>JAKUAW010000012.1:0-536915 GCA_030566775.1 [Candida] smagusa | reverse complement strand
GGTGTCCCACCAAACCAAACCAACGGTGTCCCACCAAACCAAACCAACGGTGTCCCACCAAACCAAACCAACGGTGTCCCACCAAACCAAACCAACGGTGTCCCACCAAACCAAACCAATGGTGTCCCACCAAACCAAACCAATGGTGTCCCACCAAACCAAACCAATGGTGTCCCACCAGCGGAAACCAACGGTGTCCCACCAAACCAAACCAACGGTGTCCCACCAGCGGAAACCAACGGTGTCCCACCAAACCAAACCAATGGTGTCCCACCAGCGGAAACCAACGGTGTCCCACCAAACCAAACCAACGGTGTCCCACCAGCGGAAACCAACGGTGTCCCACCAGCGGAAACCAACGGTGTCCCACCAGCGGAAACTCAAACTACGGCTAAAACCATCGCAACTACGTCCACTGCGGTTCCACCACCAATTGTATCCAGCTTCGAACAAGCTGCACCAATCCAAGTAGTCTCTAGACTTACGTTTGGATTCATGGTTTTGTTCTCTGTTCTTTTCTAAAATTTTGTATTCTTCTCTATTCTATTATCTGGTCCTTTATTGATAATCTTTCTAATACCATAATACTTCTATATTTATTATTCTTCGATTGAATTATTATTATCAATAGTTTAATGCATTGTTTTTAATTAAAAGTTTAATGCATCGTTTTCAAAGTTAAGTTTTGTAATATCTATAAAGATTAGTTTTGTAATATTTTCAAGAAGATTGAGCTAGTCATGACTACTTAGGCTACTTCATAGACTATTTTAGAATTAGATTTTATTTGATTAGAATGAATGAGCGCTAAATACGTTACTATAATATAGAGCACGATAACTAGACTAGGATACGTAGTATACTAAGACAATTACTTATGTATTTAATTATACGATCAACTCCAATATATACCTATAGTATAAATGTCTCCACATCACCTGATATCTTTCACCTGAAATCTTCTTTCACTTCCAAGTCACCTGCCATCTCGCTCAATCCTGCCTGAATTGTCAACAAATACGTAACATAGTAGAAGTTATTCATTCTATAAGTTCTGACTGGAATTAACGGAAAATAACTTAAAAAGATCTTTGATGAAGAAGTTCTAACGAACACTATTTTCAGAAATTCAATATTTCTTGAGTTGTGCAAGACAAGCAATATCTTTATCTAGTATGATATTTTTAGTATACCATGTTACACAGAATCCTGAAATTTATTTTGGTAATACCTTCCTAATTAGGAAAGTTGATTTTGCAGTCAAAATTTCTTTTGTATTCTTAATTATCAATATGGCAACTCCTTCAAAAAAGCATTATGAATCCGTATTTAAATTATAATAAACTCTTGTTCTGATTTCGATAAACCCTAATACTAAGCGACTCACTCATCTACTTAGGACGTTATTTTGTTATACTGATATAAAAATTGTAGAATCATATCAAATAAATTCGAATTACGCTTTAAAAATATACTAATTATAAATTCCGAATAGCGATATGTTGTGGATACATTATTGCGCTCAAGAATTTATATGTATTTATTTAGTATTAATTATATATAAAAAGCTTGAACATTAATGTAAAAGAAACTTATGGAAAGTGACCCTTACGTGGACCAAAGTATCCGTCAGGAGCTTGAAGAGCTACATTATAACCACCCGATTGAATACCCTCGTATCCAAGATAACTAACACTATTTCCCCACCAGTTTATGTCTACTTCGTGGTATTGAACTGAAAAGAAAATGATTATGGAGCTGAAAGCAATACCAGCTGGAACTGCACCTGCAAAAATATAGTTATATTTCTCCCATAAAGCAGTGTAATGCTTTCTTAAGTGAACCATGGATACGTACCCAATATAGAGACCACCAATGAAGTAACTGAGGTTATAGACACCGTAAAAGGTAAAACCACCAATAACAATAGTTGGTTGGAAATATCTAACATAATTCTTTGGAGAATTTTTCTTGATAATAATACAAAGAACAGCAAGCACAGCACCAATAAAGAAACAATACTTCAATGCTGGATAGAGACCACTAAAAACTTTCTTTGGCCCAATAACACCCCAAGTCACAGAAGAACCATAGAAGAGAGTAGTGCCAGGACATGAAAATTTTTGAGATTGATCTGGCATACAGTAGTCCTTAATATGACTAATTTGGAAATTCATAACAGCCAAAGAAACAAAGCTAGAAATGACAGTGGATAAAATTTGAGCACGGAAGAAAGCTCTTGGAGCAATCTTAGAGTAATGAACCATCTTTTGAGATGAAATATAATTATCAGCCTGAGAATCAATAGTGGTGCCATAAGCCTTAGTAATCGATAAAGCTAAACCATTTCCTGGAATTGCATAACCTACAATCAATTCAACCAAAACGTTAAGAGCAAAAGTAAACCCTGTAGTGGAATAGATGAGAGTGATTGGAATCAAGAAAAGGAAGTTTATAGCAACAGAAAAGAAGATGCCCCACACTGGAGTTTCAGTTGGATAAATTTTGATACAGAGAATAGCAAATACAATAGAAATGACCAAGACGGCAGTAAAAACCCATTCTGGAACTTCAGGGTATCTGGGCATCATTCTAGAATGTGAATCCTTAAAGCCTTCATAAACTGAAGCGTTCAAGTTTTTCAATCCTTTATAGAAATTCACAAATGCCTTTCTGATAGCTTTTCGATTCATATAACCTTCTTAAATGATATTAAATGGATAAAGCATGAAGAATGCTCCAAATGAAATCAAATTACCAGCAGAATAGAACGGAGGTCCAATCTTTTGGTAGGCAGCGTTGTCAAACTTCGAATTTGCATCCACCACAGCAGTGACATGATACCTTTTACCCTTATTATTAAAGATAGAGTTTGAGTTTATAGGTAGGTATCTGGTCCATTTGTAATTTGAGTACCAAATACCAGTAATAATGAGACCTCCCAAAGTTACTCCAATGAAGTTTTGTAAGGTACTGTAGAATGGCTGAGCTAATGCACCAGAGAATAAAATGATATTCCAATCAAATGATGGAATTGCGTTAAATCCTAATCCATTATTGGAACCAGTAATATTTGTTAAATTCAAGTTGCCTGGTGCAATCCAAGAAATCCAGTTGAAAGTAGATAATGCACCGAAAATGTAATCAGGGAACCAGTAGTAAACGAAAGAAGCAGTAAAGGAAATGAAGAAAAATCTGTATCTGGAGATAGTCCAACCATGAATGTTCTCCTTCTTTTCAATACTCAACAATGCTTTGTTCAAAGCAATGGTAGGCACGACAGTTGGCCACAAAGACCTGACTGGGTAGATGACAAACTTTCTCATGATACCACCTAAACCAAAACCTAAGAGGTTCGTAGACAAAATTAACAAAATACTGTAACCATAATTCACCCAAGAATTTCCATAGAATAACTCCAACTTTTGGATATGTATATTATATGAAGCATAAGGGGAACTGGATGCAACATAGAAGAGAGTAGCCAACATTTGTTCTTTTCTAGTCCATGGACCAGGATTTAAATCAAAGGTACATCTCCACATTGAGAATTTCCATTTTGGCAAGACAGAAGCCAAGAACATCCACATGGATACAAGAAGATTTGAACAACACTACCAGATAATATGATACTTGGTCTTCTCTCAGAGAAGAATTGATTAATAAAAGAACCAATACAAGTCCAGATGATACCTAACAAGTACACTCTAAATGTTTCACAAGGAATACTTGGGTCATCGAATGGTTCAGTCACAGCTCTGACTTCGTGGTATGGGGACCAATAAGCTATAAGACTAGCTTCCAATCTAGTTTGGAATTCCCAATCGGTGATTTCTAAGAAATTGATTTTATCATTGAGACTTTCTTCAACGTTGACTGCAGATTTGAAGTCTTCAATGTTACTTGGAGCAGTATCAACTAATTTTTGAATTAATTCATATTCTTCAGCAACAAAGTTTGGGTCACCTTCATGTTCATCAAATGCTTCTTTCAAAATTTCAAGAGCTTCATTTACATTCAAAGCTGCAATTTTTTCGAACATGAATGTTGCTTCTGCAGGTAAATCATCTAGATTTTCTAACTTATCAAAGTGTAATCTCTTTAAGATGAAGTACTTTTGAGCGCTTGTCAAAGAAGTTGCAACGTCATTTAAGCCGACTTGATGGGAGATGATATTTTGAATATTAATTTCATGGTCATCAACTTGCAATCTACTAGATTCACTTTTGATCTGCTGAAGACTGGTTACTACAGTCAAATCCTTTTCAGAACTCATGATTGAAGAAGGTAATAGATGAGTATGTGAAGTTAATTTATACCAAGTATAGGATTCACCATAAGACATTGTGTTTTGATAGGGAAACTTCCAGTGATTAAACGGCACCACTTTATATTGTTGCTTTCTTTTACAATTTAAGAAGCTCTATCCTTTTTATGGAAGGTCCATCATTAAGTCAAAGTAGTACAAAGAAGAAGGTACAAACAGGAATGTACGGCTTGATTGGACGGCTTATAACGTTGAATAGAATATTTCTTATGCCACATTACTACTAGGAATTATCAAAAAACCGATTACAGTAATTAGAAATGTTGCGTATTACTTATTATCCTAGATATAAGGTCTCTTTTGAAGTCTGTAAGATGAAGAAATTGTTATGCTGTACAAATAAGTACATTATCACAAAGACGATTGTCAAGTTTATGCGTAATGTCAAATTCAGTGCACGGAACTGATGAATAGTTGGTTTTATATAATACATAAAACAAAACAAGAGGTATTGAGAAAGAATACAAAATATATTAAATATACCTCTCCAATTGGTAGAGTATTTGAACAATAAATAATGAACGTGATGACGATTTTTGGTTTATGCAATAAATTACTATAGATCTGACACAAAGCTATTTCCGCGCCGGTTTCGTTATACAGATAACTCTTGCATGGCTTTCAATATAAACATAGAGTTAGTCATTTTACTAAAGATGAAATACGCTGACTATAAAATCGTAAATAATCTACATTTTTAAGTTATTCTTTACGAATGTATGTAGATATTTAACCATGAAGAAAACTTGAAGTAATTTTGAGCTGTATCTTCAAAATTAAATGACAGAGAACAGTTTCTTATTAATATATGTTATTGGTGATAGATTTTTGTCAAAATTATTTCATAAATAACATAGATCAAAATTTCTTTCAAGGTAAAAGGGTCATAAAATGCCTCAAAAATATTAGTGAATTCTTCTTTGAACCGACAATTGTTTTGTTTCCTATGTAGAATTTGAAACAGTCTAAATTCGATATGATGGAAGAAATACCAAACATATAGAAGAGATTAGGGCTACCAATCACAAAAGAATTACCAATATCAAATAATTTTGGATTAAATTTAAACAAGTTTATGAAGTCATCACAAACTGTTTCACGAATCATTAGCAAGGAGCCCTATTTTTAAAAGATCCATGAGAGCCCAAAATTTTTCCCACATAGAAAGTATGCAGTTGAGGTTCCCTGTGGACCAGAGAATGTGTAAGTTTCAGATTGATAAATGTGAATACACCATAATAATACCTCCATCATATCTTTTTCATTAATTAAGACTCATCAGTGAACTTTAAAAAGAAAATATTCAGTAATAGTTTGAAAATAGTGGAGTTTACACTTCTTTCAAATAATTGCATTTAATTATTACAAAGTGAACGTTTCCAGCGATAATGAATCGTTTACTTGTTATTTTTGATATACAATCCTAAATAAATTCAAATTATCGGTCCAAATAACAAGATTTCGCAAACTAAAATAATATATAGACTCTTTCCTTAATAGAAATCCATTTTGATACTACGGATTTCCTTTTCTACACTAGCGAAAAGTTGTAATATGATCCGTGTCTATATTCCCATATAATAAAAAGTGTACGTACAGAAGGCTCGTAGGTATTATTTAGGTATTTAGATTGTTAGTAAAGTAGTTTCATTGTTAATGCATGGCCATTCACCACAAGTTTTGCATTTTTATTGTCAGTAGCATAAATATTTATAGCTTATCAAAATCAGAAGACCACTTTTTATACCCACCATTTTGATATGATTAGTGTTATATTAGTAATTTTAGAGTTTTCTTTTCATCTCTGATATTTGTTAACCTAAGGAGTGTAGAACATCTTCGAAGATTCGAGTCAATGTTTTTAGCCTTTAATAATTTTCGTAAGATATACAAAATAATTGTTTATTAAAACAACAATTATGTTTAATTTGGACAGTTCCTATTAATCGAGTAGCCAAATTACTTTATTATCATTGACTGAATGATGTTTACGCTTAGTTTATATACAGATATACAGCAATTATTTTACGTTTTCCAGGCTAGAAAGACTATCAGTTCAGTCAGCTCTAATACCACGCTTTTAACTTGTTGCATTCTCTGAATTGCCTTGAAAGTTACAGTAACACTATTTTGTTATTGCGAAATTCCAAGTGTTATCCGTTAGTTCCAGCGACATAACGTAATAAAAACTGTTGGCCACAAAATAAAATCAGTGCTCCATATAAACCATAATAGTCATTGCGGGTTACTACAACTAGGATGAAATATACAAAAGCATTAAAATTTTAGAAATTGATTATAATCTTTACACTATCATCTACATAAACGAATCTATAAAAACCAGTAGTTCCCAATGGTTTCTTTTACAACAAAATGATTAGTAAATACTGGGTAATGTCGTGTACTTACCTATTATTTAATAATCGAGGCGGATTACTATATCCGACCAGGGGCATAAATAGGGGAGAGAAATATCAAGTGAAATTTCATTTCATACCCTAGTTATAGTAACCCTACCTTTAATATTGATGTTTTGAGTACGACCACATATTATTTTGTAGACAAATTAGCAAAACTGAATTTTTAAATATATTAATATTGATTCCGGTGACATAAAAACCTATACTTGATATAGTAACAGTGACATAGGAATGTCGACTGAATAGTTATAGGTTCTCAACTGAGAACACTATTTACGAATAAATTTAGAAGGCCACAACAACCACTTGAGCCAAGAGAAAAACGTCGTATTTTTACGTAACAATGAGATGATGCGTTGTTTGAGAACACCAAAAACCAGCTTTTTGATATTTTGTAATAGTAAATTTCACTTTACACAATAAAAGCAAATTTCTTTTAATAATCTAAAAATGTATACGTTGAATAGTTATACACTTCTTATTAATATTTATAGTATGATACTGTTAGAAACACTTGTGTACTATTAATGAATTTCATGTTTAGTATCTCTCGTAAAAAGGCAGACAAGTTTGTTTACGAGCATGAATCATTTACAAGGAAATAGCCAACTTAATATAAGTAAGCCTGTAAATTTTCCATGCGTCGACAAAAACTAAGAAAGCGGGTCTCAAATATTAAAACTTCAAGAATCATTTATCAATATTAACTTTGATTGAAGTGTTTACTATTATTAGATAATCTCATTTTTCATATGACTGCCTACAATTAACAAAATAGCCAGCAGAATTTTGATGTTTCAATGACTAAAAGCCAAATGTATTTACATAAATGATTATACCTCGAAACCTTAATATTAAGCAAAAAGACCCTATCATGCATCCCGAATTCAAGCTAAATATTCTTTTTTGAAGATTCTCATTCGTTTATAACTGCATTCAATTAAGAAAAAGCAAAATATATTATAAATTACATATCTTAGAATGCAAAGTAATTTTTTGAAGTAGGTGTTACATTAAACTAGTCTCTATATACTAAAGAATTTTGTTCAAATAGAGCCAGGTATTATGCAAAATTTACAGGCTAGAGTGAAATGAGGCTCAGAATTTCAAGTTCACGGAAATTAAGTAATTATCGAAACCTTAGGAAGAACACAAAAATATTTCTTTACTAATGAAATAAGGGATTCCACGTTAACATGTTAGTTGAGGCGGGCATCAATAAACGTGCAGGACGAACTGTGAGATTAAATGAACGTATAGTGATGCAGAGAATGTGGACTACGTATTATTGTAGTCATTTGCTTGTACATTTAGAGGATTCCTCTTCACTGGTGAGGTGGATATCTAAAAATACAGGTTGTTTTAGATGTAGTTGTGTCTTTGAGAATTTTTGAGAAATATACGAACGTCATCAATTCTACTTTAGTCTAAACAGGGACTTCGAAGGAAAATTGATCCAAAATAAACTTTTTGCTCGCAGCATTAACATTCCACTTCTTTATATTCTTGACAGATACTCGCCAAGTAAATAGACGAAAACAATTATGATAGATTAGCAATTGATCTGGAAGGTTTGATTCGCTCCTCAATTGGGCGTTTTGTAATAACCTGGCGTTTATTAGCATTTTGTTTGGAAGAAAGCTTACAAAATTATTTCTTCGATGTCAAATCCTGCCCAAAAAATATTTCTGAGATTTTTTGCAACCATCATGTATGTGGCTTCCAGCCTTCCTTTTTCCTTCTTAACATACTGCTAATTGTTATATTAAATTCATTTAAATATTGCTCGTATTCCACTGTTCCTAAAGATCAATTATCAGACATGAAGCAAGCTATTGTTGTCGCGGCCGTTGCTGGTGCTGCTCTTGGTAAAGAAGTGACTGGTATCTTTACTCTGTTAGACTCTATTGTGTCGCAAAACCATGCTACGGATGGTGGTGCATATCCAACCAACGGTGACTGGGACGCTACACTTTCATGGGCTATTCATGATAATAATCTTGCTCCAGGTGATACTTTCAAACTTGACATGCCTGGAATTTTCAATTTTCCAGGTAGTAACACTATCAATTTGGTTAGTGGCGATGAAGTCTGGGCTACATGTACTTTCAATGGTGGATACTCGCTGGTTATCTCAAATCTCCAATGTACTGCTTCTGACAATGTCAATCAAAACACAAACGCTAATGGTAGAATAAGATTCAATGTATCATTCAACAGTGGCGGAAGTACTACTGACGTCGATATCCAAGCAGCCAATAATATTAAAGCAGGGCCAAATACCATCACCTTTAATGATGGTAGCAATGATCTTTCCACTACAGTGACCTTTGATGCTAATGAAACAGACAATGGTAGTGTGAACTTAAGAGCACTTTTGAATCTGCCAGGTTACAGTCAACATAATATTATTGCTGCTGACTGTCCATCTGGTTACAAGCTGGGATTTTTAGGGTTTTATTTTCCGGAAGATGGATTTGACTGTAACTCAGTTCAAGCTGCTATGTCGAAGAAATTGAACGACTGGAGCATGCCTACCAGCGCTGATAAGCTTGATTACACTTTCACATGTGATAGTCTGGGATACAATGTTCTGTTCACAAATGTTCCTGCTGGTTTCACTCCTTACATTGATGGTACATCTGCAGTCATCAAGACGGGAAAGCCTGTGACTTACTTCAACGATGGTGTTTGTAACGATGGAACAAATTATAACAAAAACAGAGATATATATTGGGTTACTGTTCCTCCATCGGGGGGTAATGATTCTGAAGGTAATGCAGTTGTTACTGTTACTTCTACTTGGACAGGCTTCACTACCTCTACCTCGACTTTACCATTTGACTCTAGCACTGACCACACCAAAACAATTGAGATTCTCGTTCCTCCTCCAACAGTTGATACGACTATTACTACAACTTGGACGGGAACGACTACTTCAACTTCCACCTTACCATTTGATCCAACTTCAGACCGTACGAAGACTATTGAAATTCTTGTTCCTCCTCCAACTCCAACAGCGGAAACCACTATCACTACCACTTGGACGGGAACGACTACTTCCACCTCTACTTTACCATTTGATCCAACTGACCAAACTAAGACTATCGAGATCCTTATTCCTACTCCAACTCCAACAGCGGAAACCACTATCACTACCACTTGGACGGG
The DNA here is from genome assembly GCA_030566775.1 of [Candida] smagusa. Taxonomy (NCBI): domain Eukaryota; kingdom Fungi; phylum Ascomycota; class Pichiomycetes; order Serinales; family Debaryomycetaceae; genus Kodamaea; species [Candida] smagusa. The sequence continues at coordinate 526,997 of JAKUAW010000012.1, read as the reverse complement.
AACGACTACTTCCACCTCTACTTTACCATTTGATCCAACTGACCAAACTAAGACTATCGAGATCCTTATTCCTACTCCAACTCCAACAGCGGAAACCACTATCACTACCACTTGGACGGGAACGACTACTTCCACCTCAACATTACCATTTGATCCTACCTCTGACCACACCAAGACCATTGAGATTCTCATTCCTACCACTGCCTCTCCTACTCCTTCTCAATCAATTGATACTACTATAATAACCACCACTTGGACGGGTTCAACTACTTCCACCTCAACCTTACCATTTGATCCTACCTCTGACCACACCAAGACCATCGAGATCCTCATTCCTACACCAACCCCATCAGTTGATACCACTATTATCACCACCACTTGGACCGGTTCCACTACTTCCACCTCCACCTTACCATTCAACCCTACCTCTGGCCACACCAAGACCATTGAGATTTTCGTTCCTACGACCAGTTCTCCAGCTCCTTCTGAGTCAGTTGATACCACTATTATCACCACCACTTGGACCGGTTCCACTACTTCCACCTCCACCTTACCATTTGATCCTACCTCTGACCACACCAAGACCATTGAGATTCTCATTCCTACCACTGCCTCTCCTACTCCTTCTCAATCAATTGATACTACTATTATCACCACCACTTGGACCGGTTCCACTACTTCCACCTCCACCTTACCATTCAACCCTACCTCTGACCACATTAAGACCATTGAGATCCTCATTCCTACTACAGGCTCTACCAGAACCCCATGGAGCAACAGCACTATTCCGACGTCTTTAATTCCCTCGACTGTCTTAAGTTCTTCTGTTACATCTGAGGTTCCACCAACTGGTACTACTGGTGTTCCACCTGCTGAGTCTACTACTACTTCTACTGAAACCACTACTGGTCCTTCTACTGGTGTCCCACCAAACCAAACCAACGGTGTCCCACCAAACCAAACCAACGGTGTCCCACCAAACCAAACCAACGGTGTCCCACCAAACCAAACCAACGGTGTCCCACCAAACCAAACCAATGGTGTCCCACCAAACCAAACCAACGGTGTCCCACCAAACCAAACCAATGGTGTCCCACCAAACCAAACCAATGGTGTCCCACCAAACCAAACCAACGGTGTCCCACCAGCGGAAACTCAAACTACAGCTACAACCATCACAACTACATCCACTGCGGTCCCACCACCAATTGTATCCAGCTTCGAACAAGCTGCACCAATCCAAGTAGTCTCTAGACTTACGTTTGGATTCATGGTTTTGTTCTCGGTTCTCTTCTAAGATCTGGTATTCTTCTCTATTCTAATTTCTGGACTTTGATAATCTTTCTAATACCATAATACTTCTACATTTATTACTCTTCGATTGAATTGCTTTCATCAATAGTTTAATACATCGATTTCAAGATAAGTTCTGTAGAAGTTTACAATTTATTGGCCACCTTTATAAACTATTTTAGATTGCTAGACTGCTTTAAAATGCCCACCATTTTCCACAATGTTTAAGGCTGATTGGGTGACTATCAACTAAATCCCTATACGTTTTAGCATAATATATTACATGGTCATTTTATAAGTCCATGAAAATATTAACTGCCATAACACAAGTCACCTTTTTCAACATCACTTGATAACTTGAATAGTGCTACGCTACTCTACTCAAACTTTTCAGTTTGAATTGTAGTTTTATTTTTCAGACATGCACCTCCAAAACATCCAGCCAATACCATTGAGTGAGAATGAAATACCACCAACACCCAGTAAACCTCAGCCATCAGGTGTTCCGTTCTTCCTTGGAGTACAGAAATACTCCGCGTATGCATTTGTTTCGTTTGTAGGCATCCACTTTTGTTCGTCAGTAGTGATACCGGCGATGCCAGTATCCCACGAGTTCAAAGAACAGGTGTTTGAGATGGCGCGAGCAGTCTATCACGGGGTGCCGTTCTTCGAGAACATTCTTATATATCTGAGTGTGGCTGCACACGTTGCGTCGGGGATTATAGTGAGGATGATCCGCAAGCGCCGCAGGGTCTTCAGCGAGTCCATCGCACAGGCCGAAGACCCCAACGTGGGGCTCGGCGGCATCACCTCGTTAATTGGCTTGGGATACAAAAAGTCTATCATCAGCTCGGTATTCCCGTCGCTTTCTCCATTGGCAGGCCTGGGGTATGTCTTGATCCCGTTGGTGGGCTACCACTTCTACAAGTTCCGCTACGTGCCAATGGTATTGGATGGAGACTCCTCCCTTTTGACATTGGACTTTGTTTCTCTCTACTTGAAGACTCTTTTCAACAAAGCTGCACTTTTTGGATTACTTTTCTTTGGTTCTTACCATATTGTTAGCGGTCTTCTTAGATTGAATCTTAAATTTCTGAAAAACTGGAAGAGATTTGGATATATTAGTTGGGCATCTTTGGTTGTTGCTGGATGTTTTAGTATGATTAATTTATCTAGGAGAGAAGTTGTTGGGTATCTTTTGAAGAGGTTTAGTTTTTATTTGCAATAACGATCATGAACGACCAGAAACGACCACGAACGACCACGAAGTGAGTTTGGGGTGGAGTATGTATTACGGCTTCCACATATATTTCAATTAACGGCCAGTATATATTAACAAAATTTGTGAATAAGTAGCAATAATGAATCTTTTATGAATAATTCGTGGATGAAATGCTCATCATTCGCATGAATTATTCATTAATTCACTATTTGATGAATATCTTTAATCGTAAATCATCTTTTATCAATTATAATCAAGATTATTAATAGAAAATTTATTCTAGAACATCAATCATCTTAATATCTTCCATTACTAATCAAAACAATATCATTATATACATTACGCAGCAACACCTAACGTTTGCTTACCCATTCTCTTTGATCTGTAATCCTTAACAGCACTCTTAATAGCATCCTCAGCCAACATAGAACAATGTAACTTGACAGGAGGTAAAGATAACTCCTTGGCAATGGCGGTATTCTTGATAGTCAAAGCTTCTTCTAAAGTCTTGCCCTTAACCAACTCAGTAACATAAGACAGGGAAGCAATGGCCGAACCACAGCCAAAAGTCTTGAACTTGACATCTTCAATGATGCCAGTTTCTGGGTCCACCTTGATTTGTAAACGCATGACATCACCACAGGCAGGAGCACCGACCAAACCAGTACCAACACTTTCATCATGCTTGTTCAAAGTACCAACGTTTCTTGGGTTGGCATAGTGGTCAAGAACCTTGTCGTGATAAGCTCTGGTGAACACGCCGGTAGGGGCAAGACGAGGTAAAGCAGATACGCGGACGGCTCCACGCATGCTGGCAGCAACACCAGCTCTCATAGCACCAGATCTGATAAGATTCAACATTATCTGAATAATCTACGGATTTTTTTTCGGCTTTCTAATACAATATCACGTGGCAGGGGGGAAAGCCGATGGGAGGTCACTCTAAAAACAAGAGGGGGGTTGGAGTGAGTAGCGACAGATGTGAGGAAAGCGATGGGGGATGGTTGGAAGCCCCACGTTGGGGAATTTTGTGGGATAAAATTATCGTAGCATTTTTTTTAGTAAATAATAATGAACGAAGATGCATCAGCAACGTACGGAGTGAGTAACGGGGATGTAGATTGGTTATTTCGAGGGAAGTCCAAGAAGTTGGTGAAGAAGATGAACAAGGGAGACGCCGAGGAGGGTAAGATCAGGGATGGGGATGTGAATGATGTTGCCAGGAGCAAGGAGAATGGGAAGGGTGTTTCTAAGGGTGGTAATAGTGGAAAAGAAGGTAAAGACGAGAGAAAAGACAGGTCGGAAGGAATTCCAGATGAAAGAAGTCAAAAGGACGAAAGGAGTCTAGGAGGAACTGGTCAAGAAGAGAGAAAGGGCAAAGAGGACGAAAGAAAAGGTAAGGACAGAAAAAGAACAGGAGAAGGGGACGACGCCAAAGGGAAAGAAGATGACAGAAAGGGGCTAGGGAGGTTGAGATCTTCATCGAATCCTGTGCCTAGTGTGGAGGTACCGCGGGAAAGACGGCGCGGCAGTTTCAATTTGGCTTCGGCAGTCATGTCGGACTTGGCAATAGACACCAAGCCGTCGAGATCATACACGCCTCAGTCGACGCCACCCAAGCGGTCGCTCTTTTCGTTTTTCAAGCTGTCCAGTCTAGCGCTGGGCGAAGTTTCCCCCGGCTCCTCGCAGGCGAGCTTGCCATTGGGGGAGTTTATCCCCCATGACCGGCGGAGTCTGGATAGTTTGCTTTCTCTTGGTGCCGACGAAAGATATCTGCGCCGCCGGCTCAGCCTGACGCTGTCTGCGGCGTCGCAAACATCACGGGTGGTGTTGAATAAGAACCATCTGAGAGTTCGTGATCCCGTCAAGGGTTTGGATGTTTCGGTAAGAAGGGTGACTTTTGCGGTGGACAAGTTGCGGCTTGATCCCCAGCAGCAGATTCCATCTCGGCGCCCCAGGAAGGGCGGTGTGTTGGTGCCAGAAGACATCATGGCACCGCCACCGCGCCTCTCGCAGGGTTTGTCGTACAACGATGGGTCCAAGACGGCGGCAGACCCCAAATTCTCGGAGCGCGAGCTCGCGCAGGCGTACGAGAACCAGAAACGGACCACAGTTGAGGCAGAGCACCAGGCCCATGAGGCGCACATGCAGGGTAAACGTATTGCCGCAGAGGTGTCGCAGATGCGTAGCTCCAAGTTCTTCCTGGTGTTCAAGTCGAGTGGGGATGATGAGGAGGAGGAGGAGGACGTGGAGGTGGATAAAGGCTCGGAGGCGGTGGATATCGAACTGCCGTTCCATGTGAACGAGCACCATTTCATTCTGGATGAACCACTTGATGGCGCTCAGATCCTGTTGGAAACAGTCTACACTAGGTGCTGCCATCTTCGGGAAATCTTACCGATTCCTGCCACCCTCAAACAGCTCAAGAACAAGTCGACGCCACTCCAGGTCTTGAAGATGTTGAATCCAAAGCCCACTCTTATTGATGTGTTATCGTTTAGTGATTTCATAGCCATCACTCCAATCAACACGGTGATCTTTGATAACGTGTCGATGACCACGGAAATGCTCCGCCATTTCCTTTCTTCGTTGGTGTATAACCGGTCGTTGGAAAAGCTCTCTCTCCGGAACGTTGCTATCGACAAGACCGGCTGGAAGTACTTGTGCAAGTTGCTTTCGCTCAACCGAAGCATTAAGAAGCTTGATATTTCTCAGCAGAGAATCAAAACTGATACCAAGGCAAGCTGTATTCGGTCTGCCATGAACTGGGACATTTTCATCCTGTCGCTTGTTCTGCGTGGAGGCATCGAGGAGTTGGTCATCAACGGGTGCAAACTTCCAGATGACATCTTCCAAGCCTTGATTGAACGTGCAGTCACACTAACCACCTTTAGGTTGGGAATTGCATCCACTGAACTTAACCAGTTCAAAGCAAGCATCGTGGCCAGCTGGCTCGACAGTCCCCAGTGTAAATGTGTTGGTGTTGACCTTGCATTCAACGACTTGAGTAACGGCCAGTTGCGTCCGTTCATCAATGTCTTCAACAAGGGAATGGCTAAGCTTATCTTTTTCTCCCTAAACTCCACAAACCTATCTAATGTTGAGGAGGCAGGTGAGATAATCAGTTCGTTGATTAATATCAAAACTCTAAGGTTTCTTGACCTTAGTTCTATTCCGCTGTTGTTTCCTCATATTCTCTCCAAACTCAGCGACTACTTGCCTCAATTCCAATCTTTAAAGAGAATCCATTTTGACTTGAATGATTTGTCGGGCAAAGAACTTCGTGCTATTGCACAAATCATTCCAAAGGTGAATGGACTTCTTCATGTTTCTTTGTTGGGTAATAAAATCGCTGGTCCTTCCACTGCAGGTTCCTTGTATGCGGCAATTAAAGAGTCAAAGTCGATATACGCTTTGGACTTGGACTATGATTCCATTCCAGCAGAAATCTCCCAAAGAATCGTTTTCTATTCCATGAGAAACATGGATAGCATCATGAATAATGACAAGAGCGTGATGAAACATGAGGATGTTGATGAAGAACTCATGTTTGATGGTTCGTTATTAATGCAAAGTGCAGAAAAGCTCTTGGCCGAAAACGACAAGGTTGACAATAAAGAGGAGGAAATCAAGATCCAAAACTACATCACTATTGCTCTTATAGAACGTGCCAGCTCCTTAAGGCAGGATATCCACAGGACCATCGACAACTTATTTGCCAAACGAACAGAAGGAACCCTCAGTTTGGAAGGTAAAGAAAACCTATTGCGGTTCTGTTTATTGGAATCGTCCTTGGACAGATTAGTGCACATGTTTGAAGAACAAGCGCTCAAGTTGAGTTCGAAGAAGGAAACCAAAATTGACGACTCATTGCATCAAAGTGCCACTGAGTTGATCACCTCCGGGCCCATTTTGCATCCTCTGAATGCTGAGAAGTTGACTCTGGCTTCCGCCATCGATTCCACTAAAAAGCCGGGTAATGATGTTCTTCCGCATCATGTGGTCATAGATTCCTCTTCTGACGGTGTGAGTATCCCCATAGATACATTCACAGGAAGACCGGTTTTGATGAGACTGATTTCCCAAACGTCCCTGGTTGCAAGGGAATTGGAAGAAGAAGAGGGGGATCTCCATAGGTTCCAATTCTTGATGCAACAACGCAATTACGCCAAACACGAGGCCCCTCGTCTTCAACAACTTCCTTCGGGTCCAGAATTGAGAGATGCCATAATTGCTGCGAAAGGTGTTCAATCTGTCACAGAGTTGATCACAAAAATTAATGACAAAAGAATGGATGTTGACAATATATATGGAGTTCCAGAGAAGAGTCAAATGGTTGATTTGCCTGTGGATGTTGATACAGATGATGTTAATTCCATTGATTCTGAATTGGAATCCGATGGTCATAATACGGTTAGTGTTGCTGTTGATGAGGTTTATGATAAGTTATTGAATGAAGCCCAAAGAGTGAGGCTGAATAGGGAATAAGTTCTTATGGAACCGATATAATAATTAATAATGGGAATTAGGTATGAAAGGGTTTAGGAAGAATAATTTTTAAAATTTGGGAAATACATGTCAATTTTTATATTAATGTGAGTAAATGTTAATTGATGGGTGTAAAGGGTTTTATGTTATTCTGTTGTAATTATGTTAAAAAGATGTCAATTTTTATATTAATGTGAGTAAATATTTATTAATGGGTGCAAATATTTATTAACGGGTGTAAAAGGTATTCTGTTATTACATGTAATATTCAGGTTGCAAATAAATGAAATACAAGCATAGGTAAAGTATTAGCAACGTTTAAAATCTAACAGCGGAACAAAAAATAGTTCAGAGTCTTGATGGGTTAATATTAGGCAGTCGGTGAAATGTCCTCATAATAATTTACTATCGTTATCGACTATTCATATTCTTTTTAAAAGTTATTCGCAGCTCGGTAAACAATACTACATCGTTCTACATCAAACTCACTCGTTCGTTCTCAAGCAAAAATTATATTAAACTAGTTAGAAGCTTGGAATTCAGCAATCTTCTTAGCAATCTTAGCTTGTCTTTCTTCTCTGGTCAACTTAACGAGTCTGAACTTCTTGGATTCAGCAGCGTATTGTTCCTTGGTGAACTTCTTTTCAGTTGGCTTGAAGGCTGGGTCAGCTCTGATAGCTTCGTGAGCTTCAGTGTAGATGTCTTCAACACCATCGGCGTCGATGTCGTCAGCCAAGTAGTTCTTGAACAAGTTCTTGTACTTTTCTTCATCGTCATCCAACAATTCTTCCATGTATTCAGCAACGTGACCACCGAAGATGTACTTTCTCAACAATTCAGCGTCCAATTCTTCGGCTTCAATGTCCCAACCTGGGAATCTCTTGGCAGAGTGAGGAACGTACAAACCACCGTCAGAAGCACCCTTCAAGACACCAAAGATTCTGGCACCGGTGGTGGTTCTTTGCAAACCAATGTCCAAGAAGACCTTGAATGGTCTTGGAGCGTCTTCAACAGCTTCGGTCAATTCGTATTCACCTTCAACTTCTTCGACACCCTTGTAGGTTTCGTCCAAGCCCAACTTTTGCAAGGCTCTTCTGGCAACCAACAAACCGGTAGCGTAAGCAGCGGACCAGTTGGTCAAACCGTGGTTAATACCGTATCTTGGCAATTCGTGAGCATAAGCAGCAGTCAAAACGATATCACCGACAATTTGGGAGGACACAATTTGGGCAATGATGTCCTTGTTGGTGAATCTAACAACCAATCTGTACTTTGGAGTGTTGTACTTGGCCTTGTGTTGGGTGACCAATCTCTTTCTTTGGTAGTAGTCGGTCTTACCCTCGTGTCTTCTACGGAATGGGGTTTGGAAACGGGAGTGGTAAGCAGAGCTCTTTTCAACTTTCTTAAAGACCATTTTGGATTTGTTAGTTGGTTCTTTTTTTTGGGATCTTAAGGTTTTTATGTGAAAAATTTGCACGAAAATTTTTCAGGACGGCACACGACCAGTGATTCGAGATGTGGGTTGGAATTTACGCGGGATGAAATATGCGCGCGTTAAACAACCCTCTTCCTTAACCTTTCTTATATTCTTATCACTAAACGTTTTGTTTTGTTTAATTGATGTTTAGTAGTTTATTGTGGCATCGGTAGTTGTAGTCTCTCCTAGTTATCCTGGATGAAAAGCAATGCGGAAGGTTTAATAACGTAGTGTGTTTTGTGATATATAAATATAAAAGGTTAACTAACATGGCATATACAAATTCAGTCAGAGTCCATGAATCCACCGAAATGCTGAGCATAGCTCGTTAAAGAAATAGTGAAATTTGTCTCACTTAAAATATTAATACAACACCAAACACTAATTAGGACTAGATAAACAACCCCAAATTTCCAAATAACAATTATTGGCTCTTTGGCCGAGTGGTTAAGGCGGTAGACTCAAGTTCTACTATCGTAAAGATGCAGGCGTTCGAACCGCCTAGGAGTCATTATTTTTGTATATCTTTTTACCATTGTGAGAATAAAAATTAATGTCTTATGACCAGGTAATAACGTCCTTGTTGGACACAGATCTCTACAAGATCTTCATGCACGCAGCAGTGCATGAGAATTTCCCCAATGTACCAGTCAAGTACACGTTCAAGAACCGGACACCGATGAAGAAGCTTAATGAGGCGGCCATTCAATGGTTGCGTATTCAGATCACCCACCTTGGCAACTTGAAGTTCAGTGGGGATGAGATAGAGTATTTGAGGAAGACACTTCCTCAATTGCCGGAGACGTACTTGAAGTACTTGGAGACGTTTTCGTTGGATCCATTGAACGAGATCCACTACTCGTTCACGGACGAGTTTGGCATTGAGATAGTCGGGGACTGGGACCGGACGATTCTCTACGAGATCCCATTGCTTGCATTGGTTTCCGAGGCGTACTTTAAGTTTGTAGACACGGACTGGAACTTGGAGCAGCAGCGCGAGCAGGCCATGGCCAAGTGCAGGCAGTTGCTTGACAATGGCTGTGTGTTCAGTGACTTTGGCCTGAGAAGACGGAGATCATTCGAGACGCACGAGCTTATTGTACGGTCGTTGCAGGACGAGGCCGGCGACTCGCCGGTGTTTTTGGGCACATCGAACGTGCTTCTCGCGAGTCGGTACGACTTGCAACCAATCGGAACAGTGGCCCACGAGTGGTACATGGGCATTGCTGCGCTCAAGCAGGACTACGCCAACGCAAACACTCTTGCCATGGACTACTGGTTGAAGACGTATGATGCAAAGTATGCTGGGCTTGCATTGACCGATACTTTTGGAACGGACGTTTATCTTCGTGTATTTGGGAAGCCGTACACGGACCAGTATGCTGGGGTTAGACAGGACCTGGGTGATCCTTTGGAGTATACACAGAAGGTGGCTGAACATTATCGCGAGTTAGGTTATGCGGATCATACAAAGACGATCTGCTACAGTGATTCGCTTAATATTGACAAGTGTATAGCGTATAAGAAGGCGGCCGATGCTGCGGGTCTTAAGGCTTCCTTTGGAATTGGAACGTTTTTTACCAACGATTTCAAGCTGGCTTCTACGGGTGTGAAGTCGGAGCCTTTGAATATTGTTATTAAGTTGAAGGAGGTTGATGGGCATCCTGCGGTTAAGTTGAGTGATAATGCGGGAAAGAATATGGGTGAGGAGGAGGTGGTGAAGAGGGTGAAGCAGGAGGTTGGTTATGTTGAGAGGGAATGGGTGGAAGGGGATGAAGAGAAGAGGTGGTGACCAGCGAGCGAACGAACAAAGTGGTGAGCGAGTGAGTTCATTTATGAGTTTATCATTTATGAGTTTATCATCTTTCAGTCATAATCTTTCATATCTTTCAGTTCATCCATCACTTCTATTCGTTAATTAACTCAAGTCTATGAATTAATTCATTCTCCATAAAATCACTTCTATTACTTCTTTTGAATTCAAAAATCACAAAATATCACAAGAATTATTCAACTACATGTTCATTTAGAATATAATTTCGTATAGAGCATATTATTATTTATTGAATAATCAATTGTATGCCAATTCGCTGATCATTATTATATTTCAGAGGCATTTATGCACATGTTTCGCCGCATCCTGTCACTGAGTGCAAATACAGATTTGGTTATCATGCCTATTTTTCTGTCGTTGCATGCATCATGTACTGATATTGTGTTTAAGTTTAGATAGAAGGTGGTACCACGTTTTTTTACGTATGAAGGGCCTTCCAATTTGTAATTCTGCAAATTATCAAGAATTCTTGGCTTGAAAGATTTACAAGAATCGGCTACGTTCTTAATTAAAAAGAGTTGTCAAGGTCTTTGTAAATCTATTCACTCTAAACATTGGTGAAAATTCACAGCCAAAAAATTTATCAGCCATTATGTCATCCTGCGATGATCATCAGACTACCATTAACCATAAAAGGAATGATTGATCTTAAATATTGTTTGTATAAGATGAATGAATGGATGAGTGGGTGATTTACGTGAATAACAAATTTCAAAAATGTTGTATATTCTGGATCATTATTCTTTATGGTATAATCTAGTAATAATCATAATGATGGAGAATATCTGATAATTATAATGACAGAGAATATCTGATAATTATAATATCTGATAATTATAACACCAATAGTATTACCAATAATCTAAATAACCAAGTCATCTAAATAACCAAATCATCTATAATATAATCTAATATCAAATCTCACTTTTTCGCAAATTTTATCATGTCAAACCTCAGGATTGAGAGTGTGATACCAGTTCTTCAAAGCGCTAGTCAGTCTCAAAGAAACGAGCAAGCGGCAGCAGAGGAACAACTCAAACAATGGGAGACTGTTCCGGGGTATTATAGCATTCTTCAAGAAGTTTACTTGAATACAACGCTTGAGCTCCAAACGCGATGGTTGGCGATCATTTGTTTCAAAAATGGAGTGGACAAGTACTGGAGACCAGCACGGCCGAACGCAATCAGCAAGGAGGAGAAACAAAGGATCCGTTCACGTTGTTTTGACGTTTTGCACGAGCGCAACAAGCAGTTGGTGGTGCAGAACGCCCACGCTGTGTCGAAAATTGCACGGTACGACTTCCCGGGGGAGTGGCCGGAGCTCTTTGAGGAAATTGCACGGGTGTTGGAACAGTCCGACATGGTGCGGGTGAACAATTTGCTTATTATTCTCAACCGTATCATCAAGATTCTTTCGATAGTGCGGATTGGACGCTCCAAGCCCGCAATGGTGGCAGCCGCGCCACCAATCATTGCTGTATTGGTCAAGATATACACCAGTCTGTTTTCCCAGTGGGTGGAGACAATGGACTTGCCGATGATGGAGATATGTTACTTGCTGTTAAAGAACTTGAGGCGGATCATCCCAGAAGTGAGCGTTTCAGAGAGTCAGACAATTGTAGATTTCATCGGGTTGAGTGTTCAGCATATTCAGTACTTGTCGTCAGAGTATGATGCCAAGTATAAGGGTCTGGATATTCTCGAGCGGTATATTAAACAGTACTCCAAGCTTTACATCCAGTTGTTGGATGCACACAAGAACCCGGCCAGTTTTATTCTCCTTCCAAGTTGTACGCAAGTGGTGACTACGTTTTTGACCATTCTAGAACAGAAAGCAGAGGTGGTATATAACGTTGCTGAGGAAGACGAGGATAAGTTCTGGGAAACACTAGCCATCAAAGGGTTTCTCATTTTGAAGAGGATCATTGGGTATGTGCACAAGAAAGGAGCTATGTTCTTTTTCAAGTCCACAGGAAACAAACAGGAGATTGAGGGAGCAGTCAACAAGTTGAATAACGAGATTCTCACGTCCGAGGTAATTCTCCATCTCTGTGACTTGATCATCAATTGGTACTTACGTCTTAAGCCTCTGGACTTGGAAAGCTGGCTGATGGAGCCGGAGGAGTGGGCCAACAGTGAAATGTCTTCTTCGTGGGAGTTCCAGATTAGACCATGCGCCGAAAACTTCTACCAGGACTTGATCAAGTATTACCCAGATCTTTTGAACGACTTCATCACGAATAAAATCTCAAGCGGCTTGACTGCTCTGGTGGATAACATCTTGGTTAAGGACTCGCTGTTGTGCTGTTTCCAATTGTCGTCCATTGCACTTGCACGCACGGTGGACTTTTCGAAGATCTTGGACGATGTGTTGATTCCCGAGGCCATGAAGAATGACATGGTAGAGAATAAGATCTTGAAGCGTCGTGTGTGTCTTATCATTGGCGAGTGGATTCTGTCTGCAGGCGCTGCTTGCAATTCCAACATCTACAGGTTGCTTTTGGATCTCTTGGACCCTACCAACCCAATCAACGATGTAGTCGTGCGCATGGCCGCCGTCCAGGCCTTGAAGGTGGCCGTCGAGGACTGGGACTTTGACAAACTGCTTTTCTCGCCCCACTTGAATGCATGCGTGGAAAGAATGCTTGTATTACTCGCTTCATTGACGGTGGTTGACTCGAAAATGTTCATCTTACAAACCCTCACCGTTCTCATCGAAAAGTGCAACCCCCAGATTGACCAGAAAACTTTACTGGATATCTTACTGATTGTTCCAGGTCACTGGCAAGCCAGCGACAACGAACCGATCTTGAAGAACCCGTTGATGTGGCTCTTGCGGTCTTTGATTGTGCTGTTGAACGAGAACTCCGTCCAAACCCATTACATCGTCATTCCTCTTATCAGAAGCTGCTGTACTGCATCCTCAGAAAATTACATGCTTTTACTGGAGAACGGCTTCGACTTGTGGCTCTCACTTTTGGTTTATTGTCCTACAGAAAACGTCTCGGAAGAAATCCTCAACCTCATTGAGTTGCTTCCTCCAGCCTTGCTGAATCTGACCGAAATCTTACCCACCCTTCTTTCCATCTTGCGTAGTTATTCATTGATTGCGCCGCACTTGACCTCACTCGAGGTCTTCCAGCTCTTGGCGAAATACTTGGACTCCATGCGTGATGACTCTTTCGACATATTAATCACAATCTTGGATGTGCTCTTTTTGTCTGGTTCCGAACATGTGATCGACCTCATCTTACAAAGTGGCTTTTTCGCAGCCATTTTCCAGTATGTTTTTGATGATCAAAAAAGCATCAACCAGGTCAATAAACTTTTGCTTGTACTTGGGAGAATAGCAAGGAGATCCCCTCAGATGTTTTCCCAAATCTTGGCTCATTTGAACGTCGAGACATCTGCTTTGGTGGCTATTTGGTTGCAATATTACAAAAGCATCGGTAATCCAAGAGGCAAGAAAATCGCATTGCTTGCGTTATTGTCTACATTATCACAGAATGGCCAGCTTCTCCGTGAACTCAGCGAAACATTCAAAAACGCCTTTTTCTTCTTGGAAGAGGTTTCCGAATCGGCCGATGGCGTGTGTGAGGCATATACCCAGGATTTCACTTATGAGGATATCGATGATTATGCATACTTGGATCCTCTGATCAAACCTCACGGCGAAAAGTTGCGTTATCTGGCCATGCTTGAGAAACTCGACCCTGTATATAACGTGAATTTGTTTGATGAGGTGAAGGGTGCTATTAATGTGTTAGCTTCTAGGTTACTGTCTGTTGATTTTGAGATGTTTGTTAGTGGAAATGATGCTTATACTGGGGAGAAAATAATGGGGATTCGTGGAACTCAATGAACGAACGAATGAACGAACGAACGAATGAAAGATAGAAGTGAGTGAATGAGGGAGTGAGTATAATGAGTAAATAATAGTGAGTATAAATACAAGTGAGTATCAATAAGAACTAAGTGAGCATCAAGAACACGAATAATTGATTTCACCGTAGTGTAATCACAACATAATTCGTATTGAGTGACGTTGGTATCTTTGCCTTTTATGCATTACAAGTTTCTATGAAATGACGTTCTCACAATTTTTATCGCGGAGTCTCACCAACAACTATCAACAGTAATTTCCATATATTGCATACTGATTAAGATTTGCCATTCTAGCTTTTAGATATTTCGCTTTTGAATCTACAATCATCATTCATCTCCTATGCTCCATATCTAACGCACTCCGTTACTTCCATTTTATGAACAGTAACTTCGCTCGTTGTTGCCTAAATATATAAGATCGCTAAATTTAGTGAGTCAATATACCTTTTTCGCAAAAGTCTAGGGAGTCATAACTTTGTTTTTCGGTAAATTATCACACTCACTGCACAATTCTCTCGTGCTTACATTCGCACTCGCTAAAGTTTAGCGCAATCACAACTCACTTGTTCGTTGTATTTTTTTCAGTGGCAAACATGTTCAGAAACAACTACGACAACGATTCAGTTACATACTCCCCCACTGGACGGTTGTTCCAAGTGGAGTACGCGCTCGAAGCCATCAAACAGGGAAGTGCAGCTGTTGGGGTTGTATCCAAAACAGACATTGTGCTTGTTGCGTTGAAACGTAACGCCGAAGAGCTTGGATCATACCAAAAGAAAATCATCAAGGTTGATGACCACATGGGAATTGCGCTTGCAGGGTTGGCACCAGATGCCCGTGTGTTGTCCAATTTCCTCCGGAAACAGGCCATGTCCTCGAAAATGATCTATAACAGACCCTTGCTGACCTCGAAAGCTGTGTTGTCGATTGCAGACAAGGCCCAGGAAAACACCCAGCTGTACGGTTCCAGACCCTACGGTGTTGGTCTTTTGATTGCGGGCTATGACGAGACCGGACCTCACTTGTACGAGTTCCAGCCATCGGGTTCGGTGTTGGAGTACTACGGTGCGTCCATCGGTGCCCGTTCACAAGCTGCCAGAACATACTTGGAACGTAACTTGGATGCTATCAGAAACTCTGCCTCCAAGGAGGAGTTGGTGGTGCACGGCTTGAACGCGTTGCGTGACACCTTGTCTCAGGATGTTGAATTGACATATAAAAACACCTCTGTTAGTGTTGTGGGTAAGGATAGTCTGTTTACTATTTATGATGATGAGGATGTGCAACAATGGTTGGATAGATTGGACTCGGTGTCGAACGTGAGAATCGAGGATCAAGAAACCACTGAGGAGGTTCCAGCTGAGAACATGGAAACTGATTAGTTTGATGAAAATATCTAATTGTGATTTTGTAGTGTATGATCGAATGCGCGAATGAGCCAACGAACGAAGTGGGTGTGCTTGTGAGTTGATATACGAGGAATTAAGTTTGCCAGGAAGTGAGTTCGCAAGTGTAATACCAATTATTTTTAAATTCTATTGCATTTTTATAATCCACTTTTATTTTAGATATTAATGGTCACTCTCTTTGATTTGTCTTTTTGCTTTATACCATGTTTTATACAGTAAAGATTTATAATCATCATCTTCTGATATTGTACTTTACATTCACATTTGGGTTCAATGATTCCAGTATTAGGACATATCCAAACCTTAATTATATCTATACTCCATCTTTCTTTTATTTGTCAGTAATTAAGAGAATTTCTTAGTAATTGCGGGAATCTCATGAATATCTATGAGTTTGTAATGATAAGGTATAAAAGTTAGAGCAAATCACATATACATGTAATGCTTCGTTTAGAAACACGTGCAGATTAAGTAACATTTAATATCAGTTCATCACCTATAACTTTGATTGAGTTTATAAACGTAGCGAAATAGCTAATTCTGTTTGTATTAATTATCAACTCAGAAGTCTGCAAACAATTGATTACTTTCGGATATGTTGCTGGTGTGGTACTAGAAAAATTAGTGGAGAACTGCGATATCTTGTATTAGATACGAACCATGTATGACCTTTTTAAAAAAAACTTGAATCCTAGTATAAAAGATTGGATAAGCTAACCTTTTTAAACTTTCATATTTCACAGTTTACAGAAAACACGACTTTGAAGACTTTACAACTGTATTAATCTTGGATTATTGAACGATCATTGCATAAATGCATAAATTTGTCTCAAGATTCATACCAACGAATAATGAATAACGTTCTTTTATGATTAATAGACAGTCAATATTCATGTATAGTCAATAATTCTCTCTAAAGATTCAAAGCTTAATTGTTCCTTGTAATTCCAAGCAGATATTATCTTTAGTCTGTTAATTTCCCACAATCAAAATGATTAGTAAAATTCAAATTCCATTTAGTGGTTTCTCTAAACTAACATATGGCTCAAACGTGGTCATTTATTATTCACAAAATTCCACAACCAGATTTCAAAAAATGTTTATGTACATATCTATGCATACAGCCGTGCGTGTTTATTCGCTATTCTATATTATTTGGACAAATTTTCGATGCTAGAGGCGTCTTGTATGGCTCAAACGTAGCCGTTTACGGAATATTTTCCGAAAAAAGTTATAAACTTAACGGGATACTCGACTGTTCTCCATTATCCACATATGACCTTTATTTGGTTTTCTTAGTACATATTTGGGCCCAAGAGCTCACAATTGACGGTTACACTAGTAATCCCTGTTAAACATATATAAAAAAGTATTGGAACTAAATCTTGATAACTGTTATCAAATACAATAAACAAGCCTTTTCTTTATCTTATCAAAGACACGATAACACTGAATATTGATTGACGGATGAACTTTGTACGATTGAAATACTACAGTATTCTTTGTCTTCTCGTTTGGGTAATTTATGCGTTACCACCTAACGTTGCATTGCAGAATTCTCAATTATATGAAGATCTGCCCAAAGAAGCTCCCGCTTAATGGCTGTCTCTTATCCATGTTTACTTTCTAAAAACTTCTCTTCATAATTAAAATGTTCTATTGATTTTCATTCCTATTCCTAAACCTATAGAAGTCTGAAATTCTAAAAAACACAAGAATTATAGTTTAAGCCTTATAATTGAATAAGTGAATAGACATGAGAAAGTGTAATTTTTGGTCTAAATTAACATCTGAATTTGATGATTTCACTATTCTCACACCTTTTGGTATGTCCACGAACTTTTAGTTGAACGATAAGTATTTGACATAATATGTCAAATAGACTTCATTATATATTTGTTCCCAAGTCCAGGCTTATACGTGATTACAGGCAACAGAATACCCTCGGAAATATGCAATGATGCTATTATTGACCTTCCTTAATATTTGAGTTAGCTGTCTATCGTCAATTCTTTGGAATAAGCGCTGATGTGTGGCGTCACAAATGGGACCTGCATCTTTTTGAGCAAATAAGAACCGTTTTATTGCATAACCCCACAGTGTCATCTTGCTGATCATTCAAGATGCTTTTATGATGAGGCTGGAACGGGGTAATTCCGAAAATTTTTCCTCTATGCAATGGAAGAATGATGGCTGAGATCTCGTCAAATAAAACCTATGATCTGCAGCATATTATTTTTCCGTGGTAGATGATGATGACTTTCGATCCCAAATCTTGTTGGTTTTTCCGACATGTAATGGCATATGGTTCATTTTGTGTCATATATTATAAGAACATGAAGAAATGATAGTTGGGTTATTGAATATCTAAGTTCCGAGCAAGAGCTTTATTTGAAAGAGAGAAGCTTTTTGGTTTATAGACATGTAAATGCATGGGACTAACTTCGTATTCTACGCTATCAAAACATCAAGAAGTGCTCGTTAAGTGAATCAGTATATAAATCTTGAGCAACAGTTCAGTACGTTAGGGATGATCTTCTCTTTCAAACTGATGGTCGCTACGACCACAGTTCTTTTTAATTCTGCGCTCACTTCCGCTTTCAATTTTAATGGTAATGATAATGTTGTTGTCTACTGGGGTCAGAACCAGCACAACACTCAGCAGCGTTTGCTGCACTACTGTCAAGATCCATCCACTGATGTTGTCATCATTTCTTTCTTGGATGCTTTCGGAAAGAGAAAGACTCACTTGGATCTTGCTGGTTACTGTGAAGGTAACAACACTCCAGATGGTACTCTTCATTGTCCACCGGTTGGACAAGATATTAAAACATGTCAATCCTTAGGTAAGAAGGTTTTGCTTTCCCTTGGTGGTGACCCAGGTGGAGACAACAACAAGTACGGTTTCTGGAACGACCAACAAGCTGCTGGATTTGCCAACGAATTGTGGAACAGATTCGGTGCTGGCAAGAATAACATCAAGAACAGACCCTTCGATGATGCTATTATTGATGGTTTTGATTTCGATATCGAAAACAATAACCCAACTGGGTATGCTGCTTTGGCAACCGCTTTGAGAAACTTATTCAACTCCGATAAATCCAAACAGTATTTCTTGTCTGCAGCACCCCAATGCCCATATCCAGACTCTTCAGATGGTGATGCTCTTAATCACTCTTACTTTGACATGATTTTTATTCAATTCTACAACAATGACTGTACTCTTGACAAGGGCTTCAACTGGGACACTTGGGCCAAATTCGCTAAGAAAGCTTCTTCAAACAAGAATATCAAAATGTACATTGGATTGCCAGGATCTCCAAGTCCTGATGCCGCAGGTTCTGGTTACCAAAACAGTTACCAAGTTTCCACTCATCTTCCAGATGTTCAAGGAAGTCCAAACTTTGGTGGTATTATGTTATGGGATGCTGATATTTCATACAATAACTTCAAACTGGGAGTTAACTATGCTCAACAAATGAAGAATATTCTTCAAGGTAGACGTCTGACTGTCAATCACAAGAGACTGTTTGAACCTGTTGAAGAATTGACTACTGTTGTGCCAACAGCAACGTCGATTAATGTAGTTATTCCAACTACTCTTATGACTGTTGCTAGGTAGTATTTTTTAATTCTATTTTTTGACATTTTTGTTTAATGTAGTATCAAGAACGTTTCTAGAAGAATGTCACTCAAGAGGCATAGTTCATTCATATTGTTGACTGATTCCACAAAAAATGGTGGAATTAATAACTTATGGACGTTTAGTGAGTACTTTAGTTCTCTATATTAACATTAGACAAAGCTAAGTTCTCTTTTGTATCTTCAAAATAATTAAGCTAATGTTATCGTAACTTTTTTCGTAATACTTTCCAAAAATTTTCTAAAACCACCAAACCAAGATTGGGCCAAAACTGAATTGACGACTGTAAAATAGACGTCGAATAGATTACATAAAATTATCAATGCTGTTTGATATTGTTGAAGTGGAGATAGAAAGAATACTGCTTATTCCTCACTAAAAATTTAACCATGTGGAAACTTGTTATTCCTTCAAATGGACGAAAGAAAGTCTACATAATTGGAAAGTTGGATTGTATATTGAATGAAATAATTCTAGAAGAGGCTGTACTTCTAAATGAACAGTTCTTTGTAATGAATTATTTCTATGGAATAAATCTCTATACATTAGTAAAAAGCCTCTCGTAGATACTAAAAGTACAAACCAAGAGAGAATAGAACTTTCAATATTTTGGTAAATAATGGTGCTGGAATCAAACTAAGCCAGTTTTAATAGTATAGAATAAGAAGATCATTCAAGTATAAGTATTCTTGAAATTTCACAATAAACACAACTGAATCAGTTATGTTATTTCACTCGCTTGCAACTATTCTTTTTAATTGTGTGTTTTCAATTGGCTTTGATTTAAATAATAATGATAATGTTGTTGTTTATTGGGGTCAAAACCAACATGAAACGCAAGAAAGATTACTGTACTACTGTGATGATTCTTCAACTGATATTCTTATAATCTCTTTCTTGGACAAATTTGGTAAAAGAAATACACATTTGGATCTTGCTGGATACTGCGAAGGAAATGAAACTCCAGATGGTGTTCTTCATTGTCCTCCTATAGGTAAAGATATCAAATACTGCCAATCATTAGGCAAAAAGATCTTGCTTTCATTGGGGGGTGATCCCGGTAGAAGAAAGAGTAAATATGGATTCAAGAACAACAAGCAAGGTGCCAAATATGCACATGAATTGTGGAATCGATTTGGTGGAGGGCAAGAAAAGAGGGAAAACCGTCCGTTTGATGATGCTATTGTTGATGGGTTTGACTTTGATATTGAAAATGGAAATCCCACTGGTTATGTAGGGTTGGCAACATCATTAAGAGAATTATTCCTAACTGATACTTCCAGAAGGTATTTCTTGACAGCTGCTCCACAATGTCCATTTCCTGATAAATCCTACGGAGATACGTTGATTGATGCCTTCTTTGACATGCTATTTATACAGTTTTACAATAACCATTGCTCACTTGACACAGCTTTTAATTGGGACACTTGGGTAAATTTTGCCAATAATTCTTCATCAAACAAGGACATTAAATTATATATTGGTTTACCTGCTTCAGCCAGTCGGAAAACAGCGCAATCTGGGTATGTTGAATCTGTTAAAGTCGCAGAAGTCATTTCCAAAGTTCAGAATGATATGTGCTTTGGTGGAATAATGTTATGGGATGCTGATATTGCATGGAATAATAAAGAAGATTCAATTCATTTCTCTCAACAAATGAAAAACATTCTCGAGGGACGAGATCCTACAGATTGTAACGATTCACTTCCAATGACTCTATCAAAAGAGATTCACATGTCAACTCTGCTGTCAATTTCAAGAATATTTGCAACAGTTTCTGTTTCGGGATAATTTTTTAAAAGCGGCAACGAAGGTTAAAGAAGTATTTTATATATTTTTACAGACTGATAATCTTTCCACGATTGAAAAGTACATACAAACACAGATAGTCATGGAAATTACACAAAGCACAATTTTTCTTGTCACCAAGTTTCAATTTTCTAAATAGTCCAACAGTACAAGGCAGTTGGAATAGGATTACTTAAACTGAAACTAAAAATATAATAAAGAAGTGCTAGCTAGTGAGCAATATATTTTTGATGTAAACCACTCATATGAAGATTCGCTAAGAATAATATTATCGATATGTATCAATATATTGCCTGAGTGATATAGAATTCTCTCATTAATGAAGAAAGAATATTATGGTTAACACAAACTTTATTTGCATATGATGTAGAGTAATACTTCTAGCGAAATTCTGTTTCGAAACGCGAGAATGATGCAAGAGACGGCTTGATCTTGGGAAGTTACAATATTATCGTGAACCCGGTGTTGATGGGGAAAAGATAACTCAAAAGCAAATACCCGTTGACCGGACATATGTTTGTGGTACTCACTCACATATTTGTTAAACTTAGAAGCGGGTGTGACAACGTGACAAGGTACAACTTTCTGTCAAAAATACACGGTTCAATGATCTCTATTGTTAGTGACTAGAATTTATTATTATGCGGCGCTTCATAGTTCCGTATCAACAGCGCAACTTAGAATGGTGCTTCTATATCAATGTGATGCGGGGTAAGTGTAAACAGAGTCGGCCATTAACTACTCATTTGATGATGTAACAGCCGATGTGAATGAGTACATTCCAAATCAAAAAAATAGGAAAACTAGTTCATGAAAATAGTATTGTCGGAACTACCTATCGATAATACCTCAACAATTATTGTCTCTGGATATTCATTAAGGATACCCGAGTTAGCTGTTATCTTTAACAATATAACCAACAATTATGCAGTCCGCATGCATCTTTTCCGAGCATATGCACAATAACCAATATTTGTGCTGCCTTTTCTTTTTTAAAAACAGTCCCCTCAGCCCAATCACGAAAGAAAGATTCCTCTTTGAGTATAAGAATATTTTCCGTATTCGAAATAGTACTTTGTGAATACAATACTAATAAAATTGTCGGTTATGTAGGGGGGCCCACAGTAGATTAGGAAACTCATGTAAATATATTATTAATTGAACATTTAGTTTGCTTACAGTAAATATTGACATATTATCAAAAGTTGAATATGTCATATTCAAAAGCTAAAGAATACTTCATCAAAAAATGGATTCGACGAGGAAATTTTAACCATTTTTTTCCTCGTGCATTGCGATTCCGCAGATCGAAAAAATGTCAGTAGTTCGGCACTAATTTACGATAAAAAATATTCCTCTTTTGCACGATTTTGCAACCTTTCATTATATAAGTAGACCAGAAACTTAACTTTTGAAAAAGTAAACTAACTTAATACCATCATTATGATTTTCTCTGTTAAGCTGATGGTCGCTGCGACCACAGTTCTTTTAAACTCTGCCCTCACCACTGCCTTCAACTTCAACGGTAAGGACAATGTTGTTGTCTACTGGGGTCAAAACCAACATAACACTCAACAACGTTTGCTGCACTACTGTCAAGATCCATCCACTGACATTGTCATCATTTCTTTCTTGGATGCTTTCGGAAAAAGAAAGACTCACTTGGATCTTGCTGGTTACTGTGACGGTAGTTACACTCCAGATGGTACTCTCCACTGTCCACCGGTTGGACAGGATATCAAGTACTGTCAATCCTTAGGTAAGAAGGTTTTGCTTTCCCTTGGTGGTGACCCAAGTGGAGACAACAACAAGTACGGTTTCTGGAACGACCAACAAGCTGCTGGATTTGCCAACGAATTGTGGAACAGATTCGGTGGTGGTTGGAACAACTACAAGAACAGACCATTCGATGATGCTGTTATCGATGGTTTCGATTTCGATATCGAAAACAACAACCCAGGTGGATATGCTGCTTTGGCAACCGCTTTGAGAAACTTGTACAACACCGACAAGTCCAAGAGATACTACACTACTGCTGCTCCACAATGTTACTATGATCCAAAAGTTAGCGGCGATGCTTCCGACGGTAACGCTCTTGTTCACGCTTACTTCGACATGATCTTCATTCAATTCTACAACAACAACTGTGAAATCGGTGGTGATGCTCCATTCAACTGGAACACCTGGGAAAACTTTGCCAAGACTCAATCCTTCAACAAGAACCTTAAGATGTACCTTGGTTTACCAGGTTCCGCTAGCAAGGATGCTGCTGATGATGGATATGCTAACTCTTGGCAAGTTTCCCAAAAGCTTCCACAGCTTCAAAGCAACCCTAACTTCGGCGGTATTATGTTGTGGGATGCTGATATTTCTTTCAACAACTTCAAGAACGGTGTTCACTTCGCTCAACAAATGAAGAACATTCTTCAAGGTAGAAGTTCCACTGTTAACAGACTTGCTGAAAACTTCGCTGCTCCAGCTTCTCCAGCTTCTCCAGCAGCTCCACAGGAAGCTGCTCCAACCTCTTCTGTTGCTTCTGTTGCTTCTGAAGCTGCTTCTATTACCTCTCAATTCTCCCAAGCTACTGCTTCGTCAACCCACGGTCTTAGCACCTTAACGACTGTTACAGTTTCTAAGTGAGATTATACCCATAGCATAGCTCGTTCATAGATCATTATTGAATAGAAATTTGCCATTAATTCTCAGTTCTTGTATTAATTAATTAAAGTACTTACAATAAGTTGTATGGAATTCTTATTAAACTAAAGAATTCTAATGATACGAGAGGTAAACACCAATTATTGATATATTTTCATGGGATGTTGGGAAACGATGAATAGTCCATCCTTTCCCCACGTTTTGGTATAGCGATACTAAATGTCAATAAATGGAATCATAATTACACAAAATGAAAAAGTAACATCTAAATACACAATCATAGACAATAGTGACGACAATAAAATATTGACATACATATTGGAATGTGATATTTTGAGTTTGTGACCGTAAAATAAGCATACAGTCAACAAATAGTATTATTCTTGCAGTTTGGAACCGAAAGGAAAATAAAAGTTGGTGTGACAGAACCAGTGGGACAATGAAATAACATGTGAGTTAGTGACGATGGTCGTTTCCAGATTCCTGGAATAAATATGAATGGTCAGTTAAAACTTTAACTTGCTCTGTTATTCTTTTACAAATTTGTAGGTTCGAGCACTGTAGATTTGTATTAACATTGAGATACTAACGAATCAAATATCCTATAGTTAAACTCAAATTTTGGTAATATTTTTTTCCCTTATGGATATGACAAATGCTTAATCATGTTCCATTTTGTAAAGCCTACGAAATATGGCATTAATGTCCGCTTAAAAAATAAATTTACTGAAACAAGATTTGACACATATCGAGGTAAAAGTTAATGATAACAATAATAGAATGATGTATTAGCGACATATACTAAGTACGTGGAAGGGAATTTCAGAATGATGCCTCCTTATCTGACATCTTGCATATTGTAGACAATAAGGTGCGGGCTACTAAACCGATAATCATGCAATATCGACATGAAAATACCCATAAAGAACATCGAAGAAGTTTAGAAACAGTGTGTAACTCTGAAATACCATTTTGCAGCCACAAAACAATACCTAGAACGAATGTTAAGTGTAAATGTATAAATACAGAATGAGTTTCTTCAAGTTTTAAGTATCAACCAACTACTCACAATCATTATGTTTCTCTCTACCAAGCTGATGGTCGCAACGGCCACAGTTCTCATGAACGCTGCTTTCTCTTCTGCCTTCAACTACTGGGGCCAAGACAACGTTGTTGTCTACTGGGGCCAAAACGGTCACGGTACCCAAGGCAGATTGCTGGAATACTGTACCAACTCCCCAGCTGATGTCATTGTGGTTTCTTTCCTTGACAAGTTCGGTAAAGGTGGTATTGATTTAGATCTTTCCAACCAATGTGGTGGTTCTTACACCAACGATGGTACTCTCCACTGTCCACAAGTCGGTCAAGACATCAAATACTGTCAATCCCAAGGTAAGAAGGTCTTGCTTTCCCTTGGTGGATGGCCAAACGGTGACGACAGCAAGTACGGTTTCTGGAATGACCAAGAAGCTGAACAATTCGCCAACACCTTGTGGAACAAGTTCGGTGGTGGTTGGAACAACTACGGTAGCAGACCATTTGACAATGCTGTTGTTGATGGTTTCGATTTCGATATTGAAAACAACAACCCAACTGGTTACGCTGCATTGGCTAGATCCTTGAAGAACTTGTACAACACTGACAAGTCCAAGCAATACTTGTTGTCCGCTGCTCCTCAATGTTACTTCAACCCTCAGGTTAACGGTGATGCCTCTGACGGTAACGCCCTTGCCAACGCTTTCTTCGACATGATCTTTATTCAATTCTACAACAACCCATGTATCCTCGGTGGTGGTCAATGGAACTGGCAAACTTGGGCTAACTTCGCCAAGTTCACTTCCAACAACAAGAACCTCAGATTGTACATCGGTTTACCTGCCTCCGCTGATCCAAGAACTGCTGGCTCTGGTTACTTGAACGGTTACCAAGTTTCTCAACACCTTCCTGAAGCTAAGACTTCTCCTAACTTTGCCGGTATTATGTTGTGGGATGCTGATGTTGCTTGGAACAACCAAAGATTCGGTGTCAACTACGCTCAACAAATGAAGAACATTCTTCAAGGTAGAAGATCCGTAGACAGTGGTAGAACTGTTGAACACATGGTCCACGCTGAAGCTGCTGCTCCAAAGGAAGCCGTTGAAGCCGTCTCCTCTGCTATTGAACATGCGTCAACTTCTGTGGTTGCTGTCCCAACCACCCTTAAGACTGCTATTGTTTCTGCTTCTGCTTCTGCTTCTGCTTCTGCTTAAGCATTTTATACCCCTTTTTGATCTCTATTACCCAGATACTTTAAACTTCATATATTTATTGAATAAACATGTGTCTTCTATCAGAACTGTATGTAGAATCTGTTTTTTGGACTTGTAAATCAATCAGCCGTTGGCACATGACTTTGAAGGTTGCAAAAATTCCGCAATATTTTTTGGCTGCAAAAAATTTTTTAACAATAATTTTCATACTTTCAATTTATTTGATTTGTTGAACATTAAACATTTTAACGCAGTAGAAACAAAGTCTTCAACTAACGTCTATCAAAGTTAAAAAGTTTTTTTATTTTCATTTGCGGAATAGATGAATATTCTTGAATTTCCATATGCATGCATTACAAACAATAGAACTGAAATCTGGACATTTTCTAAAGAGGAAAGTTACGGAATCCTATAAAATCAGAAAAACCAAACATCTTCTGTTTTACGACATATGGTGGCTTATTTTGCTCAACAATGCATCTGCCCTGAATCCGCAACTAATCAATGTGGTTTCCCTTGCATGTTATAAATCGCTGAATGCGCATGCTTCTAACGGTGGAGAATTCAAAGGAATAGTTGGATTTTGTCCGATGGAGGGAAAGCGAAAGTTAAAACGTGAAAGCTGAAGCTACACAAACAGCAATAAACAAGTATACTGTACAAATAGTTAGCATAAACCTTATCGATCCAAAGTACAACTTTACAAGTCACCTTTTAAAAGACAATTTACACGCAGAACCCTGATAACCTCGGTTCGGACGATCGGAAAAGAAAGCAAATCGGCAGACCAAGACAGGCAGAAAGTGCAGATGAATCCCTAATACGCATAAGACATTACCAACGCTATCCATTTGCAGAACAACCTCCACATCCACCTTACCGGATTACTTTATGGTGAG
The DNA here is from genome assembly GCA_030566775.1 of [Candida] smagusa. Taxonomy (NCBI): domain Eukaryota; kingdom Fungi; phylum Ascomycota; class Pichiomycetes; order Serinales; family Debaryomycetaceae; genus Kodamaea; species [Candida] smagusa. Next base: position 500,131 of record JAKUAW010000012.1, on the reverse strand, counting down.
CCGACAAAGTTTTCCCCACAAAAAAATCAGAAGAAAATCTAAAAAAACAAAATGGCTATCAACATTGGTATCAACGGGTTTGGACGTATTGGACGTTTAGTGCTTAGAGTTGCACTTGAAAGAAAGGACATTAACGTTGTCGCCATCAACGATCCATTCATTGCTCCAGATTACGCTTCTTACATGTTCAAGTATGACTCTACACACGGTAGATACAAGGGCGATGTTACCTTCAAGAACGGAAGTTTGGTCATTGATGGCACGGAGGTGAAGGTTTTCCAAGAAAGAGACCCAGCTGCCATTCCATGGGGTAAGGCTGGAGTGGATTACGTTATTGAGTCCACCGGTGTGTTCACCAGCTTGGAAGGTGCCAACAAGCACATTGTTGGAGGAGGAGCCAAGAAGGTGATTATTACTGCGCCATCTGGGGACGCACCTATGTTTGTTGTTGGTGTGAACCACGAAAAGTACACTCCAGACTTGAAGATTGTGTCGAATGCTTCGTGTACCACCAACTGTTTGGCCCCATTGGCCAAGGTGATCAACGATAAGTTTGGTATTGAGGAAGGGTTGATGACCACTGTCCACTCGATCACCGCTACTCAAAAGACTGTCGATGGACCATCCCACAAGGACTGGAGAGGTGGTAGAACCGCATCTGGTAACATCATCCCATCCTCCACCGGTGCCGCCAAGGCCGTGGGCAAGGTTATTCCTGAATTGAACGGTAAGTTGACTGGTATGTCGTTGAGAGTGCCTACAGTTGATGTTTCTGTCGTTGACTTGACTGTCAGATTGAAGACTCCTGCTTCTTATGAAGAAATCTCCAAGGCCATCAAAGCTGCCGCTGATGGTGAATTGAACGGTATTTTGGGTTACACCTCGGATGCTGTTGTTTCTTCCGACTTCTTGGGTTCGTCTTTGTCGTCTATTTTCGATGAAAAGGCTGGTATCTTGTTGTCTCCTACTTTTGTTAAGTTGATTTCTTGGTATGACAATGAGTTTGGTTATTCTACTAGAGTGGTTGATCTTTTGGAGCATGTTGCAAAGACATCCTCTGCTACCAAGTTGTAGATAAATGATCTATGAAAGCATGTAGAGAATATAAGTTTGAAAGATAGGACTATAAGGATAAAATATCTGTGAAAGATAAACTGTAATGAGAAATAAAGATTCACGATAATTGATTTATAGTTATTATCAGATTGATTGTCATTAATATCTATTTACATGTGCGAGATGAGTTAAAGAATAATTACTTTGTTTGTTCATTGGTTTCCCTCTGAACTTTAGCAACCCTCTTAATAGCCTCCAAACAAACCTCCTGCATGGCATTCAATTGATCAGTAAACTTCTGAACGTCAGGAAGTTCAGACCTTTCTCTTATGCCTGTGATTATGCGCTTAATATCAAGTAAACGAGAATTGATATCATTCTTTTCTTCATCACTCATTAACCCTCCAAACTGATTAACAGCATTCTCGGTATCAATACACAACACCTCAGCTCTAGCAGCATGCTCATAGTATGCCACCAAATGCTTATCAGCGTTTTTATTTTCGTCACTTTCTTTCACCATGCAATCAACATCTTCAGCCAGAACATGATCTGAATGAACTTCGATAGAAACAGGTTCAGCATGTTTAAAAGGCAGATCCTCCGGGTACTTTGTTTTATCTTCGGCAGTTACTTTAATAATGCCATCGGCATCAATGGAGAAGATAACGTTAATGGCAGCAGTACCCTTTGGCATGGGGGGAATGTTGGCGAGTTTAAACAGCCCGATTTTCTTATTTAAAGCTGCCAAAGCACGTTCACCTTGATAGACTGAGATATCAACCCCGGTCTGACCATCAACTGCAGTCAGGAAAATGGACTCTTTCTTCACGGGAACAGGGGTATTACGGGGAATCAACGGAGAAAACAAACCACCATGGGTCTCAATTCCTAAAGACAACGGCGTCACATCAAGCAAAAGCACATCTTTGATCTGGCCCAGTAATATGGCGCCTTGGATGGCGGCCCCCAAGGCAACAGCCTCGTCCGGATTGACTTCAGTGCTGGGCTCTTTCCGGAACACATCCTTCACCATCAGACGCAACTTGGGCATACGGGTCATACCACCCACAAGAATAACCTGGTCGATATCAGCCATCTTCAATTCGGCATCACGCACACACTTGCGGACAGGCTCGAAAGTCTGCTCGAGCAATGGAAGACTCATGTTGTCTAGTTCATCTTCTGTTACTGTCAACAGGAGATGGACGTCATTGGCTAAGAACGGAAGCTCGATGGTGGTTTCTTTAACATGGGAGAGCTCGATCTTACACTTTTCGGCCGCCTCACGGACTCTCTGCACCACCACGGCGTCTCCGCGCAAGTCCAACCCGCTGTTCTGCCCACTGATTGTTTCGAAAATATGGTTCAAGAGCACCTGGTCAAAGTCCTCGCCCCCAAGATTGGTGTTTCCGTTGGTTGCACGGACCTCGAACACTCCGTTGTCGATGTCCAAGATGGAGATATCGAATGTTCCCCCACCCAAGTCGAACACCGCCACAACACCATCGCTATCGCTGCGGCCAATTCCGTACGCGAGCGCCGCAGCTGTAGGCTCGTTCACTACCCGAAGCACCTCCAAGCCGGCCTTTTCCCCAGCACGCTTGGTGGCCTGGCGCTGGGCATCGTTAAAGTACGCGGGCACCGTCACCACCGCGTGCCGCACAGACTTCCCCAAGTGCGCGGCCGCCACTCCCCGCAACTTCCCGAGAATTTGCGAGCCCACATCGCTCGGCAGCATCTCTTTTCCTGCGCTCGTCCGTAGCCACGCCTGCCCATCCTTACCTACAACCTCGTATGGCACAGACCGAAGCTGTTCCGCATCGAGGTCCTCGAATTGCCGCCCCATGAGTCGTTTCGTTGCAAAGAACGTGTTGTGTGGGTTGATTGCTCCTTGTCTGCGAGCTGCTGCTCCAACTAGCACTTTGTTCTCCGTGTACGCCACCACGGATGGCATCGTCCGTGAGCCGTCCTCGTTTTCGATGATTCTTGCTTCATTACGTTCTACTATAGCCACAGCTGAGTTGGTTGTTCCAAGATCGATACCGATCACGGAGGTGTGTTGGAATCTACGTAGAATGTGTGAGCGTAGCATTGATTTTGAATTTGTGCGAACACACTACAAACTCCTCACTACGAACGAAGTGGGGAGTGAGTAGTGTGAGTATTCTGAGAGTGAGAGTGATTATTGTGCGAAGTATATTGTGAGAAGTATATTGTGAGAAGTCTAATGTGAGCAGTATGAATAATTCTAGTAACCACATTAATCTACAAACGAACTCTACTCAATTCGTTCTTGCAAACAGTGGTAGTTTTGATTCATTCTTAGCTATAAAATTAATCACTATAAGTAACTTAATCTTTTCCTGTCTGTATCATAAATCATTTTCAGAAAAAGGACTATTAAAACTATACAGGCAATTGGTGACTTAAAAGATTGTATTATCGTGGATATAAAAGGAATAAGACTGAAATGAAATTAGTAGCAAACACTTTGTAATGTTCTATGATTTTTAGTAAATTTTGAGGCTCTCGATTTCTACTGTTATTATTAACAAATACCTTACCTTGTCTCAGAAAAATACCTAAAGCTTATCGTAATACAGCTAGGGTGTATTAGGTTAACCGACAATATCTCAATTGGAGTGGTCAATCGGAGAAATTGTATTTATATAGCTTCAAAGCCTCCAGAAATTGACTATTAACAATTTCTCAATTGGAATGATCATTTATACAGAGAAGGGGAATATTGCTTTTCAAATTGACTACTAAGAGGAAAACACTCCAATTTTAAGTTCATAATCAAGCATAAAGCAAAACCAAAGACCGATCATTGCAATATGGACGCAAAGCTTCAATCTTTTTATAGACAGAATTAGGAATTTCGTTATCTTCTAATAACTCTAATTCTGGGATTTCTAGGTAATCTTCATCTAGATCTTCATCTAGGTCTTCATCCAGATCTATATCCATGTCATCATCTGCCTTTATAGTTTTTTGTTCGTTCACTTTCATATAATCCTCAATAAATTCTACACTATTGACATCTTCCCGTTCCCGAGCATAGAGCATGTAGTATACAACGCGTGGCGTCAGTTTGGGCAAGAGTTTGATATTTTCACAAACTTCTATAACGGCTGATACCTTCAAATAGTTATTTTCTTCCAAGTTGACAACGGTGGTATTGGTTCCTAGTTGGAGTCCCGCAAAGGAAACAAGAGAAGCATAAGACAAATCCAAATATACCAAAGAGTCCGGCAAGGATAACACATTCTCTGAAAGATGATTTCCAAGCATATTGTGAGATAACTGCAAATGTTGGAGACTTGAAAGTCTTTTGAGGTCACCTGAAAGGGAGGAAAGGTGAGTATGGGAGATTACCAAAGATTCTAGGTGAGAAGGAAGCGTTTCCCAGTCAAGTTCGGTCATATTCAAGCCTTGGAGGGAAAGGTTCTTCAATGAGGGACACTTTTCAAAAGTGAGGCCAAAATCAAGGCCTCTTGAAGGGTATTCGAAGGTTAACGAGAAATCCTGCAAGTACGGAAAATCAATTGGATTAGCACCATATCTCTTGTAGTCAGCAAACACTTTGAGGGAAATCTTGTTTATTCCACGAGGGATGTCATTCAGTAAAAGAGTAGCGACGTCACCAGGATACGTTCCGCAGAATTCGAATTGTTGTAGACTGCGTGGGAACACAAAAGGATTCGCAACCAGATCTTGTAAATGCAATTTGGTTAGATTTGGAGGGCAGATGAAGTGACCGATATTTGAATCAACAAGAACAAGCTCCTTCAAATCATTGAATCTCAGTCCATCAAATTCAGAAAATGAGGTGTTTCTCAAGTTCAATACTTCTAATGTCACAGGAAAATCGTCCAAGGTGAATTCCTCTCGGTCTTTATAATCATTAGAACATTCGAACTCACGCAATTTTGTTCTTGAGAAGTGTCCGTCTGGAAATAAATCTCCTGAGCTGTTTATTAACCTTAAAATTTGTAGGTTCAGAGGCCAAGGTGTGTCTCGGTAAAGAAATCCTCCTTGAATTTCGCTTATTACAACAGTTTCGAGAGAATCCGGAATATCAACTACGGCTATGCGGCACCGCCTCAACTTCAAACTTTTCAACGTGGGAGGAAAGTAAAATTCGTCTGTAATCATGAAACTTGCTGCAGAAACCTGAAAGTGAGTCAATTCACTGGGCAAAACCATCACCTTATCCATAACAACCTCTTTCACCCGGGAACCATTTACCTCACTTCTTGCAAAGCCTGTCCACTTGAAAATAAACAGTCTCAAGCTTTGCGGAAACTCGAATTCCTTTATTACACAATCAACCAATTTAAAAGATGTGAGTTGAGTGTATTTAGCCAAACTTGATAACGAAGTCAAACTACAGTTTATAATTTCTAAATCAACCAACCCACTAGGTAACATAAGAAATTTGAGCGATTCGAACTTTGGAAAGCGTGAGTTTGATATGGTGAATTGTTTGAGACTGCCAAGAGAAGATAAATCTAAAAGTCCTGCGCCTATCATTTTGGAGATAGAAAGGGATTTGAGATTAGGCATGGAGACGAAACTCTCAGTAATATACCTGAGATTCCTGACAGAGAGAGACTCCAAGTTCATTTTAAGCTCTGTAATTTTAATAAGATAGATAGGAACATTTGAGTTGATTTCAAGATGTTTCAAATTCTTAAGCGTGGCTAACCTTTTCTGAATGAAGTTCCTTCCGTGGATGGAGCTGAATTCTACCGAGAGACTAGTCAAGCTTGGAGGGAAGGGAGATAATTTCTCGTAGAATAATTTGTCATGGATTAAAGACAACTCAAGATGTGTAATGTTGTACGGAAGCGACAACACAAAATTCACGTATTCATGATAAGCAGAAGATATATGATTTGCATTGTGACATTCGAACTCCTCAATACAAACATGAATGTTGGCTGTATCCAAAATACTAGGACAAGTCGAGCAAGCCAGAATATAGTCACGCGACAGTTTGAAGCGGATATTGGCTGGCTGATAATCTGGGTTTTGCTGCACAAACTTACAAAAAGCGTGGAATGACGCGAATGTGGATGTTGGTTCATCCAACGGAACCACTTCTGGGTACCCGAGCGATCCTTCGCAGATAGGACATGGACACGCTTTGATGGTTACGTCAGCGTAGCACGCGTTAAAAGATTTTGCAGCCATTAAAGTTTTCAACAGAAAAAATGCTGAGTTTATATATTTACACTGGACCCGGGGAATCACAAACGATTAAATTTTTCAGAAGATGCTTTTTAACACCGCTGTGATGTGGTGTGACTGTGTACCTAAAACCTTTAAATGAGAGACAAAATGTAAATGTAATTCATATGAACGATGCGGAGAACTTTGGGTTCTTTTCTTTTGTATCGCTGATGTGTTTACTATTGATGTTTTTATTGATGTTTGTATTGATGTTTCTATTTATGTTTCTATTGATGTTTCTATTGATGTTTCTATTGATGTTTGCATTGATATTTCTATTGATGTATTTTCTTGGTGATGTAGTTATTTTACTGTCTACTTTTCTGTAGTTATTTCACCACATTTATATATCACAAATTACGTTTCTAAGACATTCACTGCTCACTTCGTTCGCAGTAAAGCTTTAACCCATCATAACTCCCAAAATACAACCCCAAAACTCCAACATCAAACAACCCTAAATCACCCTCAGACAAATCCAATACATCCACATGCCCAACACTAAAAGTCTGAACGTCACGCTTAACCGTCACGCAAGTATAATACAACCCATCCTCCGACTCTTCGATAACTATACCCAAAATATTATTGCGCCTATTACAAACTAAACGGCCCGCCTTCTCGCCCTTAGCAACCCTCTTTTCGAAAGGCAAGCCCAAATGGATATAGTTCATAGTATCAAAAGGATCAGTATCAGATATAGAATATGTTTTGTCCAGTATCACCAACTTCAACAAAGCAAAGTCGTGGACAGACAGACACTGCGAAGCCAGAGATATCGGGGCGGTCATGACGGAGGCTATAGAAGGCACCCGCTGGTTGAGAATCAACGAGCGCAAGTAATCGCAATCCACGGGCTCCACCAACGACAACACCTGGTCCTCTGAGTAGTTCGGCAGCAAGACAGCACGCATGTCATCCAAGGAAAACACCTGGAACGAGTACCTGAGACGAGTCTGACTAAACTTGATCATAAGATAGTTTGAACCAACACGCAAGCATTCTCTGCACACCTTAAGATCGAGTGACAACGGGGCATCCGCCACCAGGACGGAGAACCGGGAAAAGAAAGAGGTGAGGGCGTGTTCGACAATTGCAAGAATAAGCAATGGGTGGCCCTTAGCAAGACCAGCATACACACGGACAAGACTAAAGTCCTCGATGAAGGTATCTGCTAACAAGTTCAAGTTGATGTGAGAAGCGACTTTGCGAGGAGGCGGGATGTTGCGGAGGACGATGCCAATGGCACGAGAAACACACTTGAGCCAGTCCAGCGGGGTCGCGAAAGCAAGCGCGGAGCCGGTGGCATCGCATCCTGGCTGCGCGCGCATGTACCTGTTGATTTGGGCGGAGAGGGCGTCTTGAATGGTGGAGTGGACGGAAGCACGACGGGCGGCCAAAGCGTGGAAGGAACGGTCGAAACACGACACGCCGAGCCAGAACGTCTCGTGGGTGTCGTCGCGGATCAACTGGTGGCCGCGGCGGTACGCATGGCCCACCAACACGTTTTGCCAGACCGACGCACGAGCAAAGTCCGGTGCCGGAGCACCCAAAAGCGGAATATAGTCCAAAAGAACATACGTCTGCAATGCAGTAGCAAGGCCACTAGTGTCGCTGTGCAATTGACGCAGCATGCGCCGCATCTCAATGCACGAGTCGTGGTAGTTGAAGATTTGTGGGGAAATCAAGTATCTGTCTAGGATGCGACCGTACTCTTGAGTGTAGAGTCTATGCCAGAGGTATTCTGAGTCGAGAAGCACGCTCCTGAGCATATGGCATGTCTGCGAAAGCACTAGCGCGGCGTCTAGCGGGGACGGGGTCCCCTCCACGACACTGACAAGCACGTCCAACGGAAGATCATCAAGCATTTTCGGAAAAAAAGCGATGGGCAAGAGAAAAGGAAGCAGTGCTGAAGGAAAGAGCAAGAAGTTCAAGGCTGGAGGGAATGCTGGGTTTATTGACCCCAACACCTCGGGTGTTTATGCCACATGTACCAGAGGCAAGGAGCAGCAGTGTCGTAAAGAGTTGATGAACCTCTTCAGTGAAAAGCTTGGAGAGTACTTTGATTTGGACCAGCAGGAAAGTGACAACGAGGAGCTTTCCATCGAGGACCAGATCAAACGTGAGGTCGAGGGTCTTAAGGAAACTAAAAACACCGACTTGTTGAAACCCATTGACTTGGGATGCGAGTGTTTGGTATTTATTAAAACTCGTAAGCCTATTGATCCCGAAGTCTTGGTGCATAGATTGTGCCGCGAGAGTCTTGATTCTAAAGTAAAAACCACCCGTTACACCCAGAGGCTTACCCCAGTGCAATTCTCTGTTTCGGCCACTCTTGAAGAATTGAAGAAGTTGGCTGCTCGTGTAATGAAACCTCATTTGCATGGAGAAAACCAGAAGCCTTTAAAATTTGCTATTCAAATCACCAAACGTAATTTCAATGCATTAGATAGAGATCTTATGATTAAGACTATTGCCGAGTGTGTTGGTAGGGAGCAAGGTCATCAAGTTGATTTAAAGAATTATGATAAATTAATTATACTTGAGTGTTATAAGAGTAATATTGGGATGAGTATAGTTGATGATTATTTAGAATTGGAGAAGTTTAATTTGCAGCAAATTTTTGAGAAGCATACATTTGGGGATGAAGGGGAAAAGAGGGATGGTAAGAAAGATGAAAAAGATGGTAAGAAAGATGAAAAAGATGGTAAGAAAGATGAAAAAGATGGTAAGAAAGATGAAAATACAGAAGAATCAAAAGAATAGATATTTAGTAATAAATCGAGGACCGAATATTAACATAGAATTACCAGTTTTTAATGGATTAATGGTCTATTTATAGTTCATTCATCCACCCAATGGTCCAATCACTCACTACGTTCGTTCGTTCATCACATATATTTCATTCTAATACAATCTCTCCACAAAAGATACAGACAGCTTCCAATCAATCCAATCTATTTCACTGCTCGGTATCAAACCCATCACATAAATCTTGTAAACACCAACAGCCAAGTTCAACAACTGACACAACACAAACACAGCCTTGACCGTCAAGATGTCGGTTGCGTTTCTTTCATTTTGCAAGTTCTTGAAGACCTTGTTGGTTTCGGTGAAAATGGCCTTGATTGGATTCATCAACAACATGAAAGTCATGGTCATTGGAATGATCTGCAAGGAGTTTCCCAGCATGTAACTCATGATCAAGGTCATAGGGAGACTTTTGGCGGGGCCCGTGGCGATTTCCCACGCCTTTTTCATCTTCAACCCGTCGAGCTCAACATCGTCCACTTTTTGGACCGCTCCTTTGACAGACGACTTGTGGACGGAGTCTTTGTTGAATCCGGGGGGTGTCTTCAAGTCTTTGTTTACCTTGGGGTTGTAGATTACCTTTGGTGACAAGATTTCCTCGAAGCTCATTTTTTGTTTAAAATTTAAGCTCGCTACTCACTTGGTGAGTTGAGTTTCGAGGAACAAGTTACTTCTTCTCTTTTCTCATTCCCAGTCTTACTTTCCTTATTATGCTCTCCTCGTTATCTCGCTACATTCATGATGTTCCATTCGCTGCATCTAAATAAGTAAATTGCAAAATATCCTTGAAATTGGTAGGGCTCAATAAAGCAACGATGAGGCGTAATTATAACAAAATACCATCGAAAGACGTTTCGGGGGAAAGTAACATGCTTTCAACTTCGTCAAAGCTGTTAATCTGATTGTGAGAAGCGAGAAATGACTTTTCCAAAACAATCCATGGTCCTTATAGACAGAGTTAGTTCGCAGATCCTTCATCACTAAGAAGAATTACTAGGAAGTTTCCAAGATAATTATGAAGGAAAGCTGGTAGGACTCGCTAACGTCAGCCATTAATTTGGAAGGTAACATGCAGCAAAGATTTAACGGTGGAGATGCAAACTCACTTTTCAAGATTGATAACCAATCGGATGATGAACCTCAAGGTTGAATCTATTCCAGAAAAAGCGTTCTCCAAACAGCTAATCTGAAGAATAGATAAAGTGACGATCGAATCACATATGGCATGAAGGACTGGTTGCGGAAATGTATATGGCATAAAGAACTGGTTGCGGAAATGTATATGACATAAAGAACTGGTTGCGGAAATATACATATGGCATTCAAAAAATTATCAATATCTCTATGTAAACTCACATTACTGCAATCTTTAAAACGGTTATTTGCGAAGTCTGATTATTCTACTAAATAGTAAATTTTAATCTGTTAGATCTCGAAACAGGTGATGAATTCAGTTTTGCCATTATGGAAAGGCATATATAACGGTATAGTAAGGTGAAAGTTCAAAAGTGTCAATTCAATTCGGTTACTCACACTCAATCCAACTGAAAAACTAGTTACAAGGTATTCAAAGAATATTCTCGTACATGAATTTCATCATAGAGCAGTACATGACCAACCTAATAACTCAAAAATACTAAAGAGTCTTTGTGTTATTCCCGACTAAAATATATACAGCTTAAGTCAATTATGATGGGAAAGGCAACGATGTAGTTTGTGGAATAATAACCAGTTCGACGTTTTGGTCAATCTGTCTATCCATATGTTATTTCTAATGCTAATTGTATAAGCAACACCCGAGAAGATTTCTAGCACGTATGCGTTGGATGATTCCACAACCTTGTTGGCTTGGGACTCTGCAAGTTTGTTGATTCGGAGCCATTGACAGAATCCACTGTAATATTACTTTTACAACTATCATGCCAAAGTTTGCTCACGTCCTTGCCTGCTTCAACTATAAAAGGCGAACACGCCGTTGCGCTTGAGTGTAAAGCTGATAGCATTAGGATGAGTCTTGCGTTGGACTGGCTATTTCAAAACTGGTGGTGGAGATGGAGGTGTTTCTATTAGCGCGGGGCGTTCTTGGTGCTCCGGGATGCAACCCATGAGGGCATACTTACTGCAGTCTATCGAATTGGCTCATGAATAATTCGTTAACACTTTATTCAATATACTTTTATTCTTCGGATCTTAATCTGTTGGGTTGTAGCAATTTCAGGACTGTCTGACAAATCCATTAAATTGAAGATATTCATTCTAACCGTTACGTTGTTACTTTGAAAATGCCAATATTCCTGTTGACAAATAATAGTATTATGTGTCTGACGGTAGTACTGTTTATTCAGCAAATTTTAGCTCCTTTATCGGACAATCTATGGTTTGCATACTTTTGACTAATCTTTAAACCAGGCATCCCCATATCTTGTGGCTGCAAGAAGATAAAGTGTATTCTCTACTCAGGTAGACAACAGCACATGTGGACACTTTAGTTTAATCCAAACATTGATGGACATAATAAGCAGACTTCCGACCCCAATACATGGTGTGTCGTAACACCCTAATATAACATCTACACAAATGTATAACGATTCACACAATCTACATGGTTCGCACAATCTGCTTGGTTCGCACAATCTACATGGTTCGCACAATCCATGCTTCGCCCAATCCATGCTTCGCATCCTGATGTGTGCTGCGCACTCGTAGATTTGTGCCGCACACCAAAATTAACCGCAATAACATGAACAACAACTTCAAGGAAAACCCGTTGAACAAGATCATCGGGCTTTCGGTGATCCTCAGTGTGGGGTTCCTATTGGTGATACTTGCGGGGATCTACGGCAACTGGTTCCCAGTGATCATCGGCATAGTGTTTGGAGTGGCCTACATTCCCGTGGTGGTGACCAACGCTATTTCCGGCAACGGTGACTACGAATACAACTTCGACTCAGAAAACGCATCGCAGTCCGACTCGCTCAAAGAGGTGGGTCTCTTTTCATCGGCCTTTCTTTTGGCTTCTGGCTTGGTGCTTCCTGTGTTGTTGCACCATCTGCTTATCCTCACAAAAACCGCCATGGTCTTGACGATTCTGGGTGGGATCTTGATTTTCGGTACGGTGGTTACGTTTACCCATTTTTTTGACGACGAGGATTCTGTTGATGATTTGGGTGGTGTTATTTAGTGTATGATAGATTATAAGATGGTTCTTATAGGAGATTAAATATGATTTGAGTGTTTGATAAGCATTGCTATTGTAGGGTATTTGTTTTATGATTAGGAGTTTATTATTGGGAGTTTATGATTAGGAGTTTAGAAGTTTATGATTAGAAGTTTATGATTAGAAGTTTACGACTAGAAGTTTACGACTAGAAGTTTACGACTAGAAGTTTATGATGTTCATGATTAGAAGTTTATGATAACTCACTGAATGTCATCATTAGATGTCATTGTTAGATCATCATCATTATGTATTCATCATTATAGTCTTATGATTATCTGTTATCACTAAGCTTACTCTTGTTAAAAATCAATTTAAAAACAAATCTCATCATGACTAAAGAAGAACAAGAAGTTGTCGAAGACTTCCAATTAAAAGAAAAAATAGCCAACGAAGAGTTCAAGATTTGGAAAAAAACAGTTCCATTACTCTATGACACTATCCGGACCACGGCGTTGGAACAACCATCGTTGGTTTTTAGATGGCTTGAGCAAACCAGTTTGACGCAAGACTCGCTCGGTTTACAGTACGTGATTGGAACCAACGCAGCAGACGTGGTGAATAGTTTACAGATCGGAGCGGTGAACGTGCCGGGTACCTTATCGACCGAGTTTAAGGGCGAGAAGGCGGCTGCAGACCAGGACCATGCCAACTTTCGGGTTGTGTCCAAGTGGCTGCACAAGAGTGAAATTAACAAGGTAGCGGTGCGGGGCACGAACGTGTTGGCATTAGCCAACTCCGGGAATATAGTGCACCACACGGTGGGCGACGGGCAGAAGGCTGATGAGTACAAGCACCACTCGGCAAGCTCGCAGGCCTTGCTGTGGGTGGACGACAGGCAATTTGTGTCTGGGGGACGCGAGGGAGACGTCTGTGTGTGGAGTTTGGGTGTTGCAAGCGCTGTTTCCGTCAAGACGGTGCACCACGGAGCGGTCAACAATGTTGCCGTGAACACACGGCAGCCGGGACTCTTTGCGTCTGTGTCAGACGACCGCCGCACCATCTTCCACGATATGGCGGCGGCCGAGCCGGTGATCTCTGTGGACAACAAGCACATCCAGAACGCTATAGCGTTCCACCCGGACGTGTCTACCTTGTATGCCACCGCCGGTAAAGACAATGTTGTTAGTTTGTACGATATGCGGAACTACGAGACGCCGTTCAGAAAGTTGTTTGGCCACAGTGACGATGTGCAGGGGATCAAGTGGGACCCGCATGACGCCAACCAGTTGGTGTCGTGGGGTGTGGATAAGCGAGTGATTCTCTGGGACTTGGCCAGCTTGGGTGAGGACTACACGTATCCGTCTTTCGACTCGGATTCGGGTAGACGCAAGGCCTCGAATAGAACAGACCCGTGTCTTCGGTTTATTCATGCTGGTCATACGAATAGAATTAATGATGTTGATGTTCATCCTCTGGTGCCTAATGTTTTTGCTACTGTCGGGCAAGATAATTTATTGGAGGTGTGGAAGCCGAAGACTGTTGTTGAGAATGAGGTTGAGGAGGAGGATGAGGTGATGGAGGAATAGGCATGAGTCGAATGAGTGGAATGAGTCGAATGAGTGGAATGAGTCGAATGAGTGGAATGAGTCGAATGAGTGGAATGAGTCGAATGAGTGGAATGAGTCGAATGAGTCGAATGAGTGGAATGAGTCGAATGAGTCGAATGAGTCGAATGAGTCGAATGAGTCGAATGAGTGGAATGAGTCGAATGAGTCGAATGAGTCGAATGAGTGAGATGAATGTCGTAACAAAGTTCTCAACGTTAGTAGATATTGAAGAGTTAAACGTAGTGAATAGTGAATAATGGTACTACGAAGGTGTAAACTACAAAATTGAAAACTACAAAAGTGTAGTCTACAAAAGTGTAAACTAAGAAAATGTAGATATCTTCGATTTGCACAATGATCCCAGGAATAATAATCCCAACTAAACTTCACAATCTCCTCAATTTGTTATCCAACAACAATATGTGATTAATATTCTTAGAATCTTTGAGATGACTATTCTAGAAGCTCCAAAAGTTCTAGAAAATTGATAAGAATTCTAGAAGCCATAACATTTAACATCTTGATCACTTACACATTCTAAACGAAACGCGAAAATGGAGTGGAAAGCTATACAAATCAAACCGTCGGAAATCAGTCTTGCTCGGGTGTTACGATGCGGACAAACGTTCCGTTGGAAGAACATCCACGACGTCTGGTCATTCGCCGAGAAGGATCGCATCATTCTACTCAAACAGGACGAATCACTGATCCAGTACACGCAGATTCTGCTGAAAGACGCCAAAATGGTTGATTCGGAAACCACACGGACGTTTCTTCACGACTACTTCAACTTGGACGTGAACCTCCAAAGCCTCTACGACGGGTGGTTGCTCAAGCACAAGCCGTTCCAACACAAGTCAGCATCGACGCCTTTCCACCAATTTCCTGGTGTCAGACAACTCAGACAGGATCCGTGGGAGACGGTGGTTTCGTTCATCTGCTCACTGAACAACAACGTCAAGAGAATCTCCAAGATGTGCGATAGCTTATGCAATGAATTTGGGGAGTATGTGAACGATTACGAAGGTGTGCCATTCTACACGTTTCCCACGCCGGAAGCACTTTCTGGTAGCGATGTTGAACAGAAATTACGCCAACTAGGGTTTGGGTATCGTGCCAAATACATCCATCAGACGGCACTCAAGTTTGTAGGTAGCGAGTATCCCGAAATCACGCGGGAGTCACTAAATGGGTTGCGTACGCAGCCATATAATGTTGCTCATGAATATTTGCTCAAGTTGAATGGTGTTGGGCCAAAGGTGGCGGACTGCATCTGCCTAATGGCGTTGGACAAGCACGATACAATCCCAGTGGATACGCACGTCTACCAAATTGCAGTGCGAGACTACAGGTTTAAGGGTAAAAAAGACATAAAACTGATGAACAAAGAAATGTACAAAGACATTAGGCTATTTTTCCAGGTGTTATTTGGAGAGTATGCAGGCTGGGCACAAACCGTATTATTTGCATCTGATTTAGCCGACTTAAATAATGGTGTGAATGTCATCAAGGGTAATGATCAGCCTCCAAGAAAAAGAATTAAAGTGGAAGAATGATGAGTAAGCAGACGCAATTTATATAGAATATGGAAGATCTCCCGATACTCTTAAAGGCATGATCTTGAAACATATGTATTTTAAGCCGATAAATCATGGCTAAGGTTGAACACAAAACTAATTCCATAAGATCTACATATCCTGCGGAATAGTTGGTATTGTATTGACGTAGGAAGGTGACTCAAAAAATTCCGCTAGTGTCGAAATGTTGTAAGCGATATCATAATCATACATGATTTGTATATTATTATTGTATTGAGATATTATTGTATTGAGTATTATTGTATTGAATATTATTTTATATTGTATTGAATATCATTTTATATCATATATTCGTAAATCTTTAACTTATATCGTTATCATTGTTTCTTAATTTCATCATAAATTAACATATTAAACAGCCTTTTCAGGTTCAGTATTCTCTTCCTTCTTTGGAGGAGGAGGGATATCATTAGGAATCTTCTTGTGGGTAATAAAGAAACAACAGATCATTCCTAAAGTTGCAACAGCAAAAGCAAGCCAATAAATTGCTTTTAAAGACTTCATGATCTGCTTCAAGATTTGTAATTCCAAGAAAGGAGGTAAGGTATTAATGACGCTTGGGTTAATAATATAAGAAATCACTGGTCTCGAAGTAAGAAGTTTGTACTCTGTTGAGTCAACAGCATAGGAGCTAATAAGATTGTTTATATGGTTGAGGGCAGTAGTTCTGTAGATAAGTTGGGCAATAATAAGGCCAAGGGCAGAAGCAGTAGCTCTAGCAAAGTAAAAGAAAACAGTAACCAAGATAATGGAACCTTCTTTATGTTTAGGAGCTTCAAGCTGAACTGCAATGATGTTTTGGAATTGGAAACCGATGGCAACACCGGCAACAATTTGATAACCAAGTCTTTTAACAATTGAAGTATCAATATCAAGGAGTAAGAATAAACCAAATCCAATTGGACACAATATGGAACTAATCATGATACCCGAAGTGACGGACTTGGTGATTTTAGCAATCATACCGGAAATAACCGATGCAATACACACGGTGACTGCCATTGGAAGAATCTGGACACCTGAACCCCAAGAAGAAGCGTGCAAGACCACTTGCAAGTAGACTGCTACATAATTGGTAAGAATGACGAAGGCACAGTAGTTGAGGGAACCTGCAAGAACGGCAGCAAGAATCTTGGGAGTGGTGATAGCTTCTGAGATGATAATCTGAGTCTTGGAGAACTTGAAGTTCCAGACAGTGAAAGCAGCAATTAAGAGCACACCGAAAATAATACAGCAGATGACGGCGGGGGACTTCCAAGGGTAGTCGACACCTCCAAAGGTGAGCCCCAACATGACGAGAGTGAGACCTGCACTGATCAAAAATGTACCGAGGTAGTCAACTTGAGCCATTTTTTCTCTAAAGGTACCCTTTGGCTTGGGCGGGTTGAATGCAAACACCATCAAGGCCATGGCAGTGCCTCCGATAGGCAAGTTGATGAAGAAACACCATCTCCAGCTGACGCGTTTGGCCAAAGCACCACCAATAAAGGGCCCTAGCACAGAAGCGACGGCAAAGGTAACGGAGATAACAATCAAGATAAGCGGTCTTCTGTGGAGTGGCACGGCTTCGTTTAAAATCACACTGGTCATCATGGTAACCACACCTCCTCCCACACCCTGTATCACTCTCCCCCCAATTAACATGTTCATCGATGTAGAAAGCGCACAGACCAAGGACCCAGCCTCGAAGATAACAAGCCCGATGATCATCAAGTTCTTTCTACCAAACGCAATTGACATTTTACCGTAGGAAGGAGTCAAAGTGGCCATGGGCAAGAGAAATGCAGAGGTTAACCACCCAATCTTTTCAAACCCGTGAAACTTGTTCCCCACCTTGGCCAAAATAGTTGAGATGATAAGTTGGTCCAATGCCACAACAAAAAGCGACGTTGTGGCACTGATGATAGTAAGTGCAAGCTTCCACCCAGTCACAAACTCGGTAGTGGAAGTAGTACCATCAGTAATTACTTTCTTTTCTTCTTCACCTTCGGTGCTCATATGTTTCTCTAGCTTCTGCTCAATACTCTCGGAGGAGTGCGAAACAGCTTTTGTGGGGGGGCTTCCCTGTGAACCCTGGCTCTCAGCGATGGAAGTCATGATTCTTAATTTCCTACAGATTCTTCTCTTTATATATACATCATGGGGAGGCTTCTTTTCAAGTTAGGCGGCATAAAAAATTTCCTATATGCGTACCACAAAGCACCAATGCCCTGTGTCGCAGATCCTTCTGTTAACCGGTGGTAAATTGCACAAAACCCCCCAATTTCCCATTTCACTGTATCCCTCCACAATCTCTCTCCTGTATACAACTATACTAAAACTTAAAATAAAATAGGATTGTCAGATCTTTGACGGAAGAGCCCCGCTTATGTAATCGCCTTACTAATAAGCTTGTTCTGAACTGTGAATACTACGTTCAATCTTCATGTATCAGCAGTTTACGGGCATTGTCGGTACCATGGTGTCCAGTGCTTTGTAATTTCACTCAAAACGTAGAACATGATTTGTAATGTCACTACAGAAGAAAACACTAGAAGTTTAGAATCACATTTATACTATTCTAGCACATTCTACATTTTATATTTATATTAAAACTTTTAACCGTCGAAAACGCAAAGTCTGACAAATTCAATGCGACTACAGAGAAGAAACTATGCACTCGTTCTAAGCAATCCTTCATGGGCCACTTTAAATATAACTTTGCAATGTTATATCGGCGTGTCCATGCATTATTAAAACTTCTACAGAATTCCATCTATTATATTAAGTTCTTTGTGTAAATTATATAGAAATACTGCTTATGTATTTTCACGGGTTTAAATACGGGGTTATCTTTGAGGAGTCTCGTCATTGGACTTCTCGCTGGCGCTAGAATCTTGAATCTTTTCCTTAGTCTCAACATCTTGTTTCTTTTCCTTTGGTATCTTTTTACTTGTCATGAAAAAGGTTAAAACCATTCCAACAAGAGACATGGCCACACAGAACCAGTAAATAGCTTTAAGTGACTTCATCACTTGCTGCAATAATGCTCTCTTAACAATAGGACTGAATTGTTTGATGATTTCAGGGTTTGCAATGAAATCCATTGGTGTATACTTGGATAACTCTTGATATGAGTCACTATCTGTTGGGAAACTTTTTATCAACTTGTTGATATTCTTAATAGCTGTTGTTTGGTAAATCAATTGTGCAAAGTTAAGACCGAGAGCTGCTCCGAGAGATCTACAGAAATAGTAGAACACGGTAACCATGATAACAGACCCCTCGACATCCTTTGGTGCTTCCACTTGTGCTGCAAGAACAGATTGAAATTGGAAACCAATACCAATACCCAAAAGAATTTGCAATCCGATTTTCTTGGAGCTTGAAGAGTCAAGGTTGAGCAAAAGAAGAATACCAATTCCAACAGGACTGAGTATGCCGGAAAGCACCATGTATGGCTTGATATATCTGGTGACTCTAACGCACGCGCCTGCAACAACAGATGTGATACACACAGTGGCAGCAATAGGAATTAATTGCACCCCAGAACTAAAAGCACTTGCACTTTGAATAACTTGGAAGTAGACCGCCAAGTATGTCATAAGGCAGGAGAAACATGCATAACTGAGAGCACCGGCATACACTGCAGATGAGATCTTATAATTGACAATGACATGTTTTAAAATAATGGGATTTTTGGAGTAACCATAATTCCAGACACTAAATCCGATAACAAGGAGAACCCCGAGAACCAAACAAAGAATAACGGGTGCAGATCTCCATGGAAACTGCACGCCTCCGAAGGTGATACCAAGCATGATGAGAACCAACCCCGAACTGATTAAGAAGGTTCCGAGGTAGTCGATCTTGGCCAACTTTTCTTTTAATGTTCCCTTTGGCTTGGGTGGGTTGAATGCAAAAAGCATCAAAATGCCGGCAACTCCTCCGATTGGTAAATTAATGTAGAAACACCATCTCCAGCTGACATGGGATGCTAAGGCACCTCCTATGAAGGGGCCCAACACCGACGCCACGGAATACACAGACCCCACCATCATCAACACCAATGGTCTCTTGGCAAACGGAACCGCCTCACTCAATATCACAGTGGTCATTGTAGTGATGGGACCACCTCCGATACCTTGGATCACTCTACCCCCAATCAACATGTTCATCGATGTGGAAAGTGCACAAACTAACGACCCAACCTCGAATATCACTATACCCGCTATCATCAAGTTCTTTCTACCAAATGCAATTGAAATCTTCCCGTACGAGGGCGTTAATGTAGCCATAGGCAAGAGAAACCCAGATGTTAACCATCCAATCTTCTCAAATCCATTGAACTTACTGCCCACTTGCGTAAGAATGGTGGCAACCAAAAGTTGGTCTAATGCAACTATAAATAATGCAGTGGTAGCACTAATCATCGTAAGCGCTAGCTTGAATCCTGTCAACTGTTGTTGCTCTGTGGTTGTTCCATCACCAGCGTTACTTTCAAAGTTTTCATCTTCTTCTTCCTCCTTCATCTTTGATACCTCGTTGGATATCACTGTAGAAGATTTACTAGACATCTTGAATGTTGGTTTCTTCATGATGCAGTACAAGTATTTATATATTTGTGCATTTCATGATTCATCCATCGGAAAAGACTACATTAGATTTCGGAAAAGTCCAGATTTCCATTTTGGGAATATCGGTCCGACACCGCTATTATAGTATGCGGATATTTTCGACCGGTTCCGAAAATTGTTGCATGAGTAAGCATACTTGCTATTCAATCTATCAATTCTTTCTCCGAACTCTACCTTGCATGTTTTTAATTTCTATTAAATAAACATCCAATTCCTTCATATTTTTAATTTCTATTGAATAAACATCCCATTCCTTCATATTTTCATCCTAATTTCTTATGGGGTATCCAATGTACCTCCAAACAATAAAACGCTCGGTTAATTCATAGAGCTATGTAGAATTGCTGTCAGCGCGGATTTTATTAATTGTAATATTAACTACAGCCGCACGTATGAAATATACTTTTTTGATAGACTGTCATAGCAAACGTTTTACTGTGGAGTTTCCGATTCGGAAAAATACTAAACTCGTCTTATAATAAAGTAGGCATAAAATGGTAACTCGTGGGATTACTAAAAACTTGTAATCTACTAAAATGTATTCTAAATAGTGCTTTATTAATTAATCTTCGAGTTTAGTATAAATGTATGAATTATTTTTCAAGGTTACTTATAAGTGTATATATTATCTTTAAAGGTTCGTTATAAAAGTATGAAATATCTTTAAAGGTTGCTTATAAATGATAATCATTAAAATTCAGTTAGTTACTGTATAGATCATCTTAAAATGTCGATTGCTATTAAAAAATTAATATCTTTCTTAATAACTATTTAAAATTATAAAATAACCTTCTAATATCACAAGCACCAACTACATTCTCGCATGTGAAGTACTTTACAACATTTGTTATAATTTGAATATGTTGTATAATGGGGTCGGTGCTATGCAGTACTAACCCAATTATATTTATGGTTGAGAACAGGTAGTGTTCAACGTAATTCTACTAATCAGTGGAGGTTGGTGACCTCGAGTTGTATTCTAGTTCAGGTAAACCTTCACTAGTAATAGTATATGATAATGGTCTATTCCTAGTAATAGGAATAGCACTTGTAACAAAATATCTGGAACGATGGTATGGTATCTTCTTGGTATATCTGATAACTATTTTAAGTGATTAGTGATGTTCAAGATTATCTAAACATATTATTCTCAAACAACTTATTACCAACCCTCACATGGTCACGTGTTGTTGTGAGCAGTCTGAGTCATGTGACGCATCATGTGACTCACACGTACCTGGCAACACATTAAGAAGACTCGTTATACAACAGAATATCTAAATTCCGTCTTCTGTTGAAACCCTGAATTAGTAAATAATTGACCCCTCTAAAGATCGTTTCGTCTGTAAGATCTACAAGTTTAGATAATAACTACAACTTAAAATTAAGTATTAAATTAAAATGGAAAATTATGAATTCTTAAACACTAATGGAATTATCCTTCTCTTTTGGAAGTTCATCTGAAGTTTCCTCAAAAGCTTCTTCGGAAGGTTTTTCTTCTTCTTGTTTATTGGCTTTAACCGGAGGAGCTGGTCTTGGAACTCTCTTCTTTGTGGTGAAAAGAGTTAAAACACAAGCAACAAGGGCAATTGCTAAAGTGAACCAAAATATCACCTTAAGTGATTTCATGACTTCTTTAAATAATAAGATTTTAGCATCTGTAGGCAATGATTGCATTAACGAAGGGTTAACAACGTAGGTTTTTGGTGAGTGTACAGAAATTGCTTTGTAAATATCACTATCGACAGGCAATCTGTGAAATAAATTGGTGATATTCTTCAAAGCAGTTGTCTGATAGATCAATTGAGCAAAACTAAGACCAATGGCAGCACCAGCAGCTCTTGCAAAATAATAAAAGACTGTAACCAAGATAACGGCACCTTCGATATTAGTTGGTGCCACAAGTTGGACAGCAAGAACGGTTTGGAATTGGAAGCCACTAGCAAGTCCAACAATAACTTGCAAACCGTACTTGTTACGTGGAGGGGAATCAATATCAAGGAGCAAAAGTAAACCAACACCAATCGGCACAACTATACCAGCCAGAATAAGATAAGGTCTAAGGTATCTTGTTCTATTGACTAAAACACCCGAAGTGATGGATGCACCAAAAATTGAAATAGCAAGAGGAAGTAAGTGAACACCAGACTGCCATGCGGAATCATTTTGGATAACTTGGAAGTAGACGGCCAAGTAAGTTAATAAGATGAAGTAGCATGCAAACCCAATCGAACCAGCAGCTATCACAGCTGAAATTTGGGGAATTAAGATGGCTTCCTTGATGATAATAGGATTCTTGGAATACTTGAAATTCCATACACAGAATGCAATCAACAAAAGGACACCGATGACCAAGCAGCAAATAACTGCAGCAGACTTCCAAGGGAAGTCGACTCCACCAAAGGTAAGACCCAACATGAAAAGGACCAAACCTGCAGTGATTAATGTGGTTCCAATGTAGTCAATTTTGGAAAGTTTCTCTTTGAGGGTTCCATGAGGCTTTGGTGGGTTGAAAGCAAACACCATCAAGAGAGCAGCAAAACCACCGATTGGAAGGTTGATATAAAAACACCATCTCCAACTCAACTTTGTTGCCAATGCACCGCCGATAAAGGGGCCCAGGACTGAAGTCACTGCATAGGTGGTTGCAACCATGATCAAAATCAAAGGTCTTCTTTCATATGGCACAGCTTCAGTAAGAATAACAGTGGCCATTGCAGTGACAGCACCACCTCCAACACCCTGGATGACTCTGCCCCCAATCAACATGTTCATGGAAGTCGAAAGTCCACTTATCAAAGAACCAACCTCAAATATAAAAATCCCCAATAACATCAAATTTTTGCGGCCAAGCGCAATAGAGATCTTACCGTAAGATGGTGTCAAAGCGGCCATCGGTAAGAGAAAACCAGACGTTAACCATCCGATTTTCTCGAAATCATTAAATTTACTCCCAACCTTGGTCAAAATAGTTGCAACAATAAGTTGGTCCAAAGCGACTATAAATAACGAGATGGTGGTACTGATCATCGTCAAAAAAAGTTTCCATCCCGCAACTTGTTGTTGTGCAGTGGTGGTACCATCACCAGCATTTGCTTCAACATGTTTCTTTGGAATCTCGTCGGCGAGAGAATCTTTTTGAGTTGACTTCTCCATTGTGTTTTCAAAGAGGTGCTATTGAGGTTATTTATATACGTATTTTGATCAGCCTCTTGCGCAGGAGATGCGGCTAAACATAAATTCTTCTATATTAGTAATATTCGGTATTATGCCATGTCCAGAAGTTAACAAAGGACAATTCGAGTACTGGTTTGTGAAACTTCCGATAACTTTATATTCCCCACGTATATGGGCATATTGCCCATGGAGAAAAAAAATGAGTTTCCAAACTTGGCGGAAGATTTTCAATGAAGGATGCACCATTAGTAATCACCATTTTTTAAGTTGGGTGTCCTGTTCTTGGTGTGTTCAATTTTGCAGTTGCCATTGGCGTTTAACGAGTCTTTCAAAAGGTACCGCGTTTATATGGCTAACCCGGTTACTGTCTAAGATGCTTCAAGATAAGTAAGATACCCGCATAAATTTCTTTTTTCCGCGGAGCTGACGTAATCTGCGTACTTCAGCATGGATTGGAAACAAGATATGCTGTTCATGTATTGAATGCGTGATTTCTACAAGTGATTGTTAAGACTGATCAGATCTTCGTTTTATATGCCTTATTCTATTGGGTTTTTGAGCATCTTTGACACCTTCTATCGCACGTTCAAGATATAGCGGAATTCCCTTAGATCGACTTGTTTCACAGATCTAAAAAGGGCTTTGGGGATTCTGCGTTTAAACATTGTGAATTGCCAATATTAAGAAGGCTTAAAAGTATCAATGGAAAAAGCATTGAATGAGTTTGTCATCAGCAGATCACATAGGAGATTAACTAAAATAGTAAACAAAGTATAATATCATACACTCATAATGTAATGAGGGATTTCGTGGTTGTACGGAATTTGTGAGACCGTGTGACAGGTTCTGTATTGGGAGTCTCGGAATAAAAGAAACCGCTAGAAATAACTCATCTATGAAGTTGCTCGCAAGATATGAGATCGGAAAATATACAGATTGAAAGGTAGCTTAGAGTGGGGGATAATCGGTGTTTAACTTAATTGTTTTGAGGGAGTTTGGTAGGGTCTATTTTCTCCGACATTTATTGCTTGCTAATCCATAAGTGGAAAATAATCATTAAACGCTGTTGGTTTTGATGTTACCTTTCTGACAAATTTCAGAAAAGGGTGGTTAGTGTAGTGGTTAACATATTTGCCTTCCAAGCAGGTGCCATGGGTTCGATTCCCGTACCACTCATCTTTTTGCTGTCATAATGTTTTTTGAGT
The DNA here is from genome assembly GCA_030566775.1 of [Candida] smagusa. Taxonomy (NCBI): domain Eukaryota; kingdom Fungi; phylum Ascomycota; class Pichiomycetes; order Serinales; family Debaryomycetaceae; genus Kodamaea; species [Candida] smagusa. The sequence goes on along the minus strand of JAKUAW010000012.1, from coordinate 475,660 downwards.
CACAGAGTGAAAAATTAAATTGTATGTTTAGGAGATTTCTCCGTTTATATTGTAGCCGACAACTTCACAAGAGTGCGATGAGCCAGATCAAGTTAAACGATACGGAAATCAAGATTAAGAATGCGTTGTTAGGGTTCTGTACCGATTATAACAAGGCATCTGCCGAACCCTTGGTTTTAAGAATCACTGGGGGATGGGTGAGAGATAAGTTACTTGGGATCGAAAGCAATGACATCGACATTGCAATCAACAAATTGACAGGAGAGGAGTTTGCAACCAAGTTGTTTGAATATTTGGAAGAAAACGGGACGTTCAAACGAGAACAGTCGATCCACACCATCAAGAAGAACCCCGAGAAATCCAAGCATTTGGAAACGTGTACCACCAAGTTGTTTGGGTTGGACATTGATTTCGTGAACTTGAGATCGGAGGAATACACAGACGACACCAGGTTCCCATCGATGAAATACGGGACCGCGCAAGAAGATGCGATGAGAAGAGATGCCACCTTGAATGCACTCTTTTACAACATCAATGAGGATATCATTGAGGACTTCACTGAAAAGGGATTGCAGGATTTGGAGAAAGGGATTCTCCGGACTCCATTGGAGCCGTTGCAGACCTTTTTGGACGACCCATTGCGTGTGCTCCGAATTATCAGATTTGCCAGTAGATACAACTATGTGATCGAGCCAGAAACGTTCAAAGCAATGGGCACCGAGGAAGTCAAGAATGCATTGATCAACAAGATCTCCAGGGAACGGGTGGGCACTGAGATGGAGAAGATCTTAACCAGCAAGAACCCGGCATATGGGTTGCAGTTGATCAACTATTGTGGGTTGTCGACTATAATCTTTGGGTTTGGAGACTTGACAACTACGGTGACCGAATTGAACCCAGATTTCGCACAAAAGGGCGAAGAGTTGGCTCTCAAGCTTACTCCTAATATCACGGCCTTGACCTTCTTGTATCCGATTTTCGACAAGTACATCAAGACGTTGTCCAACACATGTTTGGTGTCGCAAAGCCACCAGACGGTGTTTTCGGACGCAGCACTCCAAAGAGCATTTTGGTATGCGTTGATTCTTCACACTTACTACACCCATGAGATCATCATTTCACCTAAAAAGAAAAACTTGAAGCACAGAGCCTTGGTGACGATCATGAGAGGAGGCCTTAAGCTGAGCAATCATGACGTCGACAAAGTTAACACACTTGTAGGTAACAAGAAAGAAACAGTTGAGCTTGTCAACGTGATTGCATCGAACTCCAGCTCAGTCAAAAGATCGGACTTGGGTCTTTTCCTCAAAACGTTTGGTCTGTATCAGAACTTAAACTTGTTATTTGGGTTGTACTTGGCCTGTATTGAGTCGATCACTGCATTTAACCTCGCTTTGGAACTTCCACAGCCTGTTCATTCATATCCTGCTGATATTGAGCTGAAGGTAACCAAGATTATCGAAGAGGTTGTTCAAAAGAACGAGTTTTTTGCTGGGTATATCCATACCCAAGGATTGGATAATGTCCATCAATTGAAGCCTATTATTGATGGGACTGAATTGGCCAAGGAACTCAAGTGTAAGCCTGGTCCATGGATGGCTTCAATCAAAAATGAAATCTTCATTTGGCAATTGGATAATCCTGACAAGACTAAGGAGGAATGTTTAGTTTATATTAAAGAAATTTTACCTAAATATATAAAATAAATGAGTTTTTTTTTTTTTGGCTGCAAAATGAATAATTTGAGATCTTTCAAGAGAATAGAAGGGAATAATTCCAAGGATGATTCAACGAGTGGAGGAGACGTCAAACAAGCGGCTATTAATGACGAGAGTTTAGCGCCTTTCTGGAGGCAACCTTTATGGACGGCGCTCAAACCACAAGACTTTCTTCCGCTCTATCCACTTCCAGTTCATATTCCATTACCTTCATTAATTCCTTCATTAGCTCCTTCATTAGCTCCTTCATTAGCTCCTTCATTACCAGGTTCTCCACTACCAGTTCCTCCACTACCAATTCCACCACTACCCCGTTCACTGGTACTCTCCCCACTTACAACCAAACCCAAAACCCAACCCACCCGGATTTGCTGCCAAACCCACAAACACCATCTCTTCGAAAAGGAAGAGGAATACCCCAAGATATTTATTTCAATTGAAATCTCCAAGAAGTACCGGCCACTCTCATCCAAAAAGACAGTCACTGAACAGGCCCCCGAAGAGTATGATTGCAGCCTCTATCAAACCAAACTTGAAATGATTCTTCCTAGTAATCACGCCAGACGGTTACCAACCAAAGCACAGCTTGAGTTGGTAAAAAGCCGCAAAATCGACACTGCCGTCACCGGCCCGTGCGTGTACCTCCTGCGTTACAGATACACTCGAAACGTGGAGGACTTTCTCAAGCACAACACCGTGCCCAATCTCTCGTACCAAGTTGAAAACTTCACCACCGAGTATCCCTACAACCCCGAAATCATCCGGCTTTTCACCGATAACGGACTCCCAATAGCAGGAACTAGAGCTGGACTCTGTGCGTACTGTCCAACCATCAGGTTTTACAATATCCGAAGCTCAGGTTATGCTCAGCATTTAGCATACCTGCACGGAATCTCTACTCTGAATTATCTAACACCTGTTCCATTATACTCGGGTATTTACCAGGTTACAAAGCATGATGGTTTGGTTGAAGGAAAGCCTGGAGTGGTTTGTCCAATTTGTTATAAGATCGTTTGTGGATCTCATCCAATTATTCTGTATTTACGTCATTTTAGAGCTGTTCATTTGTTGAAGGCTGGTTCTAACAAGAGTAATTTGCAGCATGTTTTCGTGCCAAGGGACTGTTAGAAAAGTTAGGATTAGAGTAAAAACACTGCAAGTAAAAGGAGAGTTTGGATAGTATGGACAGTATAATGAAAGTACATGCAGAGTTTGTATGTACACTGAAAGTACAATTAACAGATGTAGAAATTATTAGGCAATTATAAGTGAAGAAAGTATAGTGATCTCAGTATAATCTCAAAATACTATTTTACCAACCAGATCTGTCACCACCCATCTAACCGCTCATCTCACCGCCCATCTCACCGCCCATTTCACCACCCTCTCCACCCTTCACCATCCATAAACAATCAGCCAAAACACCTCCACAAATTCATTGTCGTGACTCACTAAAAAACCGGAGTAAAAAATCGTGAAAAAATATAATCAACAACATGTCTAAAGTCGAGAAGGTATCGATTTTGGGCAAAGAAACCATCCACGTTGGTCATGGGATCCAGGACCACATAGTGGAAGAGGTTCTTACCAACAAGGCATCGTCTACATACGTCATTATCAGTGATACAAACATGGCTGCAACGAAACCGTACTCCGAATTGGTGAGTAAGTTCCAAGACGGCTTGAAGAGGTTGAGACTGTCGTCTCGGTTGATCACATTCAATGTGGCGCCAGGTGAAAACAACAAGAGTCGTCAGACCAAGGCTGCTGTCGAGGACTTTTTGTTGCAACAGGGCTGCACCAGAGATACGATTATTTTAGCCGTAGGAGGTGGTGTGATTGGAGACATGATTGGGTTTGTTGCTGCTACGTTCATGAGAGGGGTGCGTGTGATCCAGGTTCCCACCACTCTCTTGGCCATGGTGGACTCCAGTGTCGGAGGGAAGACCGCCATTGACACTCCGTTGGGGAAAAATTTCATCGGAGCGTTCCACCAGCCGGAGTATGTTTTCGCCGATGTTTCGTTTTTGGAAACTTTGCCAACCAGGCAGCTCATCAACGGTATGGCCGAGGTGGTGAAGACCGCTGCTATCTGGAATGAAGAGGAATTCTCGAGATTAGAAAAGTTTGCCCCACAATTCATGGCTGCCATCAGCAGCACGCAACAACACAAGGACTTGCTGGGCATTCGTGAAAACTTGATTAAGACGGTGTTGGAGTCGATCAGAGTCAAGGCACATGTTGTTTCATCTGACGAAAAGGAAGCTGGGTTGCGTAACTTGCTTAACTTCGGGCACACCATCGGACATGCGATCGAGGCGGTCTTGACTCCGGAAGCGCTCCACGGAGAGTGTGTGTCTATCGGTCTGGTGTTGGAAGCCGAGTTGGCCCGTTACTTGGGGATCTTGGCGCCAGCGGCCGTGGTGCGTTTGTCCAAGTGTCTCTCGGCATACGGATTGCCAGTTTCTGTTGACGATAAGTTGTTCTTGGCCAAGATTGGTGCTAAGCGTTACAACTTGAATGTGGACATCTTATTGAAGAAGATGTCGATTGATAAGAAGAACGACGGTAACAACATCAAGGTGGTTTTGTTGGAGTGTATTGGTAAATGTTACCAAGAAAAGGCACACCACATTTCCAAGCAAGATTTGGGATTTGTTTTGACTGATGAGGTGTTGATCCACCCATTCAACCCGGAAGAGACTCCAACAACTAACATTGTGATTCCCCCAGGCTCCAAGTCCATCTCCAACAGAGCGTTGATTTTGGCTGCTTTGGGTAAGGGCACCGTCAGAATCAAGAACTTGTTGCACTCAGACGATACCAAACACATGTTGGACGCAGTCTCGTCTTTGAAGGCTGCTCAAATCACCACCGAAGACAACGGTGAAACCATTGTCGTTGCGGGTAATGGTGGAAAGTTGGTTGCCACAAGTGAAGAGATTTACTTGGGCAATGCCGGTACTGCCTCGAGATTTTTGACCACTGTGGCTGCTCTTGTGGAAAAGTCTGGTGATGCTGGCAACATTGTGTTGACTGGTAACGCCAGAATGCAAGAGAGACCCATTGGGCCTTTGGTGGATGCTTTGCGTGCCAACGGCTCCAAGGTGGACTACCTCAACAACGAAGGGTCTCTTCCGTTGAAGGTGCAATCGGGCGAGCGTCTTCGCGGTGGAAGAATCGAGTTGGCTGCCACCATCTCCTCCCAGTATGTGTCTTCGATCTTGATGTGCGCTCCGTACGCCGAGGAAGAGGTCACCTTGTCCCTTGTTGGCGGCAAGCCAATTTCCCAATTGTACATAGATATGACCATCGCTATGATGAAGTCTTTTGGTGTGGAAGTTGTCAAGTCCACCACCGAAGACTACACCTATCACATTCCAAAGGGTGTTTACTCCAACCCTTCCGAGTATGTTATTGAATCCGATGCGTCCTCTGCCACTTATCCTTTGGCGTTTGCTGCTTTGACTGGTACTACCTGTACCATTCCAAACATTGGTTCTCTGTCCCTTCAAGGTGACGCTCGTTTCGCCGTCGATGTCTTGCGTCCAATGGGTTGTACTGTTGTTCAAACCGCCACTTCCACCACGGTCACTGGGCCTCCCCGTGGGGAATTGGTGCCTTTGCCTCATGTGGACATGGAGCCAATGACCGATGCGTTCTTGACCGCCTCCGTCGTGGCTGCTGTCGCCAATGACGATAAAAAACTCTCTACCCAGATCACCGGTATTGCTAACCAAAGAGTCAAGGAATGTGATAGAATCGCAGCCATGGTTTCCGAGTTGTCCAAGTTTGGTGTCGTTGCTGGCGAATTGCCTGATGGTATCGAAATCCACGGTGTCGGCTTATCTGACCTTAAGACTCCTAAGACTGAAGAAAGAGGTGTCAAGACTTATGATGACCATAGAGTCGCCATGTCCTTTTCCCTTTTGGCTGGTTTGTGTGCTGATCCGGTCTTGATCCAGGAAAGATCTTGTACTGGTAAGACCTGGCCTGGATGGTGGGATACCTTGCATACCAAATTCAATATTCAAATCGATGGTCATGAGTTACCTCTTGCTGAGGCTAAGGCTCATGCTTCTACTGAATCCCTTGTGAACGGTAGCAAGTCCATTGTTGTCATTGGAATGCGTGCTGCTGGTAAGTCCACTTTATCCAAGTGGATCGCCTCCTCCTTGGGCTTCAAAGTGGTTGACTTGGATGAACTTTTGGAACAAAAGGTTGGCACCGATATCAGAACTTTTATCAAGGATAACAGTTGGGAAAAGTTCCGTGAAGTTGAAACAGAAATCGCAAAGGAAGCTTTGATCAAGTATTCAACTAACCATGTTATTTCAACTGGCGGTGGTATTGTTGAAAGTGAAGAATCCAGAAAGTTGTTGAAAAACTACGTTTCTAAGAATGGTATTGTCTTGCATTTGCACCGTGATATCGACGAAACAGTTCAATTCTTATCCCAAGACAAAACTAGACCTGCTTTTGTTAGTGAAATCAAGGAAGTCTGGGAAAGAAGGGAAGGCTGGTACCACGAATGCTCCAACTTTTACTTCTACAGTTCTCACTGCGCAAATGATCTTGAGTTTATGAAGTTGAGAAACCTGTTGACTAATTACATTAAAACTATTACAGGCTCAAGTATCACTTCCATTCCAACTCAAAGATCTGCCTTTGTCTCCTTGACTTATCCGGACTTGCAGGAAGCTACGTCTACCCTTGAAGATGTTGCTCACGGTTGCGAAGCGGTTGAATTGAGAGTTGATTTGTTGAAGGATTATTCATCTAGTTTTGTTGCTAGCCAAACTGCTATTTTGAGAAAGTATGTTGACATTCCAATCATCTTCACAGTTAGAACTTCCTCCCAAGGTGGTAAGATCGATGACAATGACTTGAAAACCATCACAGAGTTGCTGTTGCTTGGTATCAAGTTGGGTGTCGAGTACTTGGATGTTCAATTGACTTATCCAAACTCTTTGATTGAGTTGATCTTGAAGAACAAGAAGTTCACTCGTATCATCGCTTCTCACCACGACGTCAGCGGTGACTTGAAGTGGGACAACATCGAATGGAAGAACAAGTACAACCAAGCTGTCTTATTCGATGCTGACATTGTCAAATTCGTCGGCTCTGCAAAGTCTTTGCAAGACAACTTGACTTTGGAAGAGTTCCGTTCCAACAACACCCTCAAGCCTTTGATTGCCATTAACATGGGTGAACAAGGAAAGTTATCTCGTGTCTTGAACACTGTCTTGACTCCTGTCACCCATGACTTGTTACCTTTTAAGGCTGCTCCGGGTCAATTGACTGTTTCTCAAATTAACAAGGCTTTCTCTGAGATTGGTGGTTTTGTCGAAAAGAAGTTCTACGTGGTTGGTTCTCCTATTGAACACTCGCGTTCTCCTCCATTGCACAACTCTGCTTACAAGGAGTTGTCTTTGCCATACACTTTTGATCGTTTCGAATCTACCAGTGCTGATGAAGTCCACTCCAAGTTGATTAAAAACGACGCCAAGTTTGGAGGTTTGGCCATTACCATGCCTTTGAAGTTGGACTTGTTGAAGTACGCCGACGTTCTTTCGGATGCCGCCAAGACCATTGGTGCCATCAACACTTTAGTTCCTTTGGAAAATGGCAAGTTGTTTGGTGATAACACTGACCATGTTGGTATCACTCAATCTTTCATCAGAGCAGGAATTCCTAGTATCGAGTACTCCAAAGTCAATGGTTTGGTGATCGGTGCCGGTGGTACTTCGCGTGCTGCTGTCTATGCTTTGAAGCAATTGGGATGTAAGACCATCTACATGGTAAACCGTACTGCTTCCAAATTGGAGGAAGTCAAGTCTTCTTTCCCAGAGAACTTCAACATTGTTGTTTTGGACTCAGAAGAAGATATTGCTTCGTCCGAACCAGTTCTGTTGATTATGTCTTGTGTTCCAGCAGATCGCCCAATCGACGATTCTTTACTCACCAAGATTGAAAAGCTTTTGTTGAAGGGTAAAAGCACTGATGTTGGCTTCACCCCAACTCTTTTGGAAGCTGCCTATAAGCCTACGGTCACTCCAGTGATGAAGGTTGCTGAGAAATTTGAATGGAATGTTATTCCAGGTGTTGAAATGTTGGTTAACCAAGGTGAAAGGCAATTTAAGATCCATACTGGATTCAACCTGCCATATAAGGTTATTCATGCTGCTGTTGTTGGCAATTGATAATTTACAAGATATTTAATTTTTATATTTAAATGCAGACCAAGTATAGCGATTTTGTTTGTAAGTGGAACCATATTAAGATTAAAGGATTACCTCGTCAAAAACCACTTCAAAATACCAGTTCCAATAACACTTCAAAGTCGTCAAAATCTATTGTTAGTTTTGTGACTACGGAAAACTTATGAAATCCCCATTGAAGTACAAAGTGAATGATGTGATAGCTGAAGATCAATAATTTCTATGGAATTATAAGTGAATATAGCTGGAGATGGTGAATTCCTACGGAGTGAAAGTGACTAAAAAGATAACTGGTAATTATGAACATAACAGATAATAATTCCAATTAATAGTGAATAATCTTAATTGAAATTATCAACCCTATCGGACAACAAAGATACTAAACTTCAATCCCCACAAAACTACAATTAAATAGAACAATTTTTATTAAAACATAACTAGACATATGGAATCCACTTGGGACCACAAAAACCAAAACAGTATCAAACCATTTAATTAAACCCACTTCCAGGTGATTGGGATAACACCTTCATCTTCAGAGCCAAGCTGTTGGAAAGCACCTGGAGACAAGTCCAAGTGGTTCCAATCACAACCAGGACATTCATCAACGACAGTTACTTGGACCCATTTGTCACCACGGTGAGCTTGAATTTGAGAACCGCAGAGAGGGTTGTCGTTTGGGTTACCGTCAACGTTACGGCTGTCGTAGATAGCGTGAGGAATAGCAACAACATAGTCCAGGTCTTGGGACATCCAACCACAAGCTCCGTAACCAACAGATGGAGAGTAGAAGGTAGCAATACCGTTGGTCCAACCAGCAGCAGCCAAAGAAGTGGAAAGAAGTGCAAGAGCGATAGAGTTGAAAGTGTTCATTGTGTAGATTGAGATGTTATTGATAGTGACTACAGAGGATTCCTGGACTGTTTATATACTGGAATATTGGAGATTAGGTTATAGATTGCAAATTAACTGATGTGACATTTTTCATTGTCAATGATTTTGTGGAGCTTGGCAGCAATGAATAACCGCATTCTAAGAGAATATACGGGGAACAATAGGGTTTGGGGGACGTCAGATGGTCTTTAGCTTTCGATGAAGACCGTTACTATCATACGCATGGTGCTATCACTGTCTGATGTTCCTGACTTTGGTGTTCCAAAACGGGTGGCTGCAAACACGGATTACGTAAGGCTGGTGTACCTGATCCCAAAGGGGAATATCCAGGGGATTGCTGAAACGAGTTTCACATGGTACCACTTGGAGTCTCGGAGGGTGGGGGATGTGCACAAAATAGTGCATTCTGAATAGTTTCCCGGGAGGTTATGTGATAAGCATTTAATCATGCAGTCTCGATAAGCACAGTTGACATCAATAGTTTGCGTCATTTCTATTGTTTGTTTGTGGCATTTGGCCTATCTTTGTTGGTTACATTTGTGACAACAATAGAACTTACCAAACTGGGACTTATGTCAAAGGTCATGAGTCCTTCCATTACGATATGTACTAAAAAGTTAATAAATTAGGAGTTGCTTGGGGTCACTTATTCATTTATTCATTTACCAATGTTTGTGGAACAATTTAGACATCCCGGGAAACAATCAAACTTTGACACTTGTTGGAAAACGGGGTATCAACAATAGATGAAATTTGGTAACTGTTGGGGTATTGATGGGATCTACACCAGCTATTGTTTTGATCTTATTGGGTGTGTTTTTGTATCTTGTTGAGGAATACCGTGCAAGGGGAAGGACTTAAGTCCCTAAATGGAAGTTTTCTAGCCGTATCAGCCACCGTTTGTTGAAAATATCGATTCAACTAGAATGTAACGTTGCATATTATTTACGTTTAGCAATCATAACGTCTTAAAAAACTGTTTTCAATCAAGAAGTTACAATTCAATGTAATTGGAAAGGCAACTTATTTCATCTAACACAGTGAAGTCAAACAAGAAACAAAACTCGATGGTGATGTTAAAGTAAACACGTGCGCAGGCACGTGTAGCTCTTCGAACTCCTATTCGGGGTTCGAGTCCGACGAAACGTTTCTTTTTGTGTATTGATTTGTAATGCAAAGTCCGAAGTCACGAACCATAACCAATGCTCAGTTACTCCTCTTTCACAAAAGTAACGTAAGGATACAAAAAAAACCAGGAGCGGCGACACCCGTGTAGAAAGTAGAGTGATTGAAGTAGGCGGAGAAAGCGTCATTGTTTCCGCTAAGATCACGCCTCATCATCCCCTCAAGAAAAGCGCGATGAGAAAAAAGCTGGTTAATTTGTACACATGAGCATAGTCAGCAGAGGATCATGGAGGGCTAGCAGGGCCGCTAGAGCTACTGTAAGCAGGAGCCAAAGACGAAATTACTTTCTTGGGCAGTTTTCGTTCAAAGGGTTGAAAGATGAGCTCACAAGAGGAGAAGAAGAAATCTCTGCAGAAGAACAATCGAATCCATACATAAGTTACCCAGTGGTCACACGAGAACAACTTGGGAAAATGCCCAATGAAAGCTTTAGGTTTGATTATGGATACAACTCGTATGCATACCATTCATGCCGGTCTGATCCGATGATCCACTCTTTGAGTGACTTAACTATTCCAACGGATTTGACGTCACTTCTTCCTAAACGGCGTCCACACGGGTCGCCCGCAGACACACTTTCGATCAAGGCCGGTGACGATGCGATGCTCGTTTCTCCAACAGTCATTGCCGTGGCGGACGGTGTTTCCGGCTGGGAGTCCAAGGGCGAAAACTGCCTGAGTGGCATCTGGTCACGGCTGATGGTGGAGACACTCAGTAGATTGATGACTGAGTACAAAGTTCTGCATTCTCCGCATCAGCTTAATAATAGGGACATTGCAGAGATTCTTGATGATTCATACTTGCACACTTCGCATCTCATGGATTTGCAAGACTTGACGGGGTCCCTGACTTTAGTGTTGGGTATGCTTAGTGGTGAATACTTGAAGATGATTAGCATTGGTGATTCTAAATTGTATATCATTAGAGATGGTGAGATTGTGAAAACAAATCAAGAGCAGCTTGTATCTGAGTTGTGTCCACAGCAGATTGGAACGCAAACTTTAAACCAACTTCCTTCGGAAATGGCTTGGGTGGATTCCATCAAGTTGAAGGAAAATGATATCATTGTCATGTGTCTGGATGGGATTTCAGACAACTTGTATGAGTGGGAGATTCTACATTATGTTGATGAATTCACTTCAAATAATATGAAGCAGATGGCCACTGAACTTTTAATCAAATCAAAGGAAATTGCTTTTGATGATTATGCTTATACGCCTTATAATGAGAGGGTGAATTCGTTACCTGATAGGTTTGGGAAAAATGCCAGTAAGGGTGGCAAATTGGATGATATGTCGATATGTGTTGCTAGGGTAGTTAAGGAAAAAAGTAAGGATAAGAAGGACAAGAAGAATTAGGAGGGCAAAGGACAAAAAGAATTAGGAGACAAAATTGGAAAGAAATTGGAAAAGAAGTTTTAATTAATAATGTGGGATTCATAGATTGGTGTTTAAAAATAAAAGGTTAACTAACAAAAGTGTAGTGGAAATTCGTTTTAATTGTGATAACCATATAAACTTCTACAATAACCATATAAACTTCTACAATAACCATATAAACTTCTACATCACTTAAAATAAACATATATTCAATCACAAATTAGCAACCTCAGAGAAATATTGTCTCAAGATTAAAGACAACATCTCAGGTAACTCATTAATATCTCTAACAACAACATAAAACTCGAATGGAAAGGTGTCCAAATATCTATCAACATGTAACTTCATAGTACCATTAGCATCAGGAACATAACTAACTTGAGACATGTCAAGAATAGATTCCTTAGATGAAATACCATCGATGATGACAAACACCAACATGACCTTTTCTTCACGAGCTTTTCTAACCAAACGTTGGATATTAGCATGATCCTCACAAACACCATCGGAAATGATGATTTGTAATTGCCACAAGTCGCTTTGAGAAGACAGACGGGCGTGTTCGAAGATCTTAAGAGCCTTGGCACACAACAGTTTGATGTCTGTGCGAGTTTGCTGGAAGTCGAACCATTGGAAGATTTGGGCACCAGATTCCTGGTTGCTGAAAGGCTTCTCAAAAGGATGAACAACCTTAACGTCTTCACCGAATCTAACAATGGAAAGACCACCGGACTCCAACTGAGTCAAGGCCTTGGAAACAAGCGCGATACTGTGGAAGGCCAACTCGGTCAGCTTGGATTCGGTCATGGACTTGGAGTCGTCCACGGCAATCATAACCTGGTACTGACGCTTGGATGGCTTTGTTCTTCTCAACCAGATCTTGTCCTTACGGAACTCAGAAGCAATGTAAGTGATGATTCTCTTCATGTTCAACCTCTTACCTGTCTTGTAGTCACCCTTCAACTTGGTGGCCAAGGTTGGTTCCAAGATTAAACGCAACTGTTCACATAATCCAGAGGCAAGCTCTTGTGTGGACAAGTCAGAGTGCTTCCATAATTCCCGTGCCGTGGCAAGGTCAATGGGTGCTTCCTCAAGTTGGCTTTGAAGGTTGTTTTCGATTTCAATGGCTTCTTCATCGTCGGTGTCGATTTCCATCATGTTGGCGTTGAGTAACGCCTGTTCGATTTCCTCCTTAGGGCGGCGTTCCATAAAGCCACCCTTGGTTTTACCGTCAAACTCACCATCAGCCTCGGCTTCGTCCTTGACTTCGTCCACATCCATGGCTTCTTCGCCGACTTCCTCCTTCACAGCCGGCTCGGCCTGGTCAGCCTGGTTTTCTTGTTCTTCTTCATCATCGTCGTCAATAGCCTTATCTTCGTCAATCGATTGCACCTGGTCCTTGTTGGCAGCACCCAAAGCTTGAGTGTCAAAGTCAGCGTTCTCGCCATCAACGTGCTCGAACTCGTCTGGACGCTGGCTGGCCTTTTCTTCCGCTTCCTTGTCCTCGGACGCTTGTTGGATTTCTTGACGACGACGGTGGAACTCCTTCATGGCATCACCCAATTGCTTGAGTGATTCCTTGGCTTCCGCACGGGCGTCGTCTTGAGTGACAGCCTCTTCGTCCTTCTCCTTCTCCTTTTCTTGAGATTCAGAGGATGCCCCACCTGTAGCACCAAGGTCTTCCTTCTCTTCAACAACCTGGTTATCAGCACCTTCTCCTTGTTCACCGTACTCTTGTTTAGCAGCAGTGTCGTTGTCGTGTGTGTCTTCGTCCTGGTTGGCTCCGTCCACACCTTCTTCGGCTTCATCTCCGTTGTCTTCCTTGTTTTCTTCCTTGGATTCGTCCTTGTCTCCAAGTTCTTCATCAGATTCAACATCTTGTTCACCGTTTTCTCCGTTTTCGATGTTTTCAACTTCATCAACATCCATTTCTTCGTCCTCGTCGGCCTCGCCCTCACCCTCATTTGGTGGCTCTTCGCCATTCTCTTCAGTTTCCTCTTCAATTTCATCTGCTTGGTCGTCATTTTGTTCAACCTTTTCTTCCTTCTGTTCAGCAGTTTCATCATCCTCTATGTCAAAGTCCTGTTCCTTTTCTTCCTTCTCTTCTTCGTCGCCATCAAGGTTCAAGTCCTCAGGCAAATCCAAAGTTTCGGTTTCTGGAACATGCTCATCCATTTTATCGTTTTCATCATCATTCTTAACCTCATCTTCTTGTTCACCAACATCTTCTGCTTCGTCTGCTTCGTCGTCATTTTCATTCTGTTCCTCAGGACCTTCCTCCTTCGATGGAGCATCGTCTTGCTTGTTGTCTTGTTTGTTTTCCTTGGATTCATCCTCGTTGGCTTCCATGTTTTCATCCATGTTGGAGTTTTCTGGGAGCTTATCCGAGTCCTTCTCCTTGTTATCTTCCTTAGCTTCTTCATCCCACATCTTCTCGTCAACGGCATTAGGGTCAGCGTCGTCGATATCATCCACCTCTTCATCTAACTCTTCATCTCCATCTTCAGCATTCTCGTCATCTTCCTGGTCACTCACCTCCTCCATGTCACCAGCCATATCACCTTCGATATCAACAGCATCATCATTCTCATCTTCATCCCCATCATCCTTGTTCTTCTCCTCGTTTGGCTGTTGTGCCTGTTCAGACAAGTCTTCGTCATCTTCAACGTCGTTCGAGTTGTTCTCAGCACCTTCACCATCCCCTAATCCAGTACCATCAGCCAAGTTCTTGTCGTCCTTCTGCTCGGTTGGTGGTTCTGGTTGACAGAAACCCTTGGTGGCCAACGTGTGGAGAGTGGACGACATGATGAATGTAGCGTGTGCAGTCTCAGAGTAGTTGTTTCTACTCTTGGAAAGCATACTCCAACACAACTTGTAGTATTCTCCAACAAGCGGCAAGGTGAATCCAGATAATGCAGACACATATGCCGAGTTGGCTTGTCCTTGTGCGTTGATAGCTTCCAAACAACTATTGATACGCTTGAGGATTTGAGGGTAGCGGAGTGCTTTAACAATCTTAAAGATCGACTTCTGGGACTTCTTCAACCAGTCGTCATCTTCCGTTGAAATTGGCTCCACAAGTTTCAATGTGTTTTGCACAGAAACCATGATCGAGTGTGCAAGGTTTCTGAAAGCCAATTCGAGATCATCAAGAGATTGCTCGTTGACCTGGTTGATGGAGTTTGGTTGTTTAAAGGTTAAAGCATCCAAAACCACCTGGCTAACAAACCCAACATCTGACTTCCAGTTTGCCAATTCCTTCTGTAAGTTTTCTTTAAACAGAATGAACTTTTCGATGGCTTTGGAAGCTTCACTGGTAACAACGTTGCCATCCAACTTCTCAACAGCATGTGCCAAACCACGCAATTCCACTTGTGCTTGAGTTAATGGAGATCCTGGGGCATTGACAACCTCCAATGCAAAGTCAATCACACGAGGCAACCACTTCAAAAGTTGTCTAATAGCGTCCAAAGACGTGGTGGTGGTTTGGTTGTCGTCAACAAGAGACACTTCGGTGTTGGAGACAGTCTCAAGAGAAGCATACAAATTGGCCAACTTGGTTACTCCATCGCTGAACTCCACCAATGGTTCTCTGGTGATGATAAGCGAGTTGAGTAAGTTCTCAGCTGCTGCCAACCCACGTTGGGCATCCATTGGGGGAACGTCCTCGGCAACATTGGAAACAGATGCTCTGAGACGTGGAAGCAAGTCAAGAATACGGAAAAAGTGAGCGTCATCAAACACAGTACCATCGAAACTGGCCAGATTCGACAAGATACTGTTGACAGTAGCTTGGAAGGCCACTGTTTCGGTCAGAACAGCCATCTTCAATCCCATTCTTTTTAATTCTTTCAACGTATCACTCAAAAGCTTACGCTTTTGAGTCTTCAAAGCAGCGATAATCTTTTTATTGTCCTTCTTCAACGTCTTTGGAGTTTCATCACGAAGAGCTTCCATGTCTTCTAACACTGTTTTCGAATATTCGTAAAGGTTTGGAACTTCGTAAGATGAAATCTTTTCAGAATACACCTTCATGTTGTTAACAACCATGGTGAGGTTCTGCAAACGCTTTGGTCTTTGGGACCAAGTAGGAAGGGATTCGACCACAGCATGGTCATAGTCCACACCACCAAGGAAAGGCATACGCAATGGTTCAGCCTTGGCCACCTTGGTAGTTGGTTGTAAACCATTCTCAATCAACGAAGAAACTGGTGTTTGCAACAAATTACGGTATTTTCTGACAATCTTGAATAAAGAAGCATGGGAACGTCTTGCGGATTGTTTAAGAGCATCCATGTTGACATCCTTCCAAGAAGCTAACAAAATCACCTCATTCATATCCTTCTCCAAAGTCTTGGAGGTGGCTGCAATCGACTCGGCAATCAACGGAGCAAATTGTTCGTAGAAGTGGATAAAGTTAGCCAATGCTTCAATATTTGGCGACTGCTTCAAATGGTTGCGGAACGCCTTCATCAAGTTCAACCGACAAGTGTATTCCCCGTAGGTAGATTGACTCATGAACAAGTTGAGTGCAGAGAGAAGAGCAACTGGATCTCCGTCATCATTCACAATGGTTTCATACAAGTAGAACCACCATTTACCAATCTTCATTTCAAACGTCCGTTCCTCATGTTGGAACAACGCCTTCCATGTAGACAACTCAAGCTTTCTCCATGCAACAATAATCTTGGTCAACTCGTCAAAGTGAACCTTTAATGTGACATGGCTCGAGGCATACTTTTCCCACTCAGCGATGTAAGTGTAGATTTGTTCAACCTTCTGTAATAAACGAGCCACTGGAGTTTTAACTGGAAGCAAAAGATATTCACTGGTAGCTTGGGTGATGTTTTGAAGAGTTGCGTGTTCTGGCCATTCCTGAAGTAATTTATCAGAAGTGGCGTTGATACCAGCAATCACAGAAATAGCCTTCTTGGCCTCACTGAAAGAAGTACCACGGTAAAAGTCCACGGTTCCTTCATCTCCAGCAAATGAATTGGTGGTTTTTCTGATTTCCAACAAAAGAGAGGCCAATCCAGATGCCGAACTAGCAGTGTGGACCAAAAGATCGCTATGGTTCTGTAACAAATTCATTAAAGTAGCACCTTCATGGATTAAGGAGGAAACTGGAGTTTGTTCCTTACTAGATAAGAAATGGTTGACATATTCTTTAGCAATGTGGTAGTACATTTCCTCGAAACTGTCATTCTTCTTGGTTGTTTCTTCTTCATTATATTCAGGGAACATTTCCTTCAATTCTTCTTCATCATTGGTGTCATCTTTATGGACATACAAACTACCCAGTTGTTGAGCTTCTTGATCCTCCTTGACTCTTCTCAAAGACCATCTGGAGTGGAGAACTGCCAAAGCCAGACCAAGTAATTCATCGTTGTTGTGTTCAAAAGCTAACTTCATAAAGTATGTCATTAATGATTCTGGGATCGTGGAGTCCACACTCATTCGTTTGATCAACTTCTTGGCTTGTTTGAGGTTGTATGCAACTGAAGCAACAGTTGTGATAGCACCAACTTCCAAAGGCCAGGTGTATTCAAGATCTACTTCATGAGTTTGAGCAGATGTGACTATACAGTCAAAACCAAATTTAAGGGCATAGACAAAACCAGCCAAGATGTCGTTCAAATCAGAATAAACCAAGTAGTTTTTGTTCAAACGAACGAGGAACTGAGCCAGGTTATTTTGGAACATCTCAAGCTTCTTTTCAGAGTTGTCGTCCCAGTTCTCACAACTAGCAAGTAAGTCAGCAATTGGTTTGGTGTCGATAGTAGATTCCATGAATGCTCTCCATTCTTCAAAGAGATGGTCAACAGCGCCAGCACGGAACACACGAGGCTTTTCAACCTCATCCGTTGGGATCTCAATAAACGCTTCAAGTGAAAGTGGCTTGTCTCCACGCAAGATCTTTCTGGCTGATTCCCAGTTCTTGGCAAGTTGGGTGGCAGCAGCTTGACTCTTGTGGAATTGTGCAAACCACACGTATTCCCTAACAGCAGGATCGTATGGGGAACTTGGAACGTACAATTGGATGGCACCACATGCGTACAACACCCAGGCCTTACCTATATGTGCAAGCGTGGTTGCTTGGACAAGCAAAGCGAATGCTGGAATGATGTAGTTGTTTGAAATCTCTTTGAAGTGAGGGTCGTTAGAGGAGTTGATGCTAATGATAATCTGTTCAACGGTTTCCTTGGACAAGCTTCCAATAGCTAATGGAACTTCAAAAGTGTCTTTATGAAGCTCCACCATTGCCAAAGCCCAGTTAAACAAAACATCTCTGGAAGATTCAATCTGGTCTGCAAGGAGAAGTGCCGAGTTTTCAACCAATGTCTTGGAGAGAACCTGTGCATCGCCAAGTGATTGTTGGATATACTTACCAGCAACCATGGGGATTGTGTTCACCTTGGAAACAGCACCAGTCAATAAGTCATCCATGAATAAACCGCCCACGCTGTCAATCTTATTCAACACCAGAGGGAATTGTGTTTTAAAGAGTGATTTCGTGGATGTGGAGGCGTAGTAGGAAAGATCAAGAGAACTGGACTCGTTGGCTTCCATCACGTTCAGAACTAACGTAAACTCTTGTTCAAAGATATTGTTACGTTTAACACGGAACTTGTCTGAAATCTCCTGGAGAGCAGCAATACCGCTTTGCAACTTTTCATAAACTTCATTGAACTCGTCGTTGGAGAGTGTTTGAGAACACAATCCTTCAAAAACATCGATAATCATCATACGGAGAGTAATGACGGACTCACGAGTGTCAGGGAACTGTTCACGAGCAGCTTGGTCAAAGTCGTCGGCCAATACAAGAATCTTTTGGACGTTCTCCCAGCCTTGTGTGTCACCAGGATATTTTCCACGTAAGGATTCCCAAATACGGTCAATAGAGAAACCACTGGTTAATTCCAACTTGACAAAGAAGGCATCCACAGCAGTGCGCAACTGGCTGACTTCGAGACTAGTGCTTTCACACCATACTGCGAGTAATTCTTGGAAAACACGCAACTTGGATTCATTACGTTCAACACTAGTCTCGACAAGCCCGCTCCAGATTGTTTGCAACTTGTAGATTTCTTGGAAACTGCTAAACTCCAAGAGAGCCTTTTCAATGTAAGTTTGGATAGAAACCACAAGTGGGTAGATGTCCAACCTTGGAGGGTTTTTAATGTCTCTGCCCAAATGGAAGGCAGCAGACTTCTCGAGGTAGGTCAATCTGTCCAACTTGCTGTTCAAAGCAGCTTCCTTGGTAGCCACGATCTTGTTGTTTGCGCTGATGGAACGTTCAATCACCTCAAAGAGATAGTTGTGTTCTGAGCCATCTTCGCTTCTTGTGTGAGGGTTCCATAATGGATGTGGGTATTCGCCTTGAAGTCTCTCCAAAAGACCCTTGTTCACACAGTAATCAACAACGTCTGCTAAACGAGCAGCCATAGGTCTAGAAGTTGCAAACTCGCGACACTTTAAGATGGTTGCAAGCCATGATTCAATACCGTGGATGTTGGCAAATGGAAGTGTAGCAAGAGCCACTGAAGCCGACGATTCCTCGAGAAGTTGGTCCAACAGAGCAAAAGCATGAAGGTAGGACTCGGATGCACCTACAAATGAGGAGGTCACACGCATACCCAAAAGTTGGGCATCATGCAGTGACTGTCTTTCAGGAAGTGGGTCCAAAAACACCTCGACACCTCTGTTTCTCATGGCACGGGACAACTCACCGTACTTTGGATCAACCGTGAGGAAAAGACGGAAGTTGGGGTGTGGCTTGATGGTTCTTGGAGACCCATCAGGCATGCTACACTCATTGATGATCAACACACCGTTGGTTTCCAAAAGCGAGTTAAGACGATCCAAAACAGACGGCGAACACAAGTTGGCATTATCTAAAACCAACCACGACCCTTGGGTAACGGCATTGACAAGTAACCCATCAAACCATTCAAACTTGACTGTTTTGGTGGCAAGCTTCCCAAGGAGTTGTTCAGATTTCTCATGAAGGGAACTAAGGGTGTCTCCAACAAGATTAACCAAAGCACCCAATTTATCGTGGAACTCTTGGTAGTTTTCAGTGTTGATGTTGCCGTTGGTTGTGTAAGTCAAGAAAGAAAGCAATTCCGAGGTGATCGTAGTTTCGAACCCATCCACAATCAACTCACTAATCAAAGCAATCAATTCGTTGACAAGGGCAGCGATTCTTCTATTGTAGTCCACCTGTTCGTAACCACCCAAGATATCCATGGAGTCGACGTCGGCATTCATGGCAAACTCATCCAAGCGGGCACCCACAACACCGGCCACGAAACGCACCAAATCAGTTTTGCCTGAATTGGCAGGACCGGTGAGAATCAATGGAAGATTAGTGTTGATACATCTGAGTGCAGTTTCCATCACCGTGTGGTTGGCTTGTAAAGGATGCAAGCGAGCGGATGGATGTTGAATGGTTTGTTTTCTAGAAGCAACGGCAGCTCCCATCTGGACGTTTTGAGTGTCGAGAGAGTAGTAGGAGTCTCTTTGGATGAACTTTCCAAGGTGTTGTTCAAAGAGTTCAATGGTCTTTGCACGGTCTTGAGGAGTTCTAAAACGTTGGGTAATAATCATATTACCAATGGATGCGATAGCAGCGTCGGTGGTGTCATTCTGCAATAACTCCAACCATCTTAAACTATCTCTCAAGTTGAATTCCCATGGACCACCCATACTTGCCCATTCCTTGGAGGCGTCATCAAGTGCAGAAACAAACCCAATGATACCCCCAACAACTTCCTTTCCAATGTTAGGATACAAATGGTTAGCAATCAACTCAAGATCCAACTTCTTCAAAACATCAACGTACACAACACTGAAACGGTTAACAAAAGACTTTGGTAATCCCTTTCTTCCACCACCTTGGTAGTGTGGGTTTTGAGCTGCAAACACTCTAAAGTCTGGGTGACGTGGGAACAGCATATCCAATTCAGGAATGTATGCTTCACCACGATGATCCAAACAAGCGTTCAACCCTTCCAACACCAGCTGGGAAGCCAAGTTCATTTCATCAAGCAACACCCATTCACCACGCTTCATGGCACGTAAGAACGGAGCATCACGCCATTCAAACTCCCCGGCTGCACCTCCTTCTGCTGGAGTATCTGCACCAAACAAATCAACCAAGTCGGTATGTTCGGAGAGATTGATACGGACGAGGGGATTTCCTGTAGCCTTGGCAAGAGCAGTGACCAAACTGGTTTTACCAACACCTGGAGACCCCTCAAGAAGAATAGGCTTGTGGACTTGCATGGCACGAATAACACGCATGGCGTTCATCGAAGTGGTTGGTGCACCGAGATTGAATGTGTCCTTGCCAGAAGATGCAACAACAGGGATGGAGAATCCACTAGCGGTCACAGAGTCGGCAGTTACACTGACACTTGCAGTATCGGTGTAGTTTGGAAGAAGATCCACACCAACAAGTGACGATAACTTAGAGACACACTCCACCTTTGTTTCTTCAAGATTGGAAGTTGCCAAGTGAGAAGTGTTGTTAGTACCAAGAGCATCGATAAACACCATGCATGCACCACCAAGTAATGCCTGTGCTTGAGAACTTTCAGATTCATTCACAAACTCAACCCAAGCCAACACATCTCTGAGAGAAATGGTGGTGTAGCTTGCAAACCACTGGCAGAAACCAACGATTCCATCCAAAAACCATTCATTACGGAGTCTGCTTCTGACGATTTCACGCACATCGTCATAATCAGCCATCGACGGAACCCAGATTTCAGTGAATCTGTTACGTAAAGCTGGGGACAATTCTTTCTTACCGTAGTCTCCACCAGGATTCATGGTTGCAAAGAATTCAAACTCATCTGCAGCAGTGACAAAAGCGTCTTCGGATCCCTTTTCAGCAAGAAGTAAGCTTCTTTCTGGTTCCAAGACAGAGTTAAGACGTTCAAGCACAGAATCATCGGCAAGAGAGATTTCATCGAGAAGGAAGAAGTTGGCGGTTTTCATGGCCAGAATCAAAGGACCATCAACCCACTCAAACAACACAGATGCTTCACGACGAGTCTCACGGATTGACTCCACAAGTTCGTTGTCTTCAAATTTCAACGAATCAAACTTTTGTAACAATCCATTCAAATCATCAGACTCATCTTCAAGTAACTTTTGCAATTCGGTAACCAACTTCTTTGCAACTGCAGATTTGTGACGAACAGGACGCTGAGCACCCAAAATATCACCAGCTTCGGTGTTTTGGTGTGCATTGACAGTCACCAACTGCTTAGAGTAGTGTGCTGCAAGAACTTGACAAACAGTAGTCTTACCACAACCAGTCTCACCCACAAGTAATAGAGGCTCATGGTAGCGAATAGATGTAGCAACTAAAACAGCCAATCTTCTCATTGCCCTAGTCCAAACAACAGTAGTGTCGGTAAGACCGAGACCGGCGAATTGGTCCTCGTAGAATTTAGGCATATCCAACTTGACCCGCATCACCTTCTCGATGGTTTCCTTGACTGCATCCTTTTCATCTTCCCTACGAACTCTTTCGGCCAAAAGCATGTACCCATTTGCAGCCAACTCTTCGTATCCGACAGCCTCTCTCAAGGCCCAACGGAACAAGTCACGCAAGGTTGCAAACGAGTTCTTTTGTTCAAACAAACGCAGTGATTGTCTTTGAACCAGCAATTGACGATACACTTCGACAATCTTCTTACCGTAGGTTGGGGCGATCTTACAACGCTCCTTCAAAATCACCTCCAACTCGGATTGAGGAATATCGTCAAAGTGGAGTTCCAAGAAACGGTTACGGAAGGCACGAGACATCACCTTACGTCCACCATACATCCCAGGAGGGTTCTGTGTCGCAAACAACATGAAGTCTGGGTGAGGGCGGACCACTTCTTGAGTTTCTGGAATGAACAATTCTCTGTTGTCATCAAGCAAACGGTTCAATGCTTCCAAGACATCTGTGGGAGCCAAGTTCAATTCATCAAGCACAATCCAATGACCCTTACGCAAGGCTTCAACCAAAACACCTTCCTGGAATGCCAACTTACCCGAGGAATCGGTCACATATGTACCCAAGTACTCTTGCAAATCGGTGTGTTCGTGGTTGTTGATACGCACAAAGGTGTGACCTGTGATACTGGCCAAGTACTTAATCATCGAGGTTTTACCCGCAGATGTAGGACCTTGAATAAGCACAGGGAATCTTCTGGTGGCACTGGCACGAACCAAATTAAGCATGTTCTTTTCAACAAACGGAGTGATGATATAGTTTGGTTGGGGAACAGGCTCATTAGGACCCTTCTTCATCCAGTAGTGTTTAAACTGGACATGATCAGGAGTTGGAGCCGGTGGGGTTTGTTTGATGACAGCATTGGCGTTTTTGAGTCTTCCGAGAATGTGATCGTTGATCAATGTATGTAAAACTTGTTCAGATTTGAGGTCAAGTAAGGTCAAGAAAGACATACAGAAACCTTCATACAATGCACGACGTAATCCATACACACCAACAATATCCCTAACATAAGTCAAGGTTCTGGTGAGGGTACGGATACTAAAGTGAGGTCTTTGGTTGGATCCATCCACAATCTTATTCTCTGCTGATAGCTTCTTGGCTGCAAGGTACAAATTAGCGATATCATTTCCTGCCCATTCGTCACCCACAGCAAACCGGCTGATATACTTGTCGATAATCATAAGCAAGTCGGAAATGTCACGGTCAGGTGAATGCACGTAGATTTCACTGAACCGAGAACGAATACTGGCAGGCAAGTCCTTCTTACCGACATCTGTGGATGGGTTCATACACCCGAAGATACGGAACTCAGGATGTGCCTTGACAGGTTCCAAGTCACCCTTCTCAGTCAAAAGAACGGTACGGTTGCTTTCATTTAATAAGTCTGCAATAGACTCGAGGGTGTCACTCAGAGCAAGATTGATTTCATCTAAGAGAAGCCAGTCACCGTTTCTGACAGCATTGACAAGGGAACCTTCAACAAACTTGAACACAAACGAGGATTCGAGACTCGACGCCTGCGCTTCAAATCCATTGATGCTATCCTTAAATTCAGCCCATTGTTTCACCAACTGGTTCTTGTCAAGCTTTCTCTTTTTCTTAGGTTGTTCATCATCTTCTTCTTTATTCAAGATTCCATCAGCCATTTTCACTGCCTCTTTCCACAAACGTATCACATTCTTCCATTGACCCTTGTTGAAGCATTTGGACAACAACTGAGTGAATTTTTCATTCTTCTTTTGTGAAAACGTTTCACTGAATAACTGACGGAACTCTTGCATTACTGGGATAGCTACCATTTTAGCATTAATAGGTTTGTAACCACCCAATAAGTCACCAGCTTCAGTTTGTTGAGAAACATTAATAACAGTGAGATTCTTGTTCATTAAATGAGCAACTTGTTGAACAACTGTGGTCTTACCAGTACCTGTTTCACCAACAAGTAAAACTGGTTCGGTCATTTCAATAGACACGCAGATTTGTTCCATTAAACGTAACGAATGGTTGGTTTGTGCAAATGTAGAGGTGCCTGAAGTTTTAGATGGTTCTGACTTTTTGAGTGTGGATCTTCCGACTCTCAATTCGGTTTCTCCGTTGTTAAAACTAGGCACATGCTTATTCAAGTACAAGTTGATTCTGGAGGTTGGGATTTCCAAGGCCCCACCAATCGCATTCACCAATGGCTCCAACGCACCGTACTCGGTGATCGAACTTCCAAATGAGTCAATGGCTTCCGCAAAGATAAAGTCGTAGATCAGCGACTCCAACAATTGGTTGCTTGTAGTAACACCTTCATTAATCAAGATTTGTGAGCATCTCATGCAGAATTTCATCAAATCACGAAGAGAAATGGCTCGTGGGTGCGAACCACGATTCAACGAGATGAATGAAGACAGCGAGTAAATGGCCAAAATCTCATTATATACACGAATGAATGAAGGTACGAGATTGGCCAACAATGGAAACTTGCTGTCTAAAATGCTTCTTAATTCTAACTCCAGTGGTGTTTTAACAGAAACCATTTCCCATAATCTCAGACCGATCATATCTGGGACTCTATTTTCGTCTGTACGGATGGTTGCAAAAATTTGGAATCCATTTTTTGCTTTTATGACATCACCTCTGGAAGGAATGGTCAATTCTCTCTTTTCCAAAAGCGACAACAACACACTCAACACATCGGTTGGAGCCTTGTCTATGTCCTCGATCAACACCCACTTGCCCTCTTGCACGGCATTGGTCAACACACCAGACTTCCATTTGAATGTACCTGGTTTATCACCAGATGTGTACACACCAAGAAGTAACTTGGAGTCGGTCTGTTCACCCAAATGGATCTTTATGATCAGCGACGCAGTTCCCGTCATCATTTGCGCCAATTCATTGATCAAGAATGTCTTTCCGGCACCAGCATTACCGTATAACATCACAGGACGGTTGTTTTGAACCAAATGTGCCAAGTTTTGTAACACCCCAACAGAACTTTGAATTGGGACAAACTCCTGTGACTTGTCTAACCGTTCGGCATGTCCCTGTAAGCTAGGAACCAAAACACCGCAGATAGAGGTGACAAAACTACTCAAACTGGAGGTTGGGATTTTTACTATTCTTCCTGAGTTGGATGGTTGTAAGTTTGGTAAACGTGAAAAATTAGATAATCTTTTAGCCTCAACCAATGGTAAATGGCGGTAGTTAATCTGGTCTCCTTCGAACGCTCCGATTAACTCGCCTTGTATGTCTATAATCTTTAATTTAGCTTCTTCGGACATATCCAAGTAAAGTGCCAATATTTCAATACTCAAATACTTGGAAATAGATGATGTGGTCTCCAGCGAAATGGTTGTGTACAATGTTTCGGGGTTGATGTATTGCTTGAATCGGTACGTATCGAATGCCATGAGTCTGTACCATGCCAATAAAGAAGTTTCGTCTTGGAGTTCCAAGCTCGATGAGCTGACAAAATGTTCAATTAAAGTCATGCTTTCACTAGAAACACCAACCAACTTCGATAATGCCTCAAACACACTCGTACGCTTGAAGCTCTCGTTATCTTCAATCCATCTGGATATCAAGTCAAGAAAAATCGGTCTATATGCATAGTACACTGGAAGTATAGCGCCACTTTCAAGTGTTGCAGCTGCTAAACTTCTCAAATTAGAGTCGATTGAAACTGTAGTATCGAACTCAAAGTGAAATTTAAAGTTAACACGCTCTCTGCAAACACCAAGAAGGGTCTCAGCGTGGTCCAAATGAACACTGACTTGATGGTTCATTGGTTTTTGATTTGCGATGAGATTATTTTTTTTGCGCGATGATTTTTGTTGCAACCATCTCGATTTTTC
The DNA here is from genome assembly GCA_030566775.1 of [Candida] smagusa. Classification (NCBI taxonomy): domain Eukaryota; kingdom Fungi; phylum Ascomycota; class Pichiomycetes; order Serinales; family Debaryomycetaceae; genus Kodamaea; species [Candida] smagusa. The sequence goes on along the minus strand of JAKUAW010000012.1, from coordinate 449,902 downwards.
ATACCATTTATTTAGGCAGTTTCTTTGAATTTCAAGATGCTTTAGGTTTACTGATTTCTCCGTTACCTGGAGAGATATGAATTGGCCTTCACAAACCTTTAAACCTGTTATCTGGCGTTGGTTTATTTTGAATGAATTACAAGTCAATCAACGGGCGTGTGGCGTAGTTGGTAGCGCGTTTGCCTTGCAAGCAAAAGGTCATTGGTTCGATTCCTATCTCGTCCATTCTTTTTTGTATTATTACAACGATAATTCAGGAAATCAATTAGATTCATATTGGCTACCTATCAAAATTTTTATTCATAGAAATTTTTATGATAAGAATCAGATGCAACCTGATTGGGTTGTTGGAATTACGAAATCTTCAACTTCGAATACTTCTGTTGTACCTACAATTTAGGTGGTAAATATGTCTGATAGTTGGGAATTGTGCTCCGGTAGTTAATAGCTTCTCTTAAGTCCTTGGGTAGTTATAATAGCGGAAGATTTACGTTGATGTGGCTGTTATATATTCTTTAAGATTATATATGTAAAGCTTAAATATAAAGTGTGCGAATTTGCCAGTTTAATTATATTTCTCTTTATGTAACGTTAATAGTCAGTGAATCTACCGCGTCGTTAACCCTGTTAGGGCTAACAATGTCTTCGCTTCTTTAATGAGTTACGCTCCACATTTCAGTAGATTCATCGACTCTGACTCTGAACGAAAGTATTTATGTAGGCTCAGGTATGCGGTGTTAATTGCTCTACCAAAATGCCGAGCCCATTAGTAAATGGAGGCAATTGCCTCATCTAAATTTTAGATCTAACAAAAGATTGAAATTGACCTTGTATTCCGTTCGTATTCTACTTACTGGATTCTATACATGAAAACACTTTTGTGAAGCAGGCCTGGCTAGCTCAATGGCTAGAGCGTTTGACTTTTAAGTCACCAACAGCGCGTCTTGTAAGGTATCAAAAGGTTGCGGGTTCGACCCCCGCGTCGGGCTTCTTTTTTATATTAATTGGTATTGCGAAAACTTGCAAGCGTTAGAAATCTTGTCCCTTTTTAATCAATTAGAATGAATAGTAACATTTATGAGATTTTCACCGATTAGCCTTCAGAGCTGACCATTTTTACTTCATTTAGCCCAGTCTTAGTATTAATCGCTTGTATTTTATGTATTAGTGAAACAACTGTTAAAATTCTTAGGAAACAGAGCTTGTATACTTAGTATTATCGCAGAGACGGGAAGTCTGTAGGCTGGCGCTTTATACAGACTTACAATAATGTGGTTCAGTGGAGTATCCTAACGCCTTAGCTAAGCCCTAGAGTTATCATTAAACCCAAAAATTAGGAAAGGCATAAACATGTTTGCTTTCAGTAGTGAAAACTCTACCAAACATGGATTTCCTATAAAAGGGAAAGATATATAATTCATTTATGGAGTTTAGACCTCATCGTTTGTATAGACTCATTACATAGGTGTTTATCATGTCAACTGTATCAACCAGCTCAGCGCTACACATGATTTAAGATATGCTTCAAAACTATCATAAAAAGAAAGAAAAAGCTTTATTTTATTAGATAAGGGATTAGGAAAAATGACTAAACATATTACCCATTATTTAGTGTTTTTTGCAAGTATAATTTAATATGCTTGATAGATTAGTAGTTTCAGGATATACAATAGTTGGTCTGGATGAAATTGATAGCCAGGAGTACATTAATCAATTCAAATCGAAATATTGACCCTTTGGAGACAGCTTCAAAGTCAATGCTGTTCTGCCCGATAATGTGAGGGAAAAACGACTCTTCCAGTGAAAAATCCGAAAAGAAGGAAGTTTATAGCGAGGCTGAAAGCAATGGCGATGATTTTGTTGAGAATCTACTACTCGAGAAGGATAATTGTGACAAAAGGACAAAGATATTTTCAATGACGAAATTGGAATGCGAAGTAATGGCTATTTAATGGGACGTGACAAATTAATTAAAGTCTCACTCTGTCGGAATTCGAGTGTCTAATACTCTCAAATACTAGGATCTTGAAAAATTAAACAGCTTTGTTTATTTAGATTTGCTATGAATTGTTTTGTACTTTAGTTTCTTAACTTTAATTAAAAATTGTATTCCATACCTATACACGGTTAACCAACATAACTTCTCATGGTATCATGATGTCACTATTATAACAATATACTTTCCTCTCCTTCATTTTCCACCTCTTCGTTATTTACCGAGTATCCAATAACCATATTGAACAAGATTATTCCAAATCCTCTGTATTTCTTGTCCTTAGTTTCTTTGGTAAAAATTTCAAACATTTCTTTGATAGTTTCTAATTAAAATTTGATAGGGGCAAGAAGGTCTTATATACTCCGAGCTCAATAATTCAAACACGGGCTCATACCAAAAATGTGGTATTTACTTTACGGGGCTTTTAAGAATCAATTAATATTGCACATCAAAGGTCGAAAAAAATACTACTTAATAGTTGTTATAAAATAATTGTTATCTGATAAGAGTATTAGTCAATGAGTTATGAATATTTGGTCAAGACTAAGATTAATTGAATTTACTAATTTCAAACATAATCCCCATCTGACCTCTAAAGGTCGAAGAATCACACAATTTTGTCCTGAAGATAAATAGTGGTGGGCCATCGTCCCATTTCACATCGAATCCCTGCAAGATAACATGCGTCCCTGATGTAATACCTCCAATTACCCCTTCAACTTGTCCAAAGGCAGCGGAACTGCCACATGCACCAATGGCTATGAAAGTTAACACACTGTTCATTTGCCATTTACACGAAAATAGTGCCATTACAGACACTGTGAACAATATAATACGCTAATCGGCTAATTTCATGTTGATAGCTTAGAATTAATAAATCTGCTACTATCAATACAATTAAGAGATAAAGAATTGTGTTGTTGTGTTCAAAGTGGTGTTTAACGCATGTGTTGCTTACAACACCATTAAAAATATATAAAAGCCTTTCTTGTCGATTGTAACCTCTGTAAAACAACCAAAAAAAAACTATAAAAGTGAATACAGCTGATGTGATTTTATTAGACATCAAAAGCAAGATAAGAAATATTCAAGATAAATAGTGTTAGCTTAGGTTATTCTGGTAGCGGTAGTTTTAGCGTCTCCTAGTTATCCTGAGTGAAAAGCTATTAGTGGAAGGTTTTATAACTTAGGGTGTATTAAAAAGTATATATAAAAACTTAAAAGATTAACTAACGCAGCAGATCTGTACTTATACAAATACTTTTGGTATTGTGTCAGTTCAGAGTAAGAGTCAGTGAATCTACCGAAATGTCAAGCAAAGCTAGAAATATGAGAAGGAACACTTGTTTCTCCTAAATTATAAATCTAACAAATAGTAATAGTGAATGCTAAGCCTGTAATAAAAGGAGAATAATGAATTTGGGCTCTATATATTATAATACTTCAAGTTACTCTGATAACCCACACCATTTTTCAAATCAAAAAGTGCCTGGTTAGCTCAATCGGTAGAGCATTTGACTCTTAGTTAGGATATCAAAAGGTTACGGGTTCGAGCCCCGTATCGGGCTTCCTTTTTTGATCTTTTTTTGTTGATGCTCATCCCAAAACAGGTGAAACCTTTATAAGAAATTTGTACCTGACATTGTACTGCGTGGAGTCCACTTATACACGTGGAGCTAATGTTTAGTAATAAATGACTAGTTTTTCGATAATTTGTAAAGAAATTAAAATTTTAAGAAATACAGTATCGTGAACATGAAAAAAAGTTGAAGGTCACTTATTATATGAAAAACCAAGACTAACGAGGAATTTAAAAGGCATTACCCGGCACGAACATTATATCAAGAAAATAATATCTTGGATAAAATTCCGAAATATGAAACGGCACATTAATTATAATTACGGAAAGATTATTTTATTGATGAATATAAACAGATGGGTGAAAACCGAGACCAGAAAAAGCCTGGTTAGCTCAATCGGTAGAGCATTTGACTCTTAGTTAGGATATCAAAAGGTTACGGGTTCGAGCCCCGTATCGGGCTTTCTTTTTTGATTTTGGCTTGATCATCAAGCACAAAAACAGTAATGGTAAATTGTTATTACAACACGACTGCACGCAGTATGTGAATGAACCAATTATATGGGGTCATAAAGTGCCAAGGTGATTGTAAACCGAAACCAAAAAGTTCCAAGGAATGACAATCCTCACGTGAGCATATAAAGAGCAGAGATTAAATCAAGAAAAAATCATAGAGTCCTGTTGAAGGATCCGAGACGATCTAGATATTAGAGCGGGAAGAGCAGGAAGACGGGAGAGAAAATGCCTCTTATTCTCCCATTTCAGAACAATGGGCTGTTTCGCATGACCGAGGACTTGAAACAGCAGTTGGTTAAGAGACAGTTTGATGGTAGCGGAGGTCCGCAGCAGGCTTTTAGGTATATCGAGTCTGTTGCGGATGAAATCAATAAAATTGAGCTTGAATATGAGATAAAGTTACACGAAGGAGTGAAGCTGAGGATGTACACGGCCGGCTTGAAGTCGCGCGGTCTCATGTGGTATAAGTATGCGTTTAAAGATGAGATGATCGGTGAAGACGAATTTAGAAGGGCATTTTTTCGGGAGTTCTTTCCTTGGGAAGATGAATTGGATGTCATGGTGGAGCTCAATGAACTGAAACAGACGTCTTCGTTGGCGGAACACAACAAAGAGTATCTGATGAAATTGCGCATGTGGAGACAAATTGCAGCCATTTCAGAAAAAGTTGCAATCAAAGTGTACCTTAAATCATTGGCATCAAAAGAAGGTAGATTGGCTGCAAAAATATATTTGACTTTGAATGAAAACGCAACATTGGAAAAGATTATGCAGCATTTGGAGCTGGTGCAGTTTTTATTTGAAGAAGAAGAAGATTCTGTGCCGTTTTTTAAAAATGCCCCCTTCAAGGTGAGTTGCATGTACTGTAAAGAAACAGGGCATGCTTCGTCTGCATGTCCAAAGAAGGAGCATGAGCGTTCGATATGTTCGGAAAAAGATGATGTCAAAAGTTCGAAGAAAATGAAGAAGAAGCCTTGTTTCCGATGTGGAGAACTTGGCCATTTGATTGCCCATTGCCCGATCGGTGAGGAGATAGTATGCATTCAGTGTGGGGAATCTGGTCATACAGACTCTGACTGTATAAAAAAAGACCCATGCTCTTTATGCGGTGAATCAGGTCTTACAAATTTAGATTGTTCACACGAGGGAAGTGATCCAGTATGTCTTCAATGTGGTGAATTTGGGCATGCAGAATCTACTTGCTTGCAAAGTGAATTATGCTCTTTATGTGATGAATATGGTCATACTGAATTTGAATGTCCTGAAACAACCTGTTTACTATGTAAAGAACCAGGACACAAGCGGTCAGAATGTGCATTTCACGATATACAAAATGACAATGAGGGGGAGGAAGATGTAAATGAGAAAGAGGAAGAAGACAAAGAGGAAGAACACAAAGAGGAAGAGGACAAAGAGGAAAATATGAAAGAGGAAGAAATGAAAGAAAATGAACAAGAAACAGAACAAGAAATCTGCTTGAAATGCAAAAAAATAGGTCATAAGCTAGCAGAGTGTAAACTTCCAGATATCAGATTATGTTACAAATGTAAAAAGCAAGGGCATATTAGATCAGAATGTCACAAATTTCAAGGGATTCAAGTCAAGTGTAATATTTGTGAGAGCGTTGGTCACTACATGTCTAATTGCCCTAAGAAGCTGAGCGAGGTTAAAGTTTGTGTTTATTGTAACGAGGAAGGACATTTGAAGCCTCAATGCTCCAAGTTTCATCAAGATAGGGAGGGTAAATGCTCTTATTGTAAAGAAAGTGGGCACATGAAGGTGGAATGTCCTAAATTGACTAAGGTGAAGTGTTCAAGGTGCCAGTCTTTAGGACATCATTCACATAAATGCCATAAAGGAGCATCAAAAGAACCAAAAGAACCACCAAAAGGAAAAGGTGAACAGAAAATATGCTTCAATTGTAATGGAGTTGGCCATTTAAAAGCCAATTGCCGGAAGGAGATTGCCAGGTGTGAATACTGCAAGAAGGACGGGCACAACATGCGGACTTGTAGAAAAGCTCAAACAGAGATGAAAGATCGCAAATGCCACAAGTGTAATCAAATAGGTCACTACATGAAAGATTGTCTGTTTGGGGAAAACAGTGACGCTGATTATTACATACCCACGATTGAAGAGGCGACTGGAATGAAGGATTTCGGATTGTCCAGTGCATTAGAATACTCTAAGATCGGGGATACGTTGGATTGGTCCATGAAGGAGAAGGTGAATCCATGGAATAGTGTAAGCCAACCGAAATTGTTTGAAGGATTTCAGTAGGGTTTACACGAAGTAGAAACTATACGATACGATTAGTAATGCCACACGTTATACGACATAATTTTAACGCATAAAATTAGCTTTGTCCCTTAAAAAAAATTGAACAGATCAATGGAACACTCGATAGAGAACATTGTCTACGTGAAGGAGACCAATGAACTAGTGCAAGTGGTGAAGTCGGACGACTCATGTAATTTTTCAGTCCAAAAGGTTGAGGATTCAAAAGGCGCCCCATCTCTTAGCATAGATAACTTACCATCGCATCTCAAGAACAAGGTTTACATAGTTGATTCCATCACTTCGGGAATAGGAAGACACGGAAACAAGAACTTGTACCAACAGGTGTTGAAACCAATCTTGAATGTAATCAAGAGCATTGACTACGAGTACCTTGAGACTTCTTCGGTAGATTCTATCCGTGAATTTGCCGAGACTCTTGTTGGGCAAGTAGCCACAATTGTATTTATTAGTGGCGACACTTCAATCAATGAGTTTTTGAACGGTTTGAAGAGTGTTGAACGTGGTAAACTCACTGTCTTTCCAATTCCTTTGGGTACAGGCAATAGTTTATCTCTCTCGCTTTCACTTCTGAGCGAGTGGGACGCTGTTCGCAAATTGTTCACCACACAGAGTGAGGCTGTTCCTTTAAATTTGTATGAAGTGGACCTCCCAGAAGGTTCCAAATTCCTTATCCATGATGACCTTGTCGACATCCCTAAGCTAAACCTTAAATTCTTTGTTGTTTTCTCTTGGGCTTTCCATTCTAGTTTGGTTGCCGACTCAGACACTCCTGAGTTTAGAAAATTGGGTATTCTGCGCTTCAGAGCAGCTGGTCTGAGGAATTTAAAGAAAGAACAAAGATACGAAGGCAGCTTCCTGGTCGAAGGCCACCAAACGTACGAAGGTCCATTTGCTTATTGGTTACTCACTTCAGCCCAGAAGTTCGAGCCAACTTTTGAAATCCTGCCACATGGAAATATCTTCGATAACAGCTTATATCTTATTTCTTTTAAGACTGACGAGAACGACAAAGAGGGCAATTATATTCTTGACATCATGAACGAAGCTTATTCTCACGGTGCTCATATAAACAATAAGAAGGTCACTTATACGCAGTTGAAGTCCAACGAGAACTTAATCTTGAACGTGAAGAATGCCCTTCCGTTCAACAACAGAAGATTTTGCTTGGACGGAACCATCATCATCCTTCCGGAACTCGATGAACATGTATTGAATATCAGAACTTCTGGTAACATCCACAATGGCTGGGAAATTAATGTCTTGCATTAATGTTTATTTATATCATAATATTATGTATGCACGTAGGTATCGTATACTCCTAAAATACAACTCAAAGCTGTTGCATTTCAATTTTTCGAAAATTGGAGGGTTGGCCGAGTGGTCTAAGGCGGCAGACTTAAGATCTGCTGGACGTTGTCCGCGCGGGTTCGAAACCCGCACCCTTCATTATTTTTTTCATTTTTATTATACTGATTTCTGTTCTACTCATTTCTACTCATTTCTACTCATCTCTATTTATTCTACATATCTCTACTTATGATGCCCATATCTACTTATTCTACTTTCTCCACTAAGATCGAATATATTATACAACTAAAATACATATTTACCTTCTTCTGCTCAGATAGTTATTATACCCATTGCTTGTTCCATTTTGATTGGATTGGCCGTAATTGTTTCCGTAGTTAGATCCGTTATTACTTTCATTGTAGTTACCCCCAGTGTTTCCATGATAGTTAGAGCTATTGTTTCCATTACCATTTTGATAGCCATTGCCAGTTTGATAGCCATTACCATTGCTTTGTTGGCCATAATTTCCAGAACTGTTCCCATGGTTTCCACCATAGTTTGAATTGTTATGGTTATTACCATAGTGATTGTTATGCCTATTTCCATAGTTATTTCCGTGGTTGTTGTTTCCATGGTTATTATAGTTATTCCCATAGCCATTCCCGTGATTATTTCCATGGCTATTATAGTTATTTCCATGGTTGTTATAGTTATTTCCATGGTTGTTATAATTATTTCCATGGTTGTTATAATTATTTCCATGGTTGTTATAATTATTTCCATGATTATTTCCATAATTATTATAGCCTTGGTTTTGATTATAATTTTGATTTTGAGTTTGATTGTAACCTTGATTATAACCTTGATTATAACCTTGATTGGAACCATTATAATTTTGATTATTACGGTAATTCAGATTATAATTATTTCCTTGATAATTACGCTGATAACCCTCATTTGACCTTTGTGGCTCATTGGAACGATTGGTAACATGATCAATAAAAGAACGATAACCTCCTCTTCTCAAATTATACAAATTCTCAGGTCCCTTTCCTTTAGGACCCTTATTGATGTATTCTTCAACCACAACATTAGATCTGAATCCCTGTCCATTGTTGTGTTGGTGTCTACGGTGACCCTGCAGTTCTTGCTGCAATTGATAGATTTCATCCTTGGTCAAAGCCTTTTCATGAGGAATAAAACCATTAAGTAACATGGACTTTCCTGGTTTCTTTTTTGGCATTGCATACTCTATTTGTAAGTAATCTTGGTTACTGATATCAGGCATATCACCTTCCAACAATGGGAAAAGCATCTTTGAATTGATATTGAAAGAACCCTTAGGCTTGGTTGTGCCAGATAAACCACTTTTAGGGTAGTTGAAGGTCACTTGTTCAGAAGTCGCCTTATCGTACAATTCCGTGTAAAATAAAGAATAGTTCTTGTTCTTTGGAGAAATGAATAAAACTTCATTTTTGTTTGTGTTTCTATCCATTTCTTCTGGTGACAACTTTTCATATTGAGCTCTAACCACCTTGAGTAATCTTACCTCATCAATAAATGGTAAAAGTGCAATACCTTGCCAACTCATTTTCTTACCATTCATATCAATCTTAAAGTCTTCCGGGTAAAAGTCTATAATTTCACTATCTGGTTCAGACATCAAAGGTCTAAAGATTTCAGGTAAATTATGGCCAGACGCAGCAGGCAAGACAGACATCAACTGTTCAAAAGGTCTAAACGGTTGACCCTGGATGAAAACAATCCCTTCAGTGCCGACGATTTCATCCACATCGTAGAAATCAGATGCAAATGGTGCATAATGGTAAGGATAGTACCAATCCCACAGAGGACATCCTTGATAATAATACAATAAAACCCACGCAATTCCTTCCAAGTAGGAGTACACCACCTTTCTTCTTGTTTTCTCGATTTCATCATCGTCTGCACATTCAAACTTTGTTTTGTAGTAACGTTTTTGGTACCCAGGTTCCCATAATTGAGGGTCGCTGGTGTCCACTTCCGTTCTGTCATCATTCCACGACTCTTCAGCTTTTCTTTTGAGTGGTTCTTGAGTGACGGATTTCACTTCTTCCTGAACAGTTGGTTCTTGCACGGTTGAATCCTCACCAGATTTCTTCGAGTCAATGAGCTTTTTCAATGCTGCAGCAGCATCTGAGTTGGCCATGTTGGCCTTGGTGATTATATCTCTATTATGGACAATATCTTTATTCGACAAGTTGGCAAAGCCATCGACATTTTCACCACTAGTGGTCATAAGAGGCATGTTGACATCAGCCGTTATAGGGGCCTTATCTTTACCCTTTGTGACTGTAGACTTGTATATGTCACTCAAATACTTGTCTTCTGGCTCATTTCTGCGTCTCTTGTAGTTTTCTTCTCTTCTGACTTCGTTTTCATGTCTCCTTCTGAAGATATCATCTTCTTTTTGAGCCAATGCTTGCATTAATTTTTCAGCACCAGTCAAATTTAAATTACCATCTTTAGTCAAGTAATCCCCTAAAGATGGCAAAAGTCTTTTCCATGCATTGACAAGAATATCAATACCATGGTCCCTGACATCCAAACTTGGTAAGTGAGGCAAGAAATCGTTACCCACAAAGAAACACATAAACACCCAATCATCAATAGCACGTTCCAACTCAAAATTAAACGTTAAACGAGGAATACTCAACTCGATTTCAAGATATTCTCTGAGAACAGACACATGCAACCATAAGAAAGGTTTCTTTTTGTCTTGTTCTTTGATCGCATCCTGCTCTTCTTGAGTCATCAGCAATTGTTTATGTGTACTGATGATATTTTGCAGCGCAGCAAAGACATCTTCTCTTAAAACTCTAAAGTGAGGTTCATGAGTAGCTAAACCCAAAAAGATCAAGTCCGCATCTAACCCATAAATACAATGTTTGGTGTTTGGATCATACAGAGGATCCAGTCTTTGCAGCCTAATGAAACTCATCAATTTATGTTCACCTTCACCAGGAACCGTTGCGTCACTGATGATGATCTGTAAATCCGCCCAACCTGGGTCGGAGCTCAACTTATAAGCCACCCAATAACGAAGGGCAAGAGCCAATCTATCCATGAACGGAGTACCTGGAGTAATGGCATTGGAATCCCAAGCTTTCTTCTTGATGGAGTTATCGATGATTTCACCACGCAACTCTAATTGTTCTAGCTCACGGGCCTTTTCTTCCTCTTTAATCTTCGCATCTTGAGCCGATCTGAAACGTCTAGAACGTTGTTGATTCATTTTGGCTCTGGGTGCAACACCATCCACAGCAATCATTAAAACCTTTCTGGGTCTGGCCATCATCATCACACGGTCTGTATATGTGAAGATATCCAAGAACATTTCATCCTCAGTCTCTGGGGGTCTCTTATGTTCGGGATGCGAACATGGATGGACAATACCATTCATATCCAAATAAAGATTATCTATTTCACCATTTGGATTGGGGTCACTATACTTGGCTCCATCATACTCCTCGGCACTGAACACCGTTTCCTCAATCACAGGAGAGATGATCTTAGGGTACTTCTTGGATAACCACCTAAATAACGCTGGAACACCCATAGTGAATTTTTTTATCAGATGAGTTTTCGCGACATTGGTGAACACCCTGCGAAAGAGTAAATGAGCAAGTGAGAAAGTGTATCCTATGATTACCTGACATTTTCATACCCTGATACAGTAATATATTAATTATTTACACAAGGAAGGTCTACAGGATGCATAATATAGAAGCTCAAGGAAGCGTAAATTTTTCGGTTATTTGGATAAGAATATATATAAGTGGAATTACGTATGTGCCTATTAATTTCTTTTAAGATAGTGCCTCGGAAGGAACAATGCGCGGTAATACTTTCGAAATTTTATATGTATGTGCTAATTTGCATCCACAGTTTAATAGTGAATGGCTGCGAAAGAATTGGCGCAAGATCCGAAAGGAGATTACCACCCCCCCCTCTCATATTATTCGAACTGTACGTGAGTCATCATTAATCATATTTCTAAGGTGATTATTAATATTATTGTGGCATTCATAGTGGCTAATACGACTCCTTATAACGTTTTTTGGGACCCTCCAATGATATCACGTGGAGAGTTTTGGCCCCACAAGAACTTCATTGGAAAGTTGTTCTTACTCCATACCGGCGACAAGCAGTTTGTGGGCAAGCGAAGCACATTAGGCGCGCCGTTAACGCTCGAGTTTGACGGAATTTACGTTAATTAGATCTTTGATTAACGATCTTTTCATCTTTGTGTGAGGTTAATAATCCACACTTTAAATAGATGGGGATTTCTACATGATAACCAAGCATGACATTTGGTGCTCCCATCCAAAGAATGAAATGGGGATTTCTTCCTCAAAAAAGAATCCTTCCTGAAGATTTAATTGACGCTGAAGAGGTTGTTGTAGAAGAAATTAAAGATGAAGAAACCACCCAGGTATATGAGTACCGGGACGAAAAGGATCGGAAATGGTGGAAGTTCTTTGATGAATACGAATATAGAGTTAATTCTCTGACCAAAACCCAAAGAAAATGGTACCATTGGTTCCATGACAGTGATACCCCAGAAGAACGTAGTTTAATTTTAAAGTTGGACTTGTTGCTTACATTATATTCTCTTGTTGCTTACTGGATTAAGTATTTGGATCAGACAAACTTGACCAATGCTTATATTGGAGGGTTAAAAGAAGCCATTGACATGAAAGGGAACGATTTCGTCCATACTGGGGTTATTTTTACTGTTGGTAACATTATTTTCCAGATTCCATTCATGTACATCTTGTATGCTTTACCGTTGAACTATGTGTTGCCTTCACTTGACATTGGATGGTCCATTGTCACCATTTGTTTGTCACAGGTCCACAACGTTCCGCAGTTGAAGGCTTTACGGTTTCTCGTGGGTGGGTTCGAATCTCCTTCTTACATTGCGTACCATGCCCTTTTTGCTTCTTGGTTCAAATCGAGCACTGGTGAAGTTGCAAGAAGAGCTGGGTTCTACTATTTTGGTCAGTACTTGGGGATTTTGACTTCTGGATTACTCTCTGGTGCTATTGAAAGAACTTTGGGTGGTGTGAAGGGTAATGCTGCTTGGCAATGGATCTTTATTATTGATGGAATTGTCTCCTTGTTTGTTGGATTCCTTGGAATATACATGATCCCAGGTACTCCCCAAGATTGCTATTCACCATTCTTAACTGACGATGAAATTAGAATTGCTAGACGTCGTATGAAAGCAGACCAAAAGTCTGCCAAGCCCAGGGAAAATGAATTCCAGCATTTCTTTAACATTGATGTCTGGAAGTCGATCTTTTCCCTGTGGCCAATCTACGTTCTCAGTGTTTGGAATATGTTTTTATGGAATGCATCCTCTGGTTCGTACGGTTCATATGCTTTATGGTTGAAGTCTTTGAAGAAAGAAAACGGCGTTACTCATCGTTTCAATCAAGGTCAATTGCAAGATTATACGGCTTTAACTCCTGGTTTAGGTTTGATCTGGCTTACTTTAACTTGTTCTATTGCCGATTTCTTTAGCTCGAGATGGGCTGCAATCGCTTTTTCACAAGTTTTTAATGTTTTGGGTAATCTCTTACTTGCAATTTGGTATATTCCGGAAAAAGCAAAGTGGTTCGCTTTCTGTCTACAGTACTTTGGTTGGGCAATGTCCCCTGTTTTATACACTTGGCAAGGGGATATCTGTAGAAGAGATATAAGACAAAGAAACATTGTTCTTGTTGCAATGAATATCATAGGTCAACAATCTTCAGCTTGGTTGGCTGTATTGGTTTGGCCAACTGTTGAAGCCCCAAGATTCTTAAAGGGATTTAGTTTTACTGCAGCTGCTGGGTTTTCACTTGCTTTATGGACTTTGGTGGTGTTGTATTTTTATAAACGTGAAGAGAGAAAACATGCAAGGGAAAACGGAATTATTCTTTATAATTCCGAGTTGGATCCAGAATTTGCATCCAAAATTGAAAAAGAAAAATATACTTTGGAAGTTGAATCCGACAAAGCTTCAGATACTTCTATTTAGTTCTCTTCTTCGTGAACCTTGTTGATTTCAGAAAAATCTGGACACATTTCGGGACCCTTTCTTCCAATCAAATACCATGGTAAATTAAATATCTCTTCCATTGATTCCAAAGAACGGCCAGCAACCTCCGGAATAAAGAAATATGCCCAGAATAAACCAGAGAGCATAACTCCGCAAAACAAGTAAAATGTCCCAAACTTGTGCATTGCAATTAACATCGGTGGTACTGCCTTGTTGGTGGCATATTGATTAGCAAAATGAACAACCATTGTCATGGATTGTGCAAACGATCTAATGTAAAGTGGGAAGATTTCAGAACCAAGTAAATATTGAACACAGTTGAATCCCATGGTCCATCCAACTCCTGATACATAGATTGCAGCAATAGCAGCCCGTGCTGCATGCGACTGCGAAGTACTCAAAACCGGATTGTCATCTATCGGAACAATTGTTAAGAATATAGCAAAATATAATATAGAAACCAATTGAATTATGATTCCTATGTATAATGCTCTTCTCCTGCCCAAGAAATCAATAATAAAAAAGGCTGTTGAATATCCTGATACAAACTTTACAGCTCCAAATATAACAGACATTTTTAACCCATCATTTCCTTTGATTCCTGCCAATGCAAAAAGCTCAGACGCGTATGTTGTGATTGAAGTAGCTCCAGACCATTGCCCTAAGATTTGTGCCATGAACGTAATAACCCAGAATCTATATCTAAGAGACTTCACCATAAATAAATCTTTAAATTGACCCCAGAGGGTAGATCTAGACGTAGCTTCATGTTCCATTAGAACTTGCTCATTAATATCACTAATTTCTCCAACAACATACGGATGGTCCTTGGGCAAGCCACGAAGTTTAGATAAATTTTCAACAGCCAATTCCGTCTTTCCAACCTTCAATAACCATCTTGGTGACTCGAGACAAAGGAAAAATGACAAAATGAAAATAACCCCTGCTAAAATAAACTTGACTGAAATACCAACCTGCCATTGGACTTTGGAACTATTGGGAAGGTGCAAGACAGAACCATATGCAACAGAGTATCCCAACATGATACCCAAATACACAGCTCCGGAAAAAACAGAAACAGCCAACCCACGGATCGCTTTAGGTGCAACCTCAGATGTATAAGTAGGTCCAATTGTAGTGGTCTGTCCAAGTGCAAACCCTTCTAACAACCGTCCTGCATATAACTGACCAACATCATTTGCAGTAATTTGGATTACCGCTGCAACAACCCACCCAATACAAACAGCTTGCGCGGTTCTAAGACGCCCAAATTTATCAACTGTATACATTGCAATGAGCGACCCTCCAATACACCCCAACTGGACCATCGCCGCAATATTTCCTTTCAAATTAGCAATTTCATTGGCAGACTTGGATTTGTCACTAAGCCCAAACTGTCTTCTAAATGAAGGTAACACTATCTGACCCGATATATTTCCTTCATCATAACCACGACAGATCCCTAGAATCCCAAAAACAAATATAGTCCGATAAAACGTCCAGTTGTACACTTCCAGTGGTGCATCATCAGCATTAACCTGCCACTTCCATTTCTTCTTAATTGGCTCTTGACTTCTTTCTAAGTCACGAGAAGATACCGTTGCAATAGAATGTACTTCGTTCTTTTTTTCCATCTTGTTGAATAATGCTATGGTTTCCTTTCCTACTTTATACTTGTTTTTTGCAACCACCTAAACCTGCCTGAATTTTACGTACCCCACCCATACCTTCCCGGAGTTCAAGGACAAGAAAAAAATGGTTGCAAAATACGTATGATAGTCTCCCGGAAATTCAGTAGTGTAATCATGCAGTATATGCCCGACGTGTCTCAATATTCAGTCAGGATGAATAGTACATGTTACATCTCTGTAAAAGGAAATGCCAAGAATACTTCAATAACTTCCATTTCATCCATGACATCAACTGTGACAAATATAGTGCAAATTTACAACTCCAAAATTAACATGTGCACCATTAACATGTGTATTGAACACTCCCCATGTACATGCCACTTTTAAAATCACCTTTTGATTAGTTCGCACCCTAAACTCCCCCAACTTGAAGTATGTGGGGAAATAAAAGTTTATCTAAAATAGTTTTTTCTTGGAAGTCGATCAAGATTCAGAATCTGCTACATGATTGTAATAACTATTAATTTAATATACATTCTTAATCCTTGGCTCTTTTGTTGGGCCCGCCATTGTTGCCTTCAAACGGCCGCTTCTGGTTATTTTCCGCTGCACCCTCAATTGGTTTTTGATTTGAAGTATTCTTTGGTTGAGCAAAGCCACCAGAAGGTTTTGCGCCAAAGCCTTGGTTAGAGACAACAGGTGCTTCCTTGGGGGTTTCTCCCTTAGCTGCCTTCTCTAATCTTTCCACCTTCTTGTTTAACATTTTCATTTTCATTTCAAATAACTTTTCAACCTTCTTCTTCTGACTTTCTCTTTCAGCTTCCAATTTGCCTTCAAGATCATCCTTTGAGTCTTTTAATTCTTTCTCCAACTCTGTTTGTTTAGATTGGGCAGCTTCAAGGTTGGATTTCAACTCATCGCGGGTCTTTTCAAGTTGAGTTATCTTTTCTTGCAAAGCGGAACTGTCATTGGAATTTCCGCTAGCGGTAGTCAATGCTTCTTTGTCCTTAATAGCTTGCTGCTTCAAGTTCTCGATAGTTTCTTCCAACTTCTTAACTTGGTCTGCATCAACTGGACTCTTCGAATCAGAAGACAACTTGCCAAGTAATGCATTCTTCTCTTGTGTCAAGTCGTTGATCTGCTTGTCCTTCTGGGATATTTTTTTCTTCAAATCTTCGATAACAACAGCGTTTTCTTGGCTAACTTTCACAACAGCTTCTTGATGAACAGACTTCAAAGAAACAATTTCTTGATTTAAAGTGGTTATGGACGCATTCAATGTGGAGATAGTCTCATTCTGCAGAGAAATTCTAGCATTGGCTCTAGTTTTTAATTCCTTGACCTTTTCTCTCATAGCTGTTAAAGCATCTTCATTATTTTGGGTTGTTTGATCAGTTGCAACAGGAGTAGTTGAAGGTGTTGTCTCATTAGCCTTTGAGGAAAATGCATGCGCATTCTTAAGTCTTTCATTATTTTCTTCGGCCAATTTAACTCTCTGTTGTGCAACAGCGACTTCTGTAGATAAAGAATTCAAGCGTTCCTTGAGAGGTTCAAGTTGTGAAGTCAATTCACGTACCTTGATTTCTAATTCCTTGATTTGGGTCAACTTGGATGCGTTTTCGGAACGTAACGTGGTATTGCTTTCACGTAAGATATTAAGTTGTTCCAAGTTGTTCTCCTTTTTGTCGGAAACAGGGAATTCGAGTATGCTTTCAGAGCCCTTGGTAGCTAATTCAGCCTTGACACGCTGTAATTCTGCGTTAAGCCTGTGTACTTGTTGAGAAAGGGCATTTAGTTCATCTGATTTAACCACCAATTTACTTTCTGCTGTTTCCTTTTCTCTTCTCAAGTAACTGATAACTTGTTGCAAAGAATCATCTGAGTTAGATTCAAGAACAGGTGCTTCGACCTTTGATAATTCTAACTGATTCAACACAATGCTGTTTTGTTCTTTTAATTGGTCAACTTGTATCTTCACTTGTGCCAATTCTTCTTCAACAGTAGCTTTATCAGCAATTGCACCTTCTTCTTTAGCCACTGCGTTTCTCAACTCGGTGTTTAAGTTTTGAATTTTACTTCTTAATTCATTTTCCAATTCACCACGAGTAACCAAAGATTCGGATAATTCGTGATTCTTGGTCAACTCAGTTTGATAGCGAGATTGATTATCGGAAGCAAGTTGGATTTGAGTCAGTAAATCTGTTCTTATAGTTTCGATTCTGGTTTCATAATCTTTTTGTAAAGAAGCACTTGATTGATGATATTCTTCTTCTAACTTTGCCTTGACGTTATTAAATTCATAAGAATGGTTTTCGATAAGAACTTGAAGTTCTTTTTTGGAGTTTTCAAGCGCAATCTTCAAACGCTCAATTTCTTCTAAAGCTAAGTTCTTTTCATTGGTGATGTGATCCAACTGAGTTTGTAAATCAAACTTTTGAGATTCAAAGTCTCTTGTTGCAGTGAAAAGTGCTTCTTCACTTGCTTGAGCAAGGGATTGAAGTTCGGAAACTTCAGATTCTGTTTCTTTGATGGTTTGTTTGACATCACCAACATCTTCAAAGTCATCATCGTCATCGTCATCACCTTCTTTAGTAATAGAAATACCCTTGTTAGATTCCAAGTCAGCAATCTTTTCTCTCAAACGCTTCTCCAAGATCTTAGCATCTAAAAGTTGTTTACTAATTTCACCAACTTGTTCTAATTTAGTATTTTGAGCCTTCAAACTCATTTCAGTTTGACTTGTTAAGATGGAAATTTGTTCATCCTTTTCAGCCAACTTCTCATGTAATGATTCATAATTCTGAATTGATTTGTTGAATTGTTCTGAGATTTCCTTCAGGGATTCATCACGTTGTTTCAAAAGAGCTTGCAAACTAACCACAAAATCGTTCAATTGAGATTTATCCTGTTTCAATTGACCAATTTCTTCCTTAAGAGATTGCTGAACTGATTGAAGATATTTGTGTTCAGATTCAAGTTGAGTGACTTTAAATCTGATAGTTGAGTAATGGGACTCCGCTTCACGTAACTCACTAGTCCGTGTTATCAACAATTCTTCTTGTTTACCCAGTTGTTTCTTCCAGAATTCAAGAGTCTTTGAAAGCTGGGTGTTTTCGGTACGAGAATCGTGGACTAGTCCTTCGGAGTTTCTAAGACGAGTTTCAGCAAGCTCAACGGCGTGTTTGCTCAGAGATAATTGGATCTGTAAATCATTCTTTGAATTGGTAACATCGCGTAATTTGGCATTCAATTCATTGGTGATGGTTGATAATTTATCTTGTAAATCATTGATTGTTGTATTGTTTTCAATCAACTTGACTTGAGATTCGTTTGATTCAACGTTTGAACGTAAGCTATCTCTTTCTTCGGTGACGGAAATTAATTGAGTAGAAACCAGGTCCAATTCACCTTGTAAAGTAATAATAGCATCCTTTGCATCTTCGATAGCTTCCGATTCCAAGTTTGCATTTTCGATTTCTTTCGATTCCAATTGTTTAGTTAACACTCTGATGGCACGCAACAAATCTTCATTCTTTTGGCGTAATTCAATGATATTCTTAAACTCTAGTAAACGTTCCAGAACCAACTTATCAGAATCAGTTTCATCCTCATCCTCATAGTTTCCAGTACGTGAAAGAATATTTTCAATGGCCTTCTTTTCGGAAAGAGTAAGAGGGTCGGCATCGGATTCCCTAACTCTCGAATGAATCAAAGAGAAGCACAATTGACGACCAACATCTCTTAACAACTTCCTAGATTGGTCCAAAGCATTTTCGCCTTCCAAAATACGAGAACGCAATCTATGAGCTTCCTTCTCGACAACAATCTTTTCTTGACGAATATCTTCAATCTTTGAAAGCATTTCCTGGAGGGATTGTTCATAGAACTTGACTTGGTCGCGATAGTTTGCAATGGCAGGCTTCTTTGCTTCAAGATCGGTAACAAACAGCTCCAACTGACTAGCAAGTTTTTCCTTTTGGGAACGCTCCAATGCAACCAACTTCTTCAAGTGGTTAAACTCAGTGTAAAGGGTGGGGAGAGAAACATTAGCAGGAAGAACAGAAGTTGCGGAGGAATTTTCAATCTGATCTTCTAAAACACCTTCTGTACGCTCCAATTTACTTTCAAGTTCAATGAACTTTTCGTTTTTGGTTGATACTTCTGACTCCAACGAAGAAATTTGATTCTTCAAGTCCTCGCAATAATTTTCGAGCTGGTTGATCCTTTGAGATCTCTGGTCAACTTGTTGCTTTGTTAAATTTATTAAACTCTCTTGGTTCTGGACCTGTTGGAGAAGTTGCAGTCTTTCGTTATCATATTCTGATTTGATTGAAGATAAGGCAGACAGTTTTTGTTGCAATTGCAAAGATAAGTCTTTGATTTGGTTGTTTGTTGATTCGGAGGTTGATTCCAAGGCCTCCTTTTGGACAGTCAACGAAGACAACTTTGAAGAAGTGAGGACATATTCGGATTCGTGTTTTTTGATGAGATCAGTGTATCTCAGTTGTAACAGATTGAATTCATTCTCGTACCATTCCTTTTGACTCTTTAAATATTCATTTTCATTCTTGGACTTAGTCAATGAAAGCTTAAAGTCAAAGGTATCATTACGAGACTCGTTCAACTCACGGGTCAATTCATTAATTCTTTGACTTTGTTCGATATTTTCATTGGTCAACTGGTTGATTGCATCGTTTAACTTCACCAGCTGGAGATCACGTTCCATCTCCAAGTTTCTTGCTTCGGATTGATACCGTTGTTCTGTTTCAACAAGAGTGTTGATACGATCAGCTAACACTTTATTGGACGATGTGAGTTCATGGATTTGACTGGATTTCAAGTTTACTGCATGCTGAAGATTCTCTCTTTCAGTATTTGATATATTCAACTGGTCATTAATAGTATTTAACGATTCTTTAAGGTCGTTGGTCACCTTCAAAGAACTTGACTCGATCTGTTCATTCTTGAGCTTAAGAAATGAAGTCTCGGACACATACGATTGGTACTCTGCGGATTTCGATGCAATCGAACGGATAACTTCCACAGGAATATTACGAAGTTGAGCTTCACTAACTGATAAAAACGCAGCAACTGCAGGATACGAATCATCATCCTCAAAGACGGTCTCAGGGATTGAATTTCTAGGCGAACCATCATCTCTAGCAACACTAAAAGACTTTGGAGTACTTATGTTTTCAATGTCCTTTAAAGGAGGTAAAGATTTCATTGGGGTTGCAACTGTTGTTTCCTCTGGAAATATATGTGAAACATCGGCCAGAGGTTCCACGACAATGAACGGAGTTTGGAGGTCATCTGCATTCAATTGACCCACATCGGTGATTGGATCTAACTGCTCGGTGGATTCCTGTTTCCCAGGGGATCCAGCAAATGGGTCACTCATACCGTTTGTTTTATCCAAAACATTCAGAACGACATCTCGACATACGACATGTCACATGTTCTCGGTCACGCTGTGTAGGGCTCAAGCCCAGCATCCTATACGCACGAAATTTTGGAGGCAAAAAAAAATTGACGTCTAATTTTGTGGCACGTGATGGCCGGCTCCTCGCGAATGCTGAAAATTTTCAAACAATTTTATTTCAAACTTTTCTAAACACCATAGACTCCAGAGATGATTGAACCATCCTTAAAAGCTTTGGCTTCCAAGTACAACTGTGACAAGTCCATCTGCCGTAAGTGTTACGCCAGATTGCCACCTAGAGCTACCAACTGTCGTAAGAGAAAGTGTGGACACACCAACCAATTGAGACCAAAGAAGAAGTTGAAGTAGTCAGTGTGCCATTTGTTTTGCTATTGGCTTATTTTAGCTTACATATGTTAATACAGGAAACTTACGTTTGATGATGTAGAGTGTAGGCGGAGCATTTACAATCGAAATGTAGTTGACTAGTCTTGAGTGAGTTTTCGATTGATGAAGGCATGACCTAGAAATGGAATGATATAAAGAAATGGAATGAAAAGGAATAAAGAAATGGAATGAAATGTCATAGAGGAATAGAACAAAGAAATGGAAATGGCATGAATAAAACTAAGATGGCCTTACGGGCTTGCGGCCTTTCGGCCATACTTTGTTCGCTCGTGCTTACCCAACCATTACCTAATCGCTGGTCCACTTTTGGAAATATTCGGAGCAAGAATCAAAACGAATCAATCAATCGAACCATTTCTTTTTACCGTCATCACTCACCTCCCGATTCCACAACCTACAGTATAAGCCTCATTTTAGTAAACCCCGAATTTAACCAATCCAATGTAAATTTTCAACCGCAATAATTTTTTTAAAGGTGTTTTCTTTTTTTGCCCCTTCAAACAAGTGAACACCGCTGAATAGCGGAACAGTCTAGAATTTTTGTCTAAGGAACATGAACGGAGAAGTGAGTGAAGCTAATAGTATCGAAAGAAAAGTTAATCATCTCAATACTATTCCAGCACGCGTAGAAGTTGATCCAGGATACACCGATAAGGATCGCTACAATCAATCAGGGCCGATTCATTACAATCCAGCCCAGGTGCCTATACATCAATCCGTTCAAATAGGTGGACAAAAAGTTGCACCATCATTGCTGTCATCAGTTCAACAAATTCCACAACAGCCGCAAATTCAAATTCAACAATCGCAGATTCAACAACAACAACAAAGTCAACAAGTACCAGGCTCTGCATACTACATTGATTATCCACCTCAAGGAGCTCAGAAAAGACAAAACAGTTTGTCCACTTATATGATAGGAAACGCAAGTAAGAGAGCTCAAAATCTTCAATACACTAGCGACACATTTAACAATTCCCCTCAAAAAAACACGCCAATCAACTTGAGCAACACACCTCTGCCAGTTGTACCATCATCTAATTTGAACGGTCCATCACCACGGAACTATAACAATAGTAGGCCAGTCAGAAGAACCGTCATTCAAGTCGGAGGGAAAACACCAACACCAACTGCATACGACGTACCACTGAGTCCCAACGTCAATCATAATCTGGATCTGAGCGAAGATCAACAAAACAACCAGAACAGCCAGAACAACTACTTTGAAGAGTTCCAAAAGGACAAGCCGATGGAGCAACGCGAGCAACTTATTCAGGTGGCATCTTCAAGACAGGTGAGTGTTTCTCAACCTGCGGCGCTTCAGCAAGCACCTGCGCGGGCCATGTCGGACGAAGAACAACAACTAGCATCGAAACTTAAGGAGACGTACAAGAACATTGTCAACTACGAGGAGATGGTACAGAAGAACTGCATTGAAATCACGATCAAAATCAATCAAATCAACGGATTCCAGGGATCGACGTACACTGCGCCGGACCAACAGAACCCCCCGGTCAATAGAACACTGGAGCTCCTGAACGACTTGTGGACGGTCTACCACCACAACGTTGCGCTTTTGGACAACTACTATGACTTCTTGCTGACGGCACTTAAGCCCAGCCTGAACCAAACGCAGTTCAAAACAGGTAAAAACATTGTGGATCTCTATAAAATCCCTCGGAGAATGTGGGTGTATGGAGTGGTTGGATTTTTGGAAGTCCTCAAGAATATTATGGGGATATTCCAAGACCATGAGATTTGCTCGTGCTTCATTCTGTACTGCTTCAACATCATTCTGAACTTGACAGACCCAGTGTTGGAGATGGAAGGGTGGTGGCTGGAGAAGCTCGGCGACTTGCTGCGCATGGCCATTGCGTTATACTCGCTGAAGTTTATAGATTGGAAAATCAGTGCGGAGTACTGGTACTCTGTTGCTATGAAGACACTTTATGGACACGGCAAAATCTACTACCACATGTGTACTGTTCAACAAGACAACTTGGATGCTTTGGTGAATATCGGAAAGAGTGTTATCTGTAGAGATCCATTTGTGCCTACACAGCAATATCTCAAGTTGGTTGTTGAAAACATATGTACGCAGCGGAATATTTTATCATTGTTGGAGTTACCAATTATTGACTTTATCAAGATTCATAAGGTTTTGCTTAGTATATTTGCACATAGCCGAGAGGGAGATAATGGAATTCATGATTCTCAAGTCCAATATGGGATTGACTTGGTTACCAGGTATGGATTGACGTTTGGTTCGGATTCAAACGGTTACAACTTTTTCACTCGGGAGTTGTACACGCCTAATGGGATCACGTCGATCAATGATCCAAGCCACCCATACTATCTTCAACAACTGAACCAACAAAACAGAAACCTTAACCAACTGATGGAAAAGGTTGATTTCTGGTTCAACAAGGGAAGTCTTTTTGCATTGGCAAACATCAACCACTTGATTGGATTTGGGGATCCCAAGAACCCATTCGCCAAGATCTTCATGCTTCCCGAAGCATTAAAGGAACGCAAGGACAAGAAGGATAAAAAGAGAAAGTCTCGTGTTGATGATACGAGCATTTCATCAGATCATTCATCCGCTTCGGAGCTTGGTGTCAATGACTGGTTCTTCTGTCTACAATACATCAACAAATCAGTTTTGGAATTATCTGTGCGGATTCTCAACCATTACTTGATTGGGCCTAAACAAGCCAGTACCAGCCACATCATAGTTTGGCTCTACTTTATGATTAGTGTTGGAGAAGCCACCAAGAAATTCCCCAACCTGGCCCCGATGTTTGGGTGGTTATTCAAGAAGTTGTTCCCATGGGAACTGTTCATCAACTACTTGAACACTATCTTGCAAGTGGTTAGAAGCAGCCGTCGTTTACACGAAAAGTGTGCATTCCACCTTTCACAAACATCGTATATGCAATTTTTCTATGAAAATGAGTTTTTACCTGAAGTTTGGAAATGTTGGGGTACTTTATGGTTTGATACACTTCATGAAAAGGGGGATTTCATTGATATGGCCAGTGCCGGAGTCAAGAACACCGGCATGTTTGACTTGCCAGTTTGTGGAACATATCCTATTGTCAACAACATGCAAAATGAAGGGACCGATCAAAAAGCGCGGTTTGAATTGCAAAACGATAGTGATGAAAGAGTGGTTCGTATCATTCTTCTTGCCCGAATCCTTGCTGATAAGTACGAATTTGGACTTGTAAGAACTGGAGGAGAATTCAGATTTGATGAGAATGTTTATAATACAACTGATTCTGCGGTTATTGCAGCAAACAACATACCCAGCACATCGAGTCTCCCGGCCAAACAAGATCCTTATGCATACATGGAGGACTTTTTGTTGAGAGATGGTCGGTTTGTGCAAAACAACTTTTTGCAACCGATTCTGTTTGTGAATTTGCACGCCGCGGACGGGATGAGCAATGTTGAGAAGGATCGGTTGTGGTTTGGAGAATACACCGGGTATGATGAGCCTCCATTCAGCCAGCCGTACCAACAGACGCCGATCAGCAATCCTCTCCAAGCCTTACAAGCACAAAACCAACGGATGTATCAAGGTAGATCAGACATGTTTTATGATAACGAAGATAAGATCGAAGGAGACTTGGGTGATCGTATGGATACAGGAATAACATATATTACATTAGATACAAATATCTGGCTCAAGCATTGTGGGCGGATTTTCAAGTGTGTTCGGCAAGGAGTCTTCAAGGTTCTGATTCCATTGATTGTCTTCCAAGAATTGCGGACGTTACGTAAACTGGCAGAAGCTACGATCTCGGATGCTGCCACAAGAAGCGTGATCATCATCCGAGAATTGTACGCTTCAAAAGAAATTTTGCCGTTGCGGTTTGACGGGACCGTTGCGCTGGACATCAACGAAACGTTTGAGTTTGAAAATAGCCTGAACTGGAGACTGAATGTCGATGAAACCATCTTGAACTGCGTGAATGAACACGACGAACTAGGACGCAAATTGATGCGTGGGCTTGATTCCGAAATCACCTCATATAGAAGGAAGTTTGAAGCTATTGCATTACAGGCACAAGGATTTAATTACCACAATAGCATTAAGATCCTGCCTGCTGAACCGGCCCCAGTCAAAACCGTGTTGACTGGTAAAACCGCCAAATTGTTCAGATATTGTATATTGATTACTGATGATCGCAACATGCGTTTACGCGCCAAGGCCATAGGCCTCACAAGCTTTCAAAGCAAATGGTTATTTACACAATTGGAAACTTTGTTTCCATTCAAGTGTATTGATTAAAAGTATTAGTTTATTATTGTAGGATTTCTTTTTATGCAATCAATTAGTCTAGACCTTACACTGGACACAAAGTGTTTTGAATGATTTCAACGTTTTAATTGCTTGCGCATATCTGACACGATGGTCACAATACTGGCGATAGTCACAATACTCGCGATAGTCACGACAGGCATCTCTGTCACACAGGGATACGTTTCCGAATTTTTCACTGGCGTCTGAATTGTGCATGTTCTGAAACATAAAACACGATCCATCAGAATGATTATGATGTTTCATAGCCATATTCAAAAAGAATGTGCCGATCCATGCTAACAATATATTGTATCACTAATCTGTTCATCACCCAGCTCATCACCAACAACTACTGTGACCCTACACATGATCTCATTGATCCCTACATCTTTGTGTCATTTTCGTAAGGAGGTTGCAATTTGTCCACTCTTGGATATGCAGGACATAATATTTACTAGGAGGTTGAAAAACATGGGCGGTCTGCATACAAGAGGCGGCCCACCAAAAATGTGAGCAATCGTCGCGGCATTCGATACAACTGGTGTTAGAGAAGTCAAACCTCATACTCTCCTGTTTATATTGATCAACGGTACATCTCACCCAAAGTCTAACTTTAAGCATAACTCCTCCAAGAGGAAATGCATGGTGGTTATTTACGTTCCTTATTGGTGAAATTCATACACAAAAAATTCCCAGAAAATTTTGTGCGAAATATATAAAGTTTACAATTTCCCTTCACTAGAAATCACTCAAAGTCAATAACCAAACGCTCAGTACTAGTTGTACATTACATTCCTTTATACCTCACTTTCCTTAAACATGAGATTCTCGACAGTTGCTTTACTTTCCTTATTAGGTGGCCAACTTGCCAAGGCTGCTCCAGCCCCAAAGGTTGTCTACCTCACCAGCTATACCACCGTCTATGTTGATGGTCAAGGTCACACTGTCCCAGGTCCAACTACTACTGAGGCTGCTCCTCCTACTGAGAATGCTGCTGCCCCAACTTCGCCTGCTCAAGACGATGCGCCTGTTGTCAAGGCTCCAGTTACTTCTCCAACCACTCCTCCAACCACCACACAAGCTCCTCCAACCACCACCACTCAGGCTCCTCCAACCACAACAACCCAGGCTCCTCCTGCCACCACCTCTCAACCTCCATCCACCGGCTCTGGTGACTTCCACGGCGATGGTACCTACTACGACCCAGGCATGGGTGCTTGTGGTCACGTTAACGGTCCTGATGACTTGATTGTTGCTCTTTCCCAAAAGAGATACAATGAACAAGTTATCAACGGTAACCCAAACAACAACCCATTATGTGGTCAAAAGCTTCGAGTTTCTTTCGAGGGCAAGTCTGTCGATGTCACCATTGTTGACTCATGTCCGGGTTGTTCTTACGATAGTTTGGATTTATCTCCTGCTGCTTTCAAGCAAATTGCTGATCCTGGTTTAGGAAGAATTAAGATTGACTGGCAATTTATTTAGTACTAGTTACAATGTTACAATGTTCAAAGGATAAGTTATATATCTCTTTGATTTGGGTTGGGTATTAAATATATGATGGATTATAAGACTGTAGATTTTGAGGTGAATAAAGTTGTAGAGAGAAAATGATGGATATGAAAAATGATGAAGATACAAAATGATGGAAATGAAAAATGATGAATATACAAAATGATGAATATGAAAAATGATAATGAAGTATCAGAACCAACATTCTGCGTGAATTACCTGCGTTTTTCCTGAATTGTTGTCACACAGTGTATTGTTTGTTTACATTCCTTTATTGTTTTTTTTTTTTTGTGGGCGCTGGTTCTTAACCTTTCTAGGATCTTTCTATGAAATTGTCTAAACCAGCCTAGAATATCCAACTAGTATAGCGCCTCCATGGACGTACAGAAACATTGTTCTGAGATGCATAATACTCATACTCATGCTCCTCTATCTCCTCTATCCCTGTAAATAAATCAGCATCCTCCAATCTAACAAAGGAGGTCTTTTTAACAACCTTGCACACGACAAACACGGCGATGGAAATAAACAACATGATGTAGCTAAACAAAAAGGTGTCCACAGTCCATCTACCGGGCATGAAAACATCATAGCCTAAAATTCCAATGAGGGTCCACACACAAAAGGTGGTGAAGTAGATTGAGTAAGGCTGCCACCAAGAACGGTAAGGAAAGCTGGTGCGCTCAAGGCCCTGTTTTTGGGTAGCATGGTAAAAACGAATGTAGGTTATGCACATGAAGCCGTAGTTCAACACTTGGGAGCCGGTGCACAAGTTGACCATGTAGTTTAAAGCCTTGGCAGCGGTGGACCCCAATTGAAGAAGGGAAAGAAACGAAAATGCCATGGACACCAAAACACAATAGATCGGAACACCGTGCTTGGTGACTTTGGCAAGGAACTGGGGCACAAAGCCTCTTTTGGCCAACCCATAAAGCACTCTTGAAGAGCAATAGGTGTATGAGTTACCAGCCGAAAATGCAGAAGAGAGAATGACGGCGTTTACTATATGCGGAAGCACCTTGATTTGCAAGTTCACCATGGCCACGACATACGGGGACGATGCAGCGTTTGAAGTATCGGATGTTAACTCCAAGTACCTGGGATCATTATATGCAACCAAGATTCCGACGCACAAAGCACCACCAATGTAGAAGACCACCAACCGAAATAAAACCGACTTAAATGCAGTCGGCATGGTTTTTCTCGGGTCGATTGCTTCTCCAGTCACCATCGACATGTACTCGGGCCCAACACACACAAACGCTGCGGACCCTCGCAACACCCCCAAGAACCCATGGAACCGGCCCATCGCACCGGTAGTGAGATACTCCGCCATGGGGCCGCCCAGTGCATGCCAATTCCGGAACCCAAACGAGTCCCGCTTGGGGTTGCCTCCCGCCATTGTGATGATCGTGAACGCAAGTAACCCTATACATAATATGAGCTTTCCTATCGAGAGCCAGAACTCTGTTTCCCCGTAGAGTTTGACTGCAAATAAATTGATAAGAAAATAAAGTGCTATTTGCACGCAAAGTGTGATAGCCGGCGAATAATCGTCTCTCCAGAAATGGATCATCCCATTGACTGCCGTGATTTCAAATGGAATATAGATACACTCCATCAACCAAAAGTTCACCGACGCTGCGCACTCGTACGCTGGGTCCACCACTCGCCCGGCCATTGTGAGAAACGGCGAATTCACCGGTAAAAACGAAACCATTTCTCCAACTGCTGTAGTCAACAATAATATAACCCCGGTCCAATACAAATATGCCAACAAAAGTCCAAGTGGGCCTCCTCTGGTTAATCCTGTAGTACCAATCGTGACAAAAATCCCTGTTCCTATCGATCCTCCCATTGCAATTAACTGAACATGTCTGGATTGTAATTTCCTTTGGACGTTATATTCACTCTTTGAATGAATAGATCCCTCCAAAATATCATCTTCAATCTTGTCCGTTTTATTCATCTTATTATTCATAAATAAAAAAAATATAAACCCTCTTAAGTAAAGGTACACGTGAATTTCAGGCTGTTTATTACAGTCAAGAACTTGGGGGTCCCTTTAATGCAGCCCCGCTAGTCCAAGACATTTGAAAGTTTATTGCGATTGCAAAAAAAAAAGAAAAGAAAAAGAGAGCTCCGCGACGGGGAATTGAACCCCGGTCCTCCGCGCGACAAGCGGAGATTCTAGCCACTAAACTATCACGGATGATCTGAAAGCGGTGCACGTGATGTTTATTGATCCAATATGTTGTAATACTTCTAAAGTGGTATCAAGATGATTAAGTGACTAGATGGTGTTATTTATAAATAAAATGGTGTTATTTTTACTTGCTCAAGTAGATTATTCCAACTATTAAACTTCCTTATTCTTCTCATTTTTAGTTGCAAATTTTAAAAAATCACTTAAAATGATTAAAATGATTAAATTCATTAGAAATCTCTCATCACATTCATCCCTAAAAAGATTCAACGTGGCAGTGATCGGATCAGGACCTGCAGGGTTCTACACAACACACCATCTCATCAAAAAGGCACCCTCCAATACAAATATTCATGTGGACATCTTCGAACAACTTCCAGCACCATTCGGGTTAAGTCGGTATGGAGTTGCACCAGATCATCCAGAGGTTAAAAACTGCGAGGAATACTTGGAGAATTCCATGCAAACAGACAAGGTTAGGTTTTTTGGCAATACCACGGTAGGTAAAGATGTCTTGTTACAAGACCTTAAAGAAAGGTACCATGCGGTTGTGCTAGCGTATGGGTGCACGTCGGCCGACAACAAGATCAACGTGGCCGGCGACACGTTGCCGGGGATCCACTCGGCACGCGAGATTGTCAACTGGTATAACGGGCACCCCGAGTACGCGGATCGGGACTTTGACTTGGAAAACGTCGAGGATGTGACTATCATAGGAAATGGGAATGTTGCGATGGACGTGGCCCGCGTTCTTCTTATTGGAACGGAGCACTGGAGCCCCACAGACATATCGCAGCAGACCGTCGACGCATTGAAACGCAGCACAGTCAGAAACGTGAATATCGTAGCCCGGCGCGGGTTTCTCGAGTCCGCATTCACCAACAAGGAGATCAGAGAGTTGATTGAGCTTTCGCACCCCGACATCAGCTTCGACCCAATCGACCCCAAGTTGATTGAGGAGGCTTCCCACCTCAAGTTGAACAGAGTGGATAAACGGAAGTTGTCGATTGTCACCAAAGAACGCGCTGTTGTCGAGAACCCCAAGAAAAAGTGGTCCTTACAGTACTTGCAGTCGCCAGTCGAGTTTGTAGGAGAGGGAAGGGTGCAGGAGACAAAGTTCCAGCGTAATGTGTTGGAGAACGGTAAGGTGGTGCCTGTAGATGAGTATGTCACTTTGAAGAACGAGCTTGTGATTCTTTCCATTGGGTACCATGGAACTGCATTGCCCGGGTTGAGTGAGTTGGGCATTGATTTTAAAGGCGGGCGGTTACCCAACGACAACGGAAGGTGTATTTCCGAGTCCCAAACACCAGTTCCTGGCTTCTACACTTCTGGCTGGGTCAAAAATGGGCCCAAGGGGGTGATAGCCACCACCATGGTTGATTCTTTTGACACGGCCCAAACCATTCTTGACGATTTTGCCCTGGGTGTTCACTTGAACCCATCAAAGGACCCAAGTGTTCCTGAAAATAGTGTAAATTGGAATCAATGGCAAAAGTTGGATACCTTTGAGTTGGATACTGGAAAGGCGCTTGGGAAGAGTAGAATGAAGGTGAATAACATTGAAAGGATGTTAGAGATTGAATGTAAATAAAGATTAATGTAGATAGTTTTATAAAAGTTTATTTGATAAGTTATAAGTGTGTGACGATGTTAGTATGTTTAGATGAGTCAATAATGAGAAATAAATGCTATGAAATGAATTAAAACTAATTGCTAATAGCTAATAATTAAGGACACTCAATACTCACAACTCACTTCGTTCGTTGTTCGTCCTTCGCTAACAACCCGTAATCTTCACAAAATAATACGCATGACTCTGCTTCGCAGAAGACTCAGACCAATACTTATAAAGACTCTTTTTAAAAGAAACCTTAACCCCAGGTAATCGAACCAAATTCTCTACCGAATGAGGCAATTTCTTCTTATCAATGAAATACTGATGGGATCCATGGTCAAACATCGGAGAAGGAGGTAGATAAGGAACATAATCACCCTTATGGAGAACCTTAATCAATCCCGTGTGAAAATCATGCTCCAGTTGGATCAACTCAGAAACCTCTTCCATATTAAACAATTCATCTGTATAAGTGTTAAAGTTCTTGTTTCCAAGTCTGGGACACGCAAAAGTCACCACTACCGG
Source organism: [Candida] smagusa (assembly GCA_030566775.1). Lineage (NCBI taxonomy): Eukaryota > Fungi > Ascomycota > Pichiomycetes > Serinales > Debaryomycetaceae > Kodamaea > [Candida] smagusa. Next base: position 418,501 of record JAKUAW010000012.1, on the reverse strand, counting down.
GTTATACCCTAAGCGCTGGAATTCAATACCAGTCAAGACCGCCAAAGCTGCGCCGAGCGAATGACCAACCACCGAGATCTGGTAATCAGGATACTGGGAACTCAACTCCAAAACACCCTCAATGATACTGGGACAGTTTTTAAGAAGAAACGACTGGAATCCATGATGTACTGTGCACTGTTCACATGTATGGTAACTCTTGACAACCGACTGAGAAAGCTGAGTTGCAAACGGAGCATCCTCCTCGGTGTACGTAATCGGCTGATAGCTGACGGGTAAAAAGTCCAAGTTTCCAAGCCAATCACGTCTCAGAGACGTTCCTCTAAAAGCCAACAAAATACGTTTGGTGGAGTGTTGGACTCCATAGTACCCCGAGCCAACCTCTCCCCATTTGTTCGAGTCAAACAACTTGACTATTTCAATGTCAGACCACTCTGGTTCATAGCAGGCACTTGATTTACAAAATGACTGAGATGAACCCAACTGAAACGGAGTGTTTCCTATTCGAACACAGTAAGCAAAGGATGCAATCCTTGCGTAGTCAAACAACTTCTTATAATCAGGGGGTACATTTGCTAGTGTAAATGTACAAACACTTAATAAACTTAGTAACCTCATGTTTTTTATAATTTGCAGCCATATTTTTTGTTGGTATGTATGGAGAAGTGACGTAAGATGATATGAATGAACAAACAAATGATTGCAAATGACTTCATGAACAAACGAGCAAATGAACAAATGCCAAATGAGCAAATGAGCAAATGAGCAAATGAACAAATGAACAAGTGAATAAATGAACAAATGAATAAATGAACAACATGAAGAATAGCAGAATAAATATTACATAATCCTTCAACATTTTTTGCCAACCATGTTAAAAGCCAAGGTAGGAACTAAAAGGTTTCTAGCCACCGCTGCAAGTTCAGTTTCCAGCAAGTATGCCATCGGTAAGAACATCCATGGTTATACAGTCCAACAAGTTCAACATATTCCGGAACTTTCGTTGACAGCAGTCAAGTTGATCAACGCCGAAGCCAGAACACAACATTTGCACTTGGACTCGCCCAACGACAGCAATAATGTGTTTTCTGTGGGGTTCAAGACCAACGCACCGGATGCCACGGGGCTCCCCCACATTCTTGAGCATTTGGTACTCTGTGGGTCGGAAAAGTACCCAGTTAGAGATCCATTCTTCAAGATGACCAACAGATCGTTGAGTAACTTTATGAATGCGATGACAGGACACGACTTCACGTTCTATCCGTTTGCCACGACCAACCGCAAGGACTTTGAGAACTTGATGGATGTTTACTTGTCATCTGTGTTTTTGCCCACGCTCACCAACGGGAACTTTAGCCAAGAAGGGTGGAGATTAGAGCACGAGGTGCACCTGGACCGCAGCACGCCTGTGATCTACAAAGGGGTGGTTTACAACGAAATGAAGGGCCAGAACTCCAACTCAGACTACTACTTTTACAAGTCGTTTTTGGAGGCCATTTACCCTTCGCTTAACAACTCGGGAGGAAACCCAGAGAGTATTCCTGAGTTGAAGCACGAGGATATGACTGCATACTACAGAAAGACGTACCACCCAGCCAACTGTAAGACATTCACGTACGGGAACTTCCCATTGGAAAACCACTTGGATAAGATCACGCAGTACTTTGGAAAGGTGGGCGAGGACCGCCGCCAGGGCCAGAGCGCAGGGGTCAAGTACCCAGTGTTTTCGGACGCCGAGCACGTTTCTGCAGTGGAGATTCCCGGGCCCGTGGACTCGATGTCGTTGCGGGCCGTGGACCACCAGTACAAGGCGTCGGTGACATGGAACCTCGGAAACCCATTGGACTCCAACAAACACTACGAGATTTTCCTCTGGAGAATCCTCAACTCGTTGTTGATTGACGGGCACAACTCTCCGTTCTACCAGGAGTTGATTGAGACCGATTTGGCAGACGACTTCTCGGCCAACTCGGGAGTCGACTCCACCACTGCGTTGTTTTCCTTCACCATGGGGTTGAGCAACTGTTCGTTAGAAACATGCCAACAGCTTGAGGCCAAGACGGTGGATATTCTTACGAACAAGGTGATTCCCGAGCTCGAGGACCCCCAAAGCCTCTACAAGGATAGGGTGGAGGCCATCTTGCACCAGATCGAGCTTAGCTTGAAGAGACACAAGCCGGACTTTGGGCTTGGGTTGCTCAACCTGATTATTCCAAGCTGGATCAACGATGTCGAGCCAATCAAGACCTTGCAGGTGGAGTCGATTTTGTCTCAGTTCAAGGAGGACTTTGACCGCAACGGCTTGAGTATTTTCAAGAACTTGCTTGAGAAGTCGCTTTTGGATGACAGTGTTGAAAAGTTCACGTTTGTGATGACGCCTGATGAGCAGTTCAACGAGAGATTGATCCAAGAGGAGGAGGCTAGATTGAAGAAGACTGTTTCCAAGTTGACGTCCGGCGACTTGGACAAAATCTACCAGGACGGTATGGCGTTGGCCAGTGAACAACTGGAGGAGTCGGACCCTAACATCTTACCAACGTTGACCGTGGAGGACATTCCAACGGTCGGCGAAAGATACCCCGTGTCGTATGCCGAGAACATCCAAACAAGAGTGGTGGACACCAACGGTCTCACATACACCACTGCTTCCAAGAGCATCAACCATATTCCTGCCAAGTACTACCCATACTTGTCGTTGTTCACGTCATGTTTAACTAACTTGGCAGGTACCAAGAGCACGCCAATCAACGAGTTGGAAACCAGAATCAGCAAGACCACCGGAGGTGTTTCGTTTTCCGTGAGAACCGTCGTCAACCCTTACAACTTGCAGGAGGTGGACTTGCGGTTTGTAATATCTGGGTCGTCGCTCGCGGCCAACTCGCCTGAAATCTACTCGTTATGGAATGAGATCTTAACCAGCACCAAGTTTGACGGAGAAAAGGACGTGGTTGATAAGTTGTACCAACTCATCAAGAACATGAGCTCCAACCAAGTGAACAACATCTCCGACAGAGGCCACGCCTACGCCAACTGGGTGGGTGACGCCAAGTTGACTCCAAACAAGTACATCACCGATAAAATCTCGGGTCTTTCGCAAGTGGAGTTCATCGGGGAGTTGAATTCCAAGTTGGAGGCCGACGGAAAGAAGTATCTTTCCGAATCAGTCTTACCTGTGTTGCGTGAAATCCAGCAATTAATAGTTGAAGGCAACGACTACAAGTATAGAATTGTGGGAGATGACAGAATCATCAGCCAAAACGAAGCGTTGATCAGAGAGTTCAACCACCAAATGAAGGGGAAGGCGCATCCCAACGAATTGTCCAAGTTGGTCACCTCGTTCAACCAGAACACCTTGGGGCTCAACAAGAAAAACACCTTGATTGACTTGCCGTTCCAAGTTGGCCATGCGTCGTTGGCCAAACTCGGTGCTCCCTACGCATCCAAGGACGGTGCTGCCTTGCAAGTTCTTGCGCAGTTGTACACATTCAAGCACTTGCACTCTGTGATCAGAGAGCAGAACGGAGCGTACGGCGGAGGCTTGAGCTATGATGGCTTGGGAGGAACGCTCAACTTCTACTCGTACAGAGACCCCAACCCTCTCAACTCGATCAAGTCGTTTGAGGACTCCTTCTCCTACGGGTTGGACGTTACCTGGGATGCAAACGACTTGGAACAGGCCAAGTTGCGGATCTTCCAGGGCGTGGATGCGCCTCTGAGTATCTCCAGCCAGGGCTCCAGCGAGTTCCACGAGGGCATCACTGATGATATGAGACAACAAAGAAGAGAAAACTTCCTTGCAGTTGGAGCAAGTGACATCAAAGATGTAATCAACAAGTATTTGATTCCAAATGACAACATGATTTCTGTAATTGGAAACAATCAAGTGTTGAGTGTTCCTGACTCTTGGGTTGTTCGGAAGTTGACTGTATAATGTAAATAGATGAGTAAAGTAATAAGAGGTTTTAGAGTTTAACTAGTTTTTGTTTCTACACTGGCAATTAATGTTTAGTGTACATTGGTAATTAATGTTTAGTGTACATTGGTAATTAATGTTTAGTGTACATTGGTAATTATTGTTTAGTGTACATTGGTAATTATTGTTTAGGGTACATTGGTAATTATTGTTTAATATACAATATTCCATTTAATACTGCTTTATTCAACTACTCACATTTGTAATTTAGTTACTTCTAATATACAATAGTATTCCATTTGATAGTGCTTTATTTTATTCACCCCACTCACAATTCATGAGTAATGTAATAGTTTATTGTCTCACCCTACTCACATCACTTCGTGTGGACTATGTACACCTCAGCTCATTATGAAGATTATTACACCTCACACTACAATAAAACAACCCACAATTATAACACCTGGCATACGACAGACTCCCCCCACAAATACAACACAACTTTAACCGAGGCCGTATTCTCTTCACCTGCGGCGTCCTTCTCTTCTTCTTCGGCTGCTCCTCCAAAGACATCGTCTCTATATTATCCACAAACTGAAAGTTCAAGTTCAAGATGGAATTCACCGAGATAAGATTGCGTTCCTCCTCAAAGTAACTGTTCAAGTTACGCCGCGCCAGGAGGATTTTCTTGGTGGTTGGCGTGCTTCCAAGCCTGGATGTGTTATTCTTGGGGCCCGTATCCGTGCTGTGGATACTTGTGTACATCAAGTTCTTGGGGAGTTCGAACGACGGCGCTGACCCTTCCTTGTTGAGCTCATTGAACCGCTTCGCCACTACACGCTCCAATTGCATCTGTTGCACAGACTTGAGCGGCCCACTGCTGGGCTGCACATCATTCACCTGTGTCTGTGCATTCATCAACTGCGTAAGGTTATAGTTGACCTTGGCCCTTCCTTTCTTCTCTTTCTGTTCTCCTCCTTCCGCATTTCCCGAATTCTGTCTATTCAGACGGGCACTTAGGTTGATTGATGATGTGAAGTACACTGTTGAGCTTTTGAGCGTATTTGCTTTTGGTATTTCTTCAACGAGCATGTTGGTTATAGTTATGTCTTATACGATTAGTTGTATGTGAATTGTATGATGTTTTTTAGTTATATGACTAGTTGTATTTATTAAGTGATTAATCGTTTTTCAGTCATTAAAAAATGGTGAAATTTGGATTTTGAATGATGATATTGATGATGTTAAGTATTGATATTATGGTTTAGTTACTAAAGTCATGAATATAGTGATAGCATTAAGCTCATTTAAAAATCATCGAATATCATCATATATCATCACATATCATTATATGTCATATTACCATCGTATAATCATATATCATCATATATAATCATATAACCATCATATATAACCATATATCATCGAATATTATCATTTAACCATCATATACCATCATATACCATCATACAACATCATCTCATAAATAATCAATCATCCCCATCCTACACCAGTAAACCATCACATCTTTACTATTTACACTATTAACCTAATTCTTCCTAGTTCTTCTTAATATCATCCTGTATCTGCTCAGTAGTAAAAGGTTGATCCTCTCTAACTTTATCCAACATTGGCTTAACCTTCAGATGAGCTAAAGCAGCATTAACACAAGTAATATAATCATCCCACAAATCAGTGCACTCATTGTTCAAACTTTTACCTTGTAAGAACTTCTCAGTATACCACTTGTTAAAACACTCATCATACTTGTTCTTTGATGTCGTACATTCAGGAGCAAATGATACAGACATGATATTTCCCATGTTTCAACAAAAAAAAGATTGCACACAAAGAAAAAAAACAAACGCGTTATGAAGAGATACTCAGTAGCACCATCCTCTGTTCGGAGGAAGTCAGCGGTGAATGCGAATTTCGGGGAGGATTCTATATCTGCGTCGGTGGAGGAGTTGGAGAAGTTGGAGCAGGAAACGACGCTTGTTTTGCAAGAGATCGACAAGAACATCTCGCGAGGGAACGCTATAATCAATGATAGGTTGATTCCGATGATCAAGGAATACTCTGTTGAGTCGAAGAAGGTGTGGAGCCATTCCGGGTTTTGGAAGTATTTTTTCGAGCAGAGTGCCAATGTGGAGTTGGATTCGTACGAGGAGCCGCTCGCGAACACCACGGATGTGAATACGCTTGCGAACCGCAACATGGTTTACGAGGGGGAGGGCGAAGGCGAAGGGGAGGCTGCAGAAGGAGTCGAAGACGGAACGCCGACATGGCTGGCGGACCAATTGAAGCGGCAGTCGTCGACGCCGCAGCGACACAAGCGGCCGGGGCTTCTTCCCACGTACAGTGCGTACGACGACGACAGCACGGGGCTCCAGCCGCCCCAGTTGGCGGCGGACCCCAAGGTGCACACGGTGCGGCAGACGCTCGACACATTCCAGCGGATTCTGATGTCGCCGCGCAAGCGCACGCCGCAGAAGAGCGTGCTGATCAGCACGACTCCTGCGCACCGCCGCTCGCTGATGATCCAGGAGCTCCTCAACTCGTCGCCCACGCTCCCGGAGCCGCCGGTGTTGCGCTCCGAGTTGGCGTTCACCAGTCCAAAGGACCTGGAAAGCGACCCCAAGACGTTCGACGGCGGGTTGTCCCCAGTGCCTATTCCCCCGGAGTTGTCGCCCACTAAAAGTCAACCGTTCTCAAGAGATAACACTATACAGAGATTTCCCACCACCCCCAAGTTTTCCGAAAGACTCAGCGGCGGCGTGTCTGCTGCTGGCTCAGCAACACCGCTTAGTTCTCGGTTGCAATTTGATGATGAAAGTGATTTGCAGCCTCCAAAGTTACAGCATGATAATGTTGGCAAATCCTTTAGTGACGATGATGTAGAAATGGCCAATCCTCCTGATCTTCAGACTATAGACTTACAGCCTCCTACGAAGAAGCAGCGGAATATCTTTTTGGACCGTGATCTGGCCACTTCCACTTTATATCATTCTATTGTTGCAAAGGATTCTACTGAGAATTCTCAATCAAAGTCTATTTCACATATTTTTGATGAGATAGATAGCAGGATAGAGCAGGAAAAGATAGACAAGGAGAAGGATGATGATTCCACTGGGAATTCTACTAGTGAGATGGGGTCTGCTTTGAAGGAGAGGTTCAAGAGTTTGACGGGTTATAGGAAGAGGATATAACAACGAACAACGAGCAAACGAACGAAGTGAGTTTGTTTGTGAGTGTGATGTTGGATGACAAGCGAAACACAAGCCACGAAGCAGTCTGTAAGTCTGTGAGTGTGATGATAAACGAAACAAAGCGAAACACAAGCAAATGAATATAGTGAATGCAAACAAGCCCACTTCGTTCGTGTTACGGATGACCATTAATAGAAATGTACGTACTTCTGTGCTCCTGTGGTCGACTCCATTGAAGGGGTGACCTACGCCTTGAGAACCAACGAGTACTGTGACCGTAACGCCCAGTACGTGTTGATCTTGAAGTCTCTCAACTTGCGCCACGTCGACATCTGGGACTTTGGTAGAGTCAACTTTGTCCGTACCTTGTTGTCCAAGAGAAAGTTGCAATGTTTTGTCGACAAGCAATACTTTGGAAACTGGGACGACCCTAGATTCCCAACCGTCCGCGGTGTTTCCAGACGTGGTATGGCTGTCGAAGGTTTGTGAAACTTTGTTATTTCCCAAGGTCCTTCCGGAAACATCATCAACTTGGACTGGTCTGTCATCTGGGCTTTGAACAAGAAGGTCATCGATCCGGTGGCTCCTAGTTTCGTTGCTATTGACCAAATGAATGCTGTGGTCGTCAAGTTGGACGGTCCTGCCGAACCAACCACCGAAACCAAGCCAAAGCACAAGAAGAACTCAGATGTTGGTACAAAGTAGGTTCTCTTCACCAACCAAGTCTTGCTTGAACAAGAAGATGCCAAGGACTTGGCCGAGGATGAAGAAGTCACTTTCATGGGCTGGGGTAACGTCATTATCACCAAGGTCTCCAAGAACGGTGATGTTGTCACCGAAGTCGAAGCCTTTTGCACTTGAAAGGTGACTTCCGTAAGACAAGCAACCGACAAAGAAGACTTTGACCATTTTACCGAAGTCTTCGCCGACCTTCAACAAGAACCCCACCCATCAATTGCAAATTATTGTGAAAATAGTTGGTGGAACGGAAATCTACAAGTTTCTTATTACTTGAACTTGTGAGTGAGATTTATAATAATCCATATGTCATAGACATACGAAACATTTCTCATGAAAAATCACTATCTATACATCAAAATAGATACCAAGAATCCAAATAAGTCCACGGAAATATTAGATAGGAAGCATTACATATTTCCGTTCTTAAACGGATATGACAAGTGTATGATTTAGGACCTAAAATAGGCTCAGATGATTGAGCATCCCTTATATAATGGCAAATACATACTTTAAATAAAAGCAATTATTAATTTTTTTTATATTTAATTAGAAATACATATTGCTGAACTACACAATACACTATGGATAGTTACCTTTTCTTGGGCCAAAGTACCCATCTGGAGCCAACAAAGTGGCATTTAGTCTGCTCTTTTTCTTTCCGTCGTAGGCTTTGGTCAGAATGGTGTTTCCCCACCAGATTAAATTCTTCTCTTTATATTGTACAGCAAAGAAGAGAATAACCGCACTGAAGGCCATTCCAGCATCCATAGCACCCGAAAACAAGTAATTATATTTCTGCCAAAATGCAGTATAGTACTTTTTCAAATACCACATTGATGCGATTGATAAGTAAACACCAACAGTAACATAAGTTAAATTATATGGTGCATACATCGCGATACCACCAATTATCAAAGTAGGTTGGAAACGTCTCACTAATCTCTTTGGTGCATACCACTTGATAGCAACACAAACAGGTGCCAAAAGAGCACCAATCAAGAAACAATATTTGAAGATTGGATACAAACCATCGAAAACTCTCTTTGGACCGATGACACCCCAAACAACCGAAGCACTGAAGAAAACACTAGGCCCAGGGCATGTAAACTTTTGCAGTTGGTTTGACTCACAGAAACCTTTGATGTTTTCCAATTTAAACTTCACTACACCCAAAGTAATAAATCCGGCAATAAAAACTGATAACAATTGACAACGAATCATGGCTCTAGGAGGGATCTTCAAGTAGTGACCCAACTTTTGATCTCCCACATAGTTTGAAGCTTGTCCACCAATGTTATAACCTAATGCTTTAATGAACATTAAAGCTAATGGGTTTCCTGGTATAGTATAACCAGCAATTAACTGAACTAACACATTAAGACCAAAGACAAAGCCTGTTGTGGCCTGCATTGACGTTAAAGGAACCAAAAAGACTAAATTAATACCAAGTGCAAAGAAAATACCCCAAACTGGCGTCTGAGCAGGGTATAGTTTGACACAAAGAATACCAAAAACAATAGAAATTAATAACACAATCCCGAACACCCAGTCAGGGACTTCAGGATAACGACTCATCATTCTCGAGTGTGGATCGTTGAAGCCGTCATAGTTAGATTTCTTTAAATTTCTCATGGATGCTGCAAGAGATTTAAAAGAAGCATAAAAAGCTTTGTAGTTGGTTGCAAACTCATAAATGAAGATGAATGGAAACATAGAAAACAAACTTCCATAACTCACCATCTGGGCGGCAGTATAAAATGGAGGACCAGTTTCCTCATACTTGGTTTTGTCGTATTGCGAGTTGGAGTCGAGAATATCCTTAACATTGTATAACTGTCCCTTATTATTGTACAATTTAGTGTCCATGATGGGTAAATATCCAGTCCACTTGTAATTTGAATAGTAAACGCCAACAATTATAAAGAAGCCAAGTAGGGTTCCAATGAATTGATTCATTTGAGAGAAATATGGAATAATGAGTGCAAAATTATAATTGATGATACTCCAATCAAAGGTAGGAATTGGATTTAAACCTAACCCATTTATTGACCCAGTTATTGTAGTCAAGTCAAAACTGTTTGGATTGATCCAAGTCATCCAGTTGAAGTAAAACAACGCTCCAAAGAGGTAATTTGGAATCCAGAAATACACGAAGGAACAGGCAAAGACAAGAAAGAAGAAATTGTATCTTGAAATTGTCCAACCGTTAATAATCTCTTTCTTCTCTACACCCATCAACGCCTTATTAAGAGCCAACGTGGGAAGAAGTGTTGGCCAGATGGCTTTTGAAGGATACACCACAAATTTTCTTAAAATACCTGCAAAACCAAAACCCATAAAGTTGGTACATAACAAAAGAAGCGCTTGGTAACCAAAAGTTGCCCAATCATTATCATAAAACATTTCTAACCTTTGTGTAACAATATTATAAGTAACGTAAGAAACTTGAGCAGAAACAGAGTAAAAGATGGTTGCAAGCATTTGTTCTTTTTGGTTCCACGGACCTGGATTAAGATCCAATGTTACTCCAAAAATCGTAGTCTTCCATTTTGGCAAAATCCACGATAAAAGCACACCACTTGGGTACAAAAACACCTGAACAACACTAGTTCCCAAGGATATACTGGGTTGTCTATCTTCAAAAAACGAATTAATAAAAGTCCCAATAGCGGTCCAAATGATACCAACAATATAAACTCTCACAGATTCCGCAGTCATACTTGCATCATCAAATGGGTCACAGACAGCTCTAACCTCAGGATATGGTGACCAAAATTCAGCCAAAGCCGCTTCAGTTCTAACTTGTAGATCCCAATCAGTAATTGTTAAATAGTTGAAACTTGTTGGTTCAATTCTTGAATCAGATGAAGAAACTAGATCTTCTGTGATTTCAGCCCCATTTTTCTCTTCATTTGCAACCTTCTTTCCTTGAAGAGGTGCTAGTTCAATTAATTTTTCAAATAATTTTATATCGCCATCCGGAACGTTAACATCTCCATCCAAATCTTCATGGTGGTACTTCAACATTTCAACAGCTTCCTCAGTGCTTAAGGCTTCGATCTTTTGGATCATAAAAGCAGCAGCAGGTGGTATCTCATCCAAAGATAACAAACCACCATAATTAAGTCTTTCTAAAATCCAATGCTTCTGTTGTGCACTCAAACTGGTTCCAATATGATTAATGCTTATTGGGTTTGAGGTTATCTGCTGTAACGAAATAGAAGGGCTAAGCAATTCGGCAGGAGGACCAAATCCTTTTTCACGTTCATATGCCATGATATATGGTAAGAATAGAGTACTTAATATGAGACCAATTAAAGAATATTTATACTTGACTTAATCACCATATGAATTGAACCTTTTGCAACTTCCTATTTCAAGTAGTTTCTTGGCTCAGCTTATCGGTGACTACCTTCATAATTCAAAATTACTTGGCCTATTGAATTACCTATTGATCGGATTGATGCCCAGACCCATTCTTATCGAGCCGTGTATCAAGAAAATTTTTACTTACATCCTTGGCACTAACATGGAACTGGCACTAAAGATTATTGTGGTTTGTAGTTATTTCATATAACTGGCTTGTTAAGCGAACACATGATATATCACATGACTGGGATTACGAACAACGTCACATGACCCAACAAAATATTGTTGACATGTTTAGTCGCAACGTAAAGTGACATATTTGAGTATGGTACGTATTGATCATAGTACACATCGCGTGTCTATAAATAGTTGAGTGTAAAGAGAGCCTTGTCTACAGACTATATAGTGGTTCGTTCAAGCAGATTACTGTATAAGTGTAGCAGTGGTTCGTTCAAGCAGATTACTGTATAAGTGTAGCCAGTCGTGACTTTACCAAAAAGCGCGATACATCAACAATATCAGCTGTTTAGTAACCTATACTGTACATAAGGTGGTTATAAGTATTTATCCGAGCTACAATACAAGTTAATGATTACTTACGTACTAGTACTGAAATAAGATCACTAATTTCCATACTAATATTATATATCCTATTGAAAACTAATGTTCTTACCATTGGTATAATAATGTCAGTCTATCGACCCAATTCAGATGTATTTATGCAAAAAAGAATCTAGGGGCAGTTTCTAGAAGTCGCATTTTTTTGCAGTCGCTTTTGTTGGCAAACTCATCTGTTCCTTGTGATTTCTGATGCAGTTAACTATTATGATCTTTAGAATTACCAATGGCACTGAATTGTAAGTGTAATTTCTCTATAAAGCATTTAATCTGAACCAACATCAAATACACTTTATCTTATACCTTCTCTCATACATCTAGAAGAAGACATTTAATAAACACATCAAAAGGATATCATTTTACTCACGTTAGATATTTTAAGCAAGACATCATGTTATTGTCCTACTGTCTTTGTTCCTTAAAAATTCCGCCAATTACAAACTGCCTGTCATCTATTACTAAAATGACATTACAACAAAGATCACGCCGTGTTACTTTTTCGCTGCTGACACATGCGTGCGATTTGATTGGCTGCATGACTAAGCGGAATTCGCGCTGGTGTCGCAGAAAAACTCTATAAAACGCGAAGAAATCCACAGTTATCTTCATCTTCATCTTTACAAATATCTTACATAATGGCCTGTTCTTCTAACGTTTGCGTCTGCGCACAAAAGTCCACCTGTTCCTGTGGCGCCCAACCTGCATTGCAATGTAACTGCTCCAAGGCTGCTACCGAAAACGTTGCTCCATCTTCTGAAAATGCATGTGCCTGTGGCAAGAGAGCCAAGGGTAACTGTACCTGTGGTGTGAATGATGCTTGTGATGGTACCAGAGAAGGTGAAGTTGATTTCACCAACTTTAAGTAAATTACATATCGGGCATATAGAAAATAAAATTAATGGGTTAGATAGAAAGTGTAGCTAAGTTTGTTATTTTAAAAGTGTGATAACTGAAAAGATTGTAAATAGTATAAACGAACAAGGTGAGTACATGATGATATTATTAATATGAATCAATGGATGTTGTTAATATTGAATGTGGGTTGTCAATAGATTATTATAGTTAATGCCATTTGTGTAAATCGTTAATAATAGTTAATGTATTCATGATAGTTGTAAATCATTTATAATAGTTATTTATAATGATAGTTGTAAATAATAAATCACTTCGTTCGTATAAACTCACTTCGTTCATGATCGATTTTACGCGCACTCAAAAATCAATGCTCAAGAAGTCAGGATTACAGAAAGAAGTCCTCAAACTCTACAGAGAATGCATGCGTAGCGTGCGGGCAAAACCCAAAGAATACCAACCACAGTGGCAGCACTATGTTCGGTCCGAGTTCGACAAACACATCAACGTGTCCAAGAAACTGTTCACGGTGATCGAACATCTACTTCGGGTTGGCCACAGAAAGAACGAAATGTACCTGAATCCTCAAATAAGGTCTATTAATTGATGTATATAGCAATAAAGAATTAATAGTTCTGTGTAGATTATATACGAGTGGTGAGTTTATGAAAGTGGAAAGATTGGGCTCGGTCATGAATGACTGATGCAGGATTATATACGATGATTAAAGAAAGAACGATAAACGATAAATTACTAGAATTATAATGATTATGAACGATAGTTATAACTATAGAGGCACTTTCTTATATAGGTGAACATTCATGAATAGTGACCAATATAAAGTCAGTCAATATGTGATTTTTTATTCAAAGTGAAGAGAGGTTAACAAGAAGTTGGTGTTAATATGTTAAAATTGCAACAATTCACAACAACTCACTTCGTTGGTTGTTGTTGGTTGTTAATTAAACTCATAAAAACCCCATCCTAAACTACCCAGGTCAGCATTATACAACTCCTTAACCTTAACCCCATCAGAAATTAAACCAGCACCAACAACTAAAGGAGCAAAATGTTCGGAGGAAGGATGAGCCTTAACAAATAACGGACTTTTATGAATCTCTTTAAGACGAGACAAAAAATCATGCGGACCCTCCGCCTTATTAACGGCATCGCGAATCAACTGATTAAAAGGTGCAGTATATGGTAAATTTTCATCAGTTCTAATAGCAATACCAATATCACGCAAGTTGTGCACAGACATACCTGAACAAATGACAAGAGCTTTTGGGTTTTCCAAACGCAATTGGTTCAAAGCTTGACCCAAGTTAAAAAGATTATCAAAATCATCATCATCATAAGGAAGAGACACTTGAAGTAAAGGGATATTTTCCAAGTCGTCGTAAGCCGAGGACGGAGTGTCAGATTTGGAAACCGAGATGTAGTCACTAAACGCAACTTTAAAAGGGACCCAAACGCCGTGGTCAATTCCACGCTTGGCCAAATTCGAGTCAAACCCTGCTTTTGTTAAAGTTGCATGCACCCTCTCTGCCAAGTCCACCGAAAACTTGCTTTTAAACTTTTCAGAGTAGAAATGCTCCGGAAATCCATAAAAGTCGTAGTACAAGGAATTGTCAGGAGTTACTGCAATGTTGATTTGGTTATTTGCTCTGGACTGCCAATGAGCACTGACGACGACAATATAATCCGGCTTTAAAGTGTTTTTGATTGAAGTGCCAAGAGTCTTTAAAAACTGGTAAGTCGGATCATCATTTCTGTACATAAAACTTGGGCCTCCATGAGAGAAGAAATAAGCAGGCAAACGGACGCTCATCGGTGCCCGATCTAAGACAAATCATGTGTCATTTATAGTCGCGCCACAGTTAAATTTTTAGTAATAATGTTTAGTCATCTTAATAATTTCCATAAAACACTATATATCTACTAAACCGTCAAAGATCTTTTCCCAGTTGACTAACAACAACTCAGTGACATCGTTTCTGTGACCCATATCCAACATTTCCTTTTGGCCTGTTTTGTCTCTTGCGATGGTTGGAGCAAACACCACCAGTAAGTTTTTGTAGCCCATTCTATTAACTGTCAGGAACAGACTCACCAAACTTAAATGTTTACAAAGGATGTATAAAGTCTGTTTGTTTGCCAGGGGCAACTTTTTGATCAACTTGGCTCTGATGTCTGTGATTCTCTTATCCAATAAATTTGGAGGGTTTGTGGTCAGGACGGAGATAAAATCGTCGTACAAATCAAAAGGTATCAAAGGGTCCGGAAGTTTTCTCAAGTACCGTTTCAAGGCACTGGTGACAGCGTTGATATCGCCGCTGATCAGTTCGTCGGCCTTACTAACAAGTTTTTCATCTTTTTCTGTAGTGACTGCACCAAATGCATTTTCGATATTTACAATTGCCAGATTACCACCCGAGATACGGTAAATACCTTCCATGTCCAAGCCTCTAGCCTCGACTTCAGCGATACACTTGGTGATGATGATAGGGACCTTTTCGCATTCATACTCCGCTCTCAGTTGGATGGTAGAGCCAAAAAGAGGGGTTGGAATGTCTGAATCCACGCTTGTAGTACTGCCTGTAGAATTACCATTGACAAGTAACGTATCCAAGATGTTTGTTGAGCGCAGTTTAGCGAATTTCTTTTTGTTGTCACTGTTTGGAGAAGTGCCCATTTGAGGACTTGTAATGTTTGTTTGGGAAGACATCTTGGATTGAGTTGTTGACTGAGAAATAGAAGATTGCATTGTTTGAGAAGATTGAGACAGGGGAGTGAAGGATTGCTGCATTGGGAGATACGCGCCTGCAATGTTACCTAATTTTGGTCTACGCCAAAACTTGAGTCTTGTAGCTGTAGCCTTCTGTTCGACAGAAGGCTCATCATAGTCCAGGTAAGGAGCACCGGCGACAAAGGATGAGGCGGCCTTGCCATCGAGATGTTGTAAGGCCAGCTCCATCTGATGGTTCTGTTCCAGCAAAACCTGGTTAACTTCCAACAACTTCTTTTTGCTACGCTCGAGTTCTGCGATTTCACGAACGAGGGTATCATACACTATTGTTTCGTGGGAAATTTTTTGCTGTAACTCAAGGAGCGATTGCAGTAACTGGGATTTATCCAGTTCCAAGCGTTTTATATCTGATTCCAATGTTTTTTCGTTGATATCGATTGGGGCATTGAGCCCTGGTGAGAGCGCGGATTGTGCGAGAGGGGCAAAAACAGGCGTGCCTGTAATCGAGGAGTCTGAAACGTGCCGCGAGTGGCCCCCTCTGAAAAGCAGGAGTTTGTTCATTCCAATGCTTGATCCCCCTGACACCGATCTCTTGTGTTTCAACATCTTCGGGGTTTTTATGAGAGTGCTTTTCCGCGATAAGCTTTCATCGGTTCTAGCAAACGCATTTTGTTTTTCAAAGCCTCTCAGGTTGCGGTGGTTTGTAGTTTCTTCCAAGCCGAGACCCTCCAAGCCGAGACCCTTCGGGGTGGACTCGTCGTGACGCCTAGACTTGATTGGTGTAGAAGGAAGCGCCGAGCGTGGAGGTGGTGACTGCGGTCCATTGCGGTGGATGCTATTTGAACTGCGAGGGGTTCTAAGAAGATTTTCTTCTTCATTGATGGCATCCGTCTCCACAACCCTGGCCTGTCTGTTGGCACGTGCATACGGCGAGCTAGTTGCGGATCTCTCTCTAGGCTCGTCGATCGGAGCCTCCTCAAAATCTCCACTAGCACGGTGGAATTGGTGATCATGGAATTGATTGGGCGAAAGAATAAGAATGTTTCGTTCAGGGGATGCATACACTGACGCAGGCGAAAGCTTGACTGCCGGCTCAAGAATAGTACGAGGGGTGGCAGGAACCATGTCTTCATCAATGTATAGAGAGATAGCGTCGTCTAAATCCTTACCATCAGTGGTTTTTTCCTCGTTTTTCTGTTCCTTCCCACGCACTGGTTTGTCATCTTCATCTTCACTATAGTTGACCACTTCTTCGATAAGAAGTTCAGGGTCTACCAGCGCATGCAGCTGAACACTCATCCGCTTCGTCCGCGCAGACGTCGGAGGAAGTGGAAGTGTCTTGTTTTTAACACTCACACCAGATCGGTTGGGGTGTCCATAGATTGAACTCTCAAACGCCAGTGTAGAGTTGTTGGCAGACATATAGTTAAGGAGAAGACTATTTCTAGAAGATGCATTTTCTTCAGTAACAGATCCATTGCTCCTTCTGTTCACGTTTTGTGTGGGAGTCGAGTTAACCGAGTGAAAGTTCGAATTCTCTAAACTCTGCTGAAGTTGAAGTGTTTGTTGTAAACTCATCTGTAGATCTCGCTCCTTTTGTTCGCGTTCTCGTTGCTCGCGTTCTCGGCGTTTCCGCTCATCATACTTCTTCTTCTTGGCCATGAGCTTCTCATGACAATCCATGCAAAATAACCCTTTACTTGTTCGGGCATATCTCAAATCTTCAATTTTTAACTTACAACTCCGGCACTTGAAACACAGCAGACAGTACGCTTGGTCCCCGGTAAGAATAGCCAAGTCGTCAATCTTTTTCCCACACTGCTTACAGTTATACGAACAGTTGGAACAGATCAAGTTGCCGTTTCCTAACACCAAAAAATTCAGATTACATCCCAAGGAGGATTCACACTTCAGACATTTAAAGCAATCAATGTGCCACCGGTCATCCCCAAGCTCATACGCATGCCCTTCGTAGATCGGAAGCCCACATTTCTTACACGACTGCACGTCCAACTTCGGCTCCTTGAGCGCTATATCGCTAGACATATCAACAGATGTCATTCTGGAAGAAACAACACGCGGGTTTTTTAAAAAGTGATTTTTATTTGTTCTTTATTTTTTTTTTTTTTCTCTTCATAACGCCATTTTATTTTTTGTCTTTTTATAGACGACGGTATTTACGTAGGCGTCTCTGCGCGCCAGGCGGTGCCAACAAGCCTACGGGTTATTCCCGGCGGCCCTGTGTCTGACTTTGCTTGTGTTAGATCGTTTATTGATTATTAATAAGATCGTCGTCTGCTGGTGCATGAGTTATGCATGATCTTCTTTTGTATTACATTCCGATAATTAACTTCAGCGTTGATTGTTTTGTAAATACATTTGGTTTTCATAACCGTCCTCACTCAGGTGTGTGAGTGTGTGAATGAAGCACCGAACAAGATACAAGCTGTTTTTATCAGTCTGACGTTAATTACTAATAATGACTCAATAAGCAATGAATGACCATAGGAGTAAAAAAGTATTATATCAGACAGTTATTTGTAGTGATTTGCATCTATTTACAGAGTTTATTAACAGTGTTTAAGTGTTGAGCCGAGTCATGATGTTCGAGACTGTTTTATTGTATGTAAATTTCTTATTTCACATTTCTCATCATGTATCTATTTATCAATCTTATGTTATTTCTTGATCATCTTATTTCTTGATCATCTTATTTCTTTATCATCTTATTTCTTATTTCTTTATCATCTTATTGATCTATTATCTTTATATTTACATAATCCTACTAAAGTACATATGATTGCAAATTTCCTTTTCAAGGTCACTTTATGTTTTTCTTTATCTTTTTAATCATGAAATTCTCCTTTTAAAAATCATAATGCGAGTTCTCTTTAATTCTATCAACTCGTTCGATTATGAGTTTGAACATGATCATGTTACAAACGAACAAAGTGGTTTGTATGAAAATTTATCATGTTAATTGACAAACTCGTTTGTTTCCATCAACTCGTTCTTTTGTATCTATTCCACTCGTTCTTTTGTTTCCACCGTTCGTCGTAAATTCACTCATAAGCTCACTTCGTTCGTTATGAGTTATAACTCCTCAGCAGTCAAATCATTCTTAATATAAAAAGGCCGCCCCCTCCAATCAATCTCTTGACCAAACATAGCAGCCACCCAAATCGGAAGCGCCAATAACTCACGAAGAAGCCAAATCTTAAAAAAGTCCACGACCGAAGGAGCCGCCGAACGTAAAGACGGCACCGACTTCGGGGAGTTTGCATATGGACCCGGCGAACTCTCCAAGTTCCAGTCATTTTTTACATGCGGAGCCTTTAATAGAATGTTCCATTGAGTCCAATCAGTCAAAAACCAAACCATCATATGAAAAGCAAAATACCAATATGACCAACCAAATAAGGTAACCAATCCATAAGTTCCAAAAATCCCACAGATGATCAGCTCGGTGGTAGGCTCCACCAAAGTAGCCATAAGAACCATATATTTTCTGACGCGAAGCCACCGGACTCTACGGCCGGCATAATCCCAAAGGGTGTTGCGCGCGTTCCGTGGAAATGGCTGATATACAACATCCCCGGTTAATCCTGTTCGTCCACCATTTTCCCAGAGCGAAATGGCAATCATGTTATCTTCACCAATGTATCGAGAGAAGAATTTAATCGAGTGACCTGGGCCAAGAGATGAATAATACGCTGCGTCGTGTTTAACCTTATTGAAAAATGGGGAGTTTTGGTGTGGAATGAGGGCCACGGCTGCATCGAGGTCAGAACGGCGATACATGTTGGATTTCCCATTGACACACGGCGCAATGTTGGCATTGTTGAGTGCAACGTAAAACTTGGAATGCGACGTGTGTAAAAACATCTCATCCAATCTGGCCCCAACGCCATGTTCTGCTGTAGAGTCCTCTTCATCAATGCACACCGCCAATGGTACATGGTGCACCAACTTGACCCGACGCACCCCATTCAACTTCCGCCCGTTGTTCATGTCTCCCTGCAAGGTGCGCACAGAGTTGCGCAAAATGTGTGGAGAGGCCCACACATTCAGATCCATGATCCATAGGATATCGTACTTGGCTGCAATAAACCCTTTTGCCAAGTTGTTGACTTTGGGATTGGGCCCAAAGTAATCGTCACTGTGCCCTGCTTTTTCATTGTAGTTTTCACTCACTAAGATTTGCGTGTCGATGTTTGGATACTTTTCAACAAGTGATCTGATGAGCGGAATCGACGGATCCGACGGGTCATCAACACAGAAGAGCACCTGAAGCTTGTCTGACGGGTAATTCTGGCAGAGTGACGATTCCAAGCATGAAATAAGCTCCGGATCGATTCCTTTGATTGGTCTGATGATTGTCACGCCTTCCTCGGCCTGTTCTCCAACGATTCGGAGTCTTTTCCTGAACTTGAGGAGGATTTCAATGAAGCCAGTGTATGCTACGATTATTATGACTGTGTACCATGTTAGGAAGAAGATTCCTGAGTATATTCGAGTGGTCATGGTTTTGAAAAAAAAGAACAACGAGCAACAACGAACAACAAACAACCAACAACGAACGAAGTGAGTTGTGAGTTGGAAGTTGGACAATTATTTCATCCAACAACAAAGTGATAACTGACTTCGTTCGTATTCTTAGCTATTATTTACTACTTTTACTGTTTAAAACGATTAACACCACTTTCAAATTATCGACTTGACTGTTTTGGACACCTTAACTTTAGAACACTAATCAACGGAGATTACTTCTAGTTTTCAATTAATTCCCGTTATTACTTCTAGTTGTCACTTATTCTTCGTTATCCTTTGAATTCTTCACCTAAACACTCATTTCTAAATTTACGAACTTCTTGTAATTTATCTCATCATAGTGATGCCATCACTTCTATATTTAGACAATTTCACGTCTTCGTCATCTTGAGCACTGTTTATGCAACCTTATTGACCAGAGATAAGCCATGATGAAATTCCAAGGAATTGTGTGTTACGAGATTCTGAATTTCAAGTTAAAAGAATGGATTATCGTATTAAATGTTATTGAATAAGCAATACTGATGATTTAGAGGTGGCATTAATGTATTGATGATAGGTAGGATGTGTGTTGATAATATATATTGATGATTTAGTATTGGCATTAATGTATTGATGATATGTAGGATGTGTGTTGATAATATGTATTGATGATTGGTATTATAGGTATGATAGGTGTTGATAACATTGATAATAGAAATGATGGAGATTGATAATAGAAATTTATGATAGATATTGAAGAATTATAATAGAGAATTATGATAGACATTCATAAGAATTATAATAGAAATTGATCATAAAAATTGATAGTAAATGTTCAGAATTGAGCGATATGGTAAGTGACTTGCACGTGACATTTAAAGTCAGGTGATAAAAAATATAAGTATAGTCAAAGTAGATTTTTTAGTATTCTTCGTAACCTAGTTCTAGTCAACGCGCTCTATATTGTAGTATCGACCTAGCGCTACCACTCCATCAACAATGAAGATTTATAAGATTTATAATCCATTATATACACATCTTATATGCACACCCTCGATCAATTTGATAACCCTTTCATGCCATGTGAAATATACACCTTGTTGGATGGTTGACGTATGCAATATGGGCAAAACAAAGAGGTACGCAAGCACGTGAATATTTAAATCAATTAGAAGATACCTAGTATCTTGTCTTTGTACTGTGTAAAATTACGACAGGCTCATGCTCGGTTGAAAAATTCAAGCCTCGGATAATAAAAACGGCGACAGCTATAGAAGGAGTATTAGGGTACATACAACAAAGATGCATAGGCAGGAACCATAAGGTAAACCAGCTAGTCAGCTCACTCCGAAACCGAAACAATAAAGGTCTACAGAATAAAAAATACTTGTGGAGCCGAAATGTGGGGCTAGCGCAATATAAAAAAGAGAAACGATCCGCAAAAATTGTTTGATGCAAGATGTTTTTGAAAGGAGTAAACAAACTCACCCCATTAAGAAGAATGCCTACCGTTATTAAGAAAAAGAGTCTTTCCACCAGCACTCCTAAGGGAGATTTGTTCAAGTACCAAAGCCAGTTACCAAAGTTGCCAGTCCCAACACTTGACGAGACAGCAGCCAAGTACTTGAAGAGTGTTCAACCATTATTGTCGGCTGAAAAGTACGATGAAACTGCAGCCAAGGTGGCTGAATTCGTCAAGGCTGGCGGTGTTGGAGAGAAGTTGCAAGACCGTTTGACCAAGTACGCCGACAAGCACGACAACTGGTTGGCCACCTGGTGGGACGACTGGGCATACATGGGTTACAGAGACCCAGTTGTGCCATATGTGTCATACTTTTTCTCGCACAAGGACGTCAACAACGCCATCGGCAAGGACCAATTATACAAGGCCACGTTGTTGGTTCACCACACCATTGACTTTATGCTTGAAGTCCAAAATGAAACCTTGGAGCCAGAAGTTATCAAGGGTAACCCATACTGTATGAACGCTTTCAGATACATGTTCAACAACTCCAGAGTCCCAAGAGAAGTCACTGACATCACCAAGATGTACGAAGGTAAGGACCACCAATACTTTATTGTTGTGTACAACAACAACTTTTTCAAGGTTCCTCACCACCACGCCAACGGTGAAAGATTGACTAGAGCTGAGATCTTCCACCAATTGCAATTGGTCAAGAACTCCAACCTTCCAAAGGGCGAGGGAATTGGTGCTCTTACCTCTCTTAATAGAGATGAGTACACTGCTGCTTACAACCACTTGGTTGCCACTCCAGTCAACAACGAATCCTTTGAAACCATCTTCGCTTCTTCCTTTGTTGTTTGTTTGGACAACAACAACCCTATCTCCATCGAAGAAAAGTCCGCCAACTGCTGGCACGGAGACGGTCAAAACAGATTTTTCGACAAGCCTTTGGAGTTTTTCGTCAGTGCCAACGGTAACTCTGGTTTCCTTGGTGAGCACTCCAAGATGGACGCCACCCCAACCGTTCAATTGAACAACTACGTCTTGAAGAAGATTGGTTCCGAAAACCCTCAAGAATTTGTTGCTGAATTATCCAACTCTAAGTTCAACTTCGGTGTTGCCAAGCCTCAAGTCTTGCCATTCGACCTTGCTCCTGTTGACCGTGTTAACATTAAGACTGCCATTGAGAAGTTTGACACCACTATTTCCCAACACCACGAAGAATTGTTCCAATACTACGGTTACGGTAAGGGTTTGATTAAGAAATTTAAGGTTTCCCCAGATGCTTACGTCCAAATGTTGATGCAATTGTCTTACTACAAGTTGACTGGCAAGGTTAGACCAACCTACGAGTCTGCTGCCACCCGTAAGTTCTTGAACGGTAGAACTGATGCTGGTAGATCTCTTTCTCCAGAATCAAAGAAGTTTGTTGAGACTTGGACCGATGTTAACGCTACTGTCGAACAAAAGGTTGCCACTTTCCAAGACGCATGCAAGCAACACGTCAAGTATTTGTCTGAGGCTGCTGATGGCCGCGGTGTTGACAGACACTTTTTCGGTTTGAAGCAAATGCTTGCAGAAGGTGAATCCATTCCTGAAGTTTTCACCGACCCTGCTTTCACTTACTCTTCTACCTGGTACCTTTCTTCTTCTCAAGTTCCTTCCGAATACTTTCAATCTTGGGGTTGGTCTCAAGTGATTGACCAAGGTTTCGGCTTAGCTTACTTGATTAACAATGATTGGTTACATGTTCATATTTCCAGCAAGAGGGGTAATGGTTTGGACTCTGCTCACCTTAAGGCTTATTTGATCGAGTCTGCCAATGAGATGAGAGATATTTTGGTTGCTGGTTTGTTGGAGCCAAAGGCTAAGTTGTGATTATTTATTTTCGGGAATGTACGAACAAACGAACGAACTAACTAACGAACGGAGTGAGTGAGTGGGCGAGTGAGTAGATAGTAGATGAGTAGATACGAACACACGGACAAACAAACGAACATTTGGTGAGTGAGTTTGTGAGAAGATCAGTAGATTACTTGTTGAGTATGAAAGTACGCAAAGTCAAGAAATGCTCAAGTAATTGAGATTCTATTTGCAAGAACAGTTATTAGAGTATTGACTTTGCAACTGTTTCATTCCAAGCACTATAAATTGCCAACAATAAAAGTCAAGGAACTCCGTTTGTGGCCATTAAGTTTTCAGACACATGTAATACATTCTCTGAAATTCTTTTGATGAGTTGCAGTACAATGTACCTTATTCGTTTTTGTTTTTTTTTGATTTAATACAGTTCTACGACCTACACGTTCGTAATTGATCAGAGTCTACTTATCACTTTAACAAACTCACTTTGTTCGTTTGTTCATTGATTTCAATTCTACAGCTCTTCTAACTCACAAAAATCGATCGTTTCGGTCATTTCTACACACAAACATCGTTTGTTCATTTGTTTATTTAATTCTACAAACTGACAAACTGACTAACTGACAAATACAAACTGACAAATACAAACTCACAAACTCACAAACTCACAAACGCACAAACGCACAAACGCACAAACGCACAAACTCACTTCGTTCGTTTGCATATATTCATTTGTTTTTGTTCGCTTTTTTGTTCTACATTCCACACGTTTGAGGCTCATTCCTCAATCAATCATCACCATCACAACATTCCGTATATTATTTCACAAAATGTAAAGCTTCCCAATTATAATTCGCTCCTTTACGATTAAACTACCGGAAATGATAAATGACCTACGCAGATATCGCATCCGATAAGTCCAAAAAAATATAGAAAGTTTAAGAGATATTTATTGAAACAAATGCGTACTATTTAAAAACGAAATGAAAATGAGGTGACAATTTCAAATTGAATCACCGAAGTAAGTCCTGTAATCCCACAATTTCTCCTATTAAGGAGAGGTATTCCTGTACAAACAGATTAAATACCCACCAATTCCCAAAACTATTTTGGTTGGGTTCTGGTTGTTGGTTGGAGTTCTCGCTAGGGTCTGTAGGATTGGAAGATGACAAGTGAATGCTTTGTAATTGTAGTTGTTGCTGTTTAAGGAAAATAAACTTTAAGATGTCATTTAAAATAAAGTTGATAAAGTTATTGTAGATGAGCACTGGGTACTTTGATTTGAAGTGGTTGGAGAGAAGACGCTTATCAATCAATCTGATAAGGGAGTAAACCTTGGAGAGCTCCCTGGAGGATAAGATCGAGTCACCGGACGCACTTGAAGAAGAAGTGGCCGTGCTGATGCTAGCCTTTTTCTGGTGGTCCGCACGCTGTGGGGGTTCGACCAGAGAATGGCTGCTGATTGAGTCGGTGTCGTAGTTGTTCTCATTCAAAAAGTTAAGTAGGTCCTTCTTAAAGAACTCATCTATAATGTTAATTTCTTGGTTGATGAAGTTCATGGAGATGGAAGACTTCAATTCGTGATTGTTGATAGGATCGAAATTGTAGCCTACCAAAGTGTAAACCAAATCATTCAGAAGAATGTCACTCTTGAACAGAAAGTTCATTTCATTGAGCGAGTTGGAAGTAAGGTTTGAATTAAGGTTTAAGAAGAAACTGTCGTCATCTTGACCTTCTTCAAGCTTCACGGGGAACAGAGTATCAGCAGCAAGACCAGAAAGATTAGCAGATAAGTTGGGGATGTCATCAGAATCGCGTTTTTCCGCTTCTTCTGGAGCAGCTTCTTCTGGAGCAGGCGCAGGAGCCGAGGATACTGGCTGTTCCGTTGGTTGGTCCAGATCATTCGTCTTCAAGAAATTCTCAATATCACTAGCCATGACAGAATTATTATCCTTTATGATTAACTTGATAAAAGTGATTAATAAATCATTCAAATTTATCAATTTTTTTAATAGAATTAAAAAAATGGTTGAGTTGTTCAAGCTGAACTTTGGAGAGTTCACTTTACGTAACTCAGCATTAAAATTATTGATCAAATGCAATAAATTAAGTCTCAAATTCTTCAAGAAGTTGATGTTAGTCAGCAGTTTTATAAGTAACAAATATGGTAGGATTTCAATAATGATGATAAAATATAAATTCAAATCTGCATTTTCCAAGTCCAATTGGCTCAAAGGTTTGACCAAGTTTTCAACCAAATTGTTGAGTAAGCTTGAGTTACTGAGTAGATTATCGTTGTTAAAACAGATCTGATGGACGAGATCACGCAGAATGTAAGGATTGTTTGAATACACGCGGATGCGAATATCATTGAACCAGTTTTCTTCGTCATTCAACACAGTGAAGTTTTCATCAGTTGGGTACTTTAACAATGGTTTAACAAATGACAAGTTTGGAGAGTTGATTGGAGCAGGCTGTGCCGGCGGGAAAGTGAAATGCAGTGGTGGTTGCAGAGAAGGAGGATGGGTAGGTTGGTGGAGGTGAATGTTATCTTGTTGATGATCATTTTGTGGATGATTCTGTTGTGTGTGGTTCTGTTGTGTGTGGTTCTGTTGTGTGTGGTTCTGTTGTGGATGGTTCTGTTGTGGATGGTTCTGTTGTGGATGAGTCAGATGTTGATTGTGATGAGGAACAGGTTGTACAGGAATTTCATGAATACTCTGAATCGGCAAATTTATCTTGGACCTCGAAAAAGACTTCTTATGGGTCTTTTTTGGAGTATTCAAACCCACAGGGAATTTCTTTTCTCCATTGAAAATATCATTCAATTCAATGAGTTCATTATTGTCACATAAACTTTTAATTTCATCACTAATAATATTCTCATTCCAAATAACACCCAAGTAGTTATATTTGGATTCTCCTCTACTTCCCAACCTCTTGATCATCAAGTTTGGATAAACAAGTTTGATCAATTTACCCAATTTCGATTGACCCAAGATCAACTTTTGTTGTTCATTCGTTGTGTTCGAGGAAGATGGATACTTCAAAATCAACTTTTGGCACAAAATATAATAAGTTTTATAGATTGACAATCTTGGGATGGTATAATTCTGAGGTTCATCATTGGAATTGATTGGTAATTGGATCAAAATATCATACAAAACTTTGATTGCCAAGAAAGTTCTCAATAATTCATGGTAATTGATATTAAGTAGTTTAATCTCTTTATTGTCAAGGTTTGGAAAGTATTCAGACAACAAGTTTGGATTTTTGAAGATGTTAAGGAGCTGGTTGATTAAATCAACCGATTGCTCGTTATTGTTAATAAACGTTTTATCAATTTTGTTCTCAAAAGATACGGGAATCGGTTTATCTGTGTTGTAAAGGAGATTGTAGAAATCATCCATCGGTATTGGGAAGTGCATTTTGAAGAGCACACTTAAAAGATAGTTGTTTATATTTGAACCATCGACCGAGATCAAATTAACCAAGAGATCAGTGGTGGCGGAATCATCTGTTGTAGGAGCAGCAGCCGGGGCACCGGGAGGGTGCATTATCAGCGGCAATTTCTTTTCTTCATTCAAATTAAACAAATTAAAATGCAGCGAAATCAGGAGGTTATTCTTTTGATGGGTCTTAATTTTAGATGCTTGGTAATCCGGCACCTTATTGTAGTATTGATCGTAGCCCTGGAATTGCTGGTTTGGTGGCCCCGTAGTGGTGGTTCCCGCAGGCACCACAGGCACCACAGGCACCTGTGACACTTGTGAGACCACAGGACCAGGAGGTACTGTGGGGAGTGTTGGGCCTGAGGGCTGCACCAATGGAGGGTGAGGAGGAAACGAAAACTGCGGATTGTTGATTGGGGGGAACGCGCTGGCCATGGAATATGGCTGTTCATAGTTGTTGAACTGCGACGGATAGTGGAAGAAACTGGATCGTTGGGTATCAGTGCTAGCGTGCCGTTTTAACGGCGATCCATGGTGGCTCTCCTCGTCTGGGTGTTCCTGCTCCTTTTGTGGAAAGTTGTAGTTGAGATAAGGATCCTCATACTGTGTGACTACAGGCAGCGACTGGATCGGTTGATGGGGGGTATTCTGGGCAATTGAGCTGCTCATCCGCTGAGGTGTTCCTGGATGATCATCCAGAAAATAATACCCTATATTCAGTAGCAGGGACTTTTGTCGTTTGTGGGAATATCTGTTTGACATGGTATGGCTTAAAAAAATTTGGAAATCCTTCGAAACGCCTTCAATACCTTTGAATCAAGATCTAAATCAAATCCCTGATCTCACGTTTATAATTCGCCTGTGTTAAACGCGCAGTGTGTGTTTTCAATAATTCAAAAAAAATAGGGCACCTGGCAACGTCAAACCGTTGAGAGGAGCTCGAAGTGATCACAGGGTGTGTTGTAAACAGCAATGGGGTTATCGGTCCTCGACTTTTGAATGATGACAATAATTTTATGAGGGGGATTCGATCCTTGTGATTTCCCTCTTGATATAATTTTAATTTAAAACTTAACTGGTATCGAAAGATATATAACCCCCTCTTGAGTGTTTACCTTTTAATTTTTTTTTTTTTGCTACAAACTAGCCGTCTCTAATACTCGGGATATCTCTTAGGTTTTCTTCCTTGTCTCCTCGTCTATTTAATTTCAATTGAGTTTGACGATTCGGCATTTCCTAAGGCTACTTCTTCCGAATCGGGACGAAAAGAAAATCAAAAAAACTTGTCGGTGCATTCTCGACTAAACAATGGATGATCCACGTAAAAAAAAAAAAATTATTAATATTGTAGCATGAACGTATATCAGGTGAGATCCGTGTGCACTTACTCTTGGTGTGGTTTTTCTTTTTTTGTTTTTGTATCTATGATTTGGAGCCCGGGAAAAGAGTGTCTGGATCAGAGAGATCAGACTGAACAATGGACGCAGGATGTACATACTACTTTGTGTCATGTGGATCCAAACCGCTAAAACGTTCTGAAACATTGATCAAACATAGGTTAGGTTGCAAAAATTACTCAGGCCCCAAACAAAAAAAAAAATTAAAAAAAATTTAGGCTGCAAAAAATTAGTTAGCAAGTATATCTTGAAATTCGTAAAGTATATTTTTGAAATTCAATGCAGACATCAAAGAGATAGCAATGTTAAAGTATAATGGAAATCTCAATAAATAAGTAAAGAGACCCTTGGGTATTGTCTTTTCAACATATGTCAACACAAACAATCCCGTCAGCAAGGCTACAAACCGTTTTTTATTTCCTAGGAAGCCCCGTATATTAATCTATACACAAGATCAATGATTCGTAACCCCCAAAAAATATGACGTCACATTTTAGATGGGATAAAGTTCATCTTCTGCAATATAAACTTTGCTTCTCTCTCGCCCGAGAACCATGCACCGTGTGCACAACCGTTGGAGGACCCGTTTACTGTCTCGGCACCCGCGAAACGGATTCTACCTTCAATACCCTGGATGAATGCGTTGGGGATTTCCACAGGGTCAATGGTACCCAGTAACACAGTGGAGTAGGTACCCTGAGTGTATTTGTCTTTGTTCCACTTGGTGTGGTGGATAGTATGGGGTGTTTGGACGGCGCCCGTGCTTATCCTTTTGACTATAGGCTCGAATATTTCCCAGATCTTTTCGTCCGTCGCTTCCTCAATATACGTGGACAATGGGTTCTGCGTCAAAAATACCAACGCGGGCACGCCGGCCACCTTCTGATAATTAACTATAAGCGTGGGGTAGTTCCACGCCTCGGACGCAGACTTCTTATCGGACGAGTCCCCAGCGAAGGTCGAAACACCGTAGAATCGGTCCACATCTTCGGCCCAGAAACAGGCATCAAACTCCATTATCACCTTACCTAACGACCCATAATGGACCTCCGCTAGTATTTTTTCAAGCCGCTGGGGCAATCCAGGTGCCCACCGTATCTCTTTGTTCTTCAAGCATGTCTGTGGAACAGTCACCACGAGGTAATCACATGTGAATTCTTGCCCTGTAGTGGTTTGAAGTCTCACTATTTTTTTGTTGGTGTAGTTAATTTCTTCAACCTTAATGTTAACCAAAATATTATTTTTAGTATACCCTGCTGGTAATTCCTTCATCTCATTGTTAAACACTGCTGTGAACCCTGACTTTACAAGTGCATTGCGCCCGAGGTGCTCATCCCCGAAAACGTACCGCGATGACAACCGGTCCCAACTTTCCCCGTGCCATAACTCAGCCCACAATCTCACCACATAGACTGCATATTTTCGTTGGTCGCCTGTCAATAATTCTCCATATTTTTCCAAATAAACCTCACAAAGCTGTTTTAACGTAAGGTCGCCCGCAGTGGGGGTTTGCTCATAATAATGAAGACAAAAAGCCATGATTTCCTCTTTCACTTGCTCGAATTTGTGTTGTTCGATTTCTCTGTCATCCTTTGAAAAGTAAACGCATTTTCCGTCGTCAAAGTAGTATTCGATATTTCCCAACTTTTTTGCTTTTTCAAACAACGGATTGTTCAATGCGTCGTGGAACCACAGAGCCCCAAGGTCAAACTTGGCCTGTTGGTCTCTTGACCGAACTGATAAGAGTCTTCCTCCCACTCGGTCTCTAGCTTCAAGAATGAGCGTATCCGTCACTCCCGCCTTGTAAAGATCTCCTGCTGTCTTTACTCCTGAGAGTCCTGCTCCGATTATTATCACCTGTTTGTGCATTATGATTCGAGAATAGCAATTTTAGGTTGTTATAAAGTTTTTATCCGCGTATTTCCGTTTTGGGATGACGGTTGGGATGTTCCGTTATCGCGAATCTCAACACCACAAATGAAGTGAGTTGTGAGTATACATCAAAGAACTGTTTTGTATATCTTGTTTTATAGGGTAGTTTTAGCGCAAAATGGTTCTATTTTCTTTTACTGGGAATATTATTCTTTTCTTTATATCGATAAACGGCGGTTTCATGATAAACTTGAAGCTGCGACATTAGAAAGTGTACTTCTAAATTTTCTATGATAGTTACATCTACAACAGGTGAGTTGGATTTACATAAAAACCAAATCACCAACGATCTTGAATAAAACGATAATCCCAAGTAGGTGATCTGCATATTATCAAGTTGTGTTGTTAAACTATATGATTACCAATAAACTGAATATTCATATAACCAACACTAGGAACATTACGAACTCTACGAACACTAAAATGTTGATGCTTATGAGTCTATAAAAGTTCATCTCTCACCACTCGAATTACTAGGTGATATAGTTTTATGCGCCACTCACACTACGAACACTAACAAGTGGATCAATATGAATCTATAAACGTTCATCTCCCACCACTCGAATTACTTGGTGATATAGTTTCATGCGCCACTCACACCACTCACTGCGTTCGGAGTGCTCGTAGTGTGTGATTCGTGATTATTTTTCTCAAAAAATCCATCGCATGTCACCAAAAACACCAAACTCAATCAAACTCATCTCAGGTAACTCACACCCAGACCTCGCCAAACTGGTTGCAGATAAACTAGGTATAAATTTAGCCAGAGTAAGTGCCTTCAACTACACAAACAAAGAAACCGCCGTGGCGATTGGTGAGTCTGTCAGAGATGAAGATGTGTACATCATCCAAACTGGATGTGATGAGCAACACATCAATGACTTCCTTATGGAACTCATGATCATCATAAATGCATGCAAGATTGCAAGTGCTCGAAGAATAACAGCAGTTATTCCAAACTTTCCTTACGCAAGACAAGATAAGAAAGATAAACTGAGAGCTCCAATCACAGCCAAATTAATTGCCAACATGATCCAAACAGCTGGATGTAACCATGTTATCACCATGGATCTCCATGCTTCGCAAATCCAAGGGTTCTTCAGAGCTCCTGTCGACAATTTGTACGCAGAACCTTCAGTGTTAAGATGGATTAAAGAAAACGTAAAAATCGATGACTTGATCATCGTATCACCAGATGCAGGTGGAGCCAAAAGAGTGGCACTGATTGCTGACAAGTTGGACGTCAACTTTGCATTGATCCATAAGGAAAGACAAAGGGCAAACGAAGTGTCTAGAATGGTTCTTGTGGGTGATGTTTCCGAAAGAGTCTGTGTTTTAGTCGACGATATGGCCGACACCTGTGGGACTTTGTGCAAGGCCGCGGACGTGTTGATTGAGAACGGAGCCAAAAAGGTGATTGCCATGGTGACCCATGGTATCTTCTCGCTGAACGCCATCGACAAGTTGAACAACTCCAAATTAGATAAAATCGTGTGCTCCAACTCGATGCCGTTGAAATCCAAGTTGGACCAGTGTCCTCGGATGGAAATCATCGACATTAGTCCTACGTTGGCGGAGGCCATCAGAAGATTACACAACGGTGAAAGTGTCAGCTACTTGTTTAATAATGTACCATAATCTATTTTTCTTCCTCAGCTTCAATCAGAAACCAAACCACCCCAACACTTAATTGGTAGGGATTGGCGTCACGATCACTGTAATTCTCGTCAGTAACTAAATATTCCTTAATCAGCGTAACTCTGCCAACCATCCATGCTTTATCCAAAAACTTTTCTTGGTTGTTTGCACTGACACTTAAAAAGTAGTGGGGTGCACCGATGTTAAATGCCGCCCAGGGCTGGAACCCTTCATCGATCTCCGATGCCAGCTCAACCTCCCTGTCAATCCGTGTAGGTAAAAACAAAACCAAATCTCCATCTTGGAAATTGTTCATGGAAATCTTGCCATTCAACTTGGTGGTCATCCGATTGATTTCCTGTTGCTTCGATTTACTCTCTTTGGTTTGCTTCTTGGCAAACCCTTCCACGTCCCGGAACCTCTTAGCTATTGCATTCAAGAAAAACCGGCTGGTATGTTCGTCCTGTTGTAACTTGACATTATCTTTAAATGCCATGAGTTTCATGTACTCATCCAAATCACCGTCTTCCTTCAAATGCAAATTAAACAATGTTACTAACTTGTTTGTATCCTCCTTTAATTTATCTTCGTCGATCATGGACGATTCTCCCGAAGACTCGGGATCGAGTTCCAACTCAGAAACCCACATCTTGGACTTCTCCACTTCTTCAATCACCTTGGACGAAGGCTTTTCAATGAGCACGCTATCCGCCTCATCCAGCTTCTTGTTCCGTAACCCTTTGACTCTCGAAATCTTGAATCCATCCTCATCCCTCAATAATAATAAGCCCATGGATTCCAACACAAAGCAAAACTCCAAAAAATATTCATAATTATTATTCACCAATTGTCTAACACGCCCCATTAACAGTGCCGCTATTTGGTTCAATTCCGCCACGGCGTCGTCATTCTTTTTGCTGCTTTGCGTGAGTTCCATCAAATTCTCATAATCCTCCGTCTTCTCGTCGATACTTGCTTGTAACTGCTGGATTTCTGTCTCCAATTGTTTTCTTTCACGTTGGAACTCAAGTTCCTTCAGTGCCATATTGGAAAGCAAGTTACTCTTCATTATCGCTTCATCCGCAAGCTGTGCTTGAAGCGTTTCAACCACCTTTTCATTCTCAGCTCTTTTAAGCTTTTCGACCTCTTTGTGTCTTTCGCTAAGCTTGTTTTCTATCGTTGCGTAATTCTCGTTAAACTTGTTAAGCTCCGATATTTTCTCCTCTAATTGTATTTTTGTAGCATCCAACTCTTTTGTGTTTTTAGATAATTCATATTTAGTTTCATCCAATTCATTTTGAATCTCTTGGAAGTTATCACATGAAAGTCGGGTGATTTCATCATCCTTGGATTTAAGAAGGGTTGCTTTTTCTTGATTGGTGAATTCAAGCTTTGCCTTAAACTTATCCAAAAGTTCCTGTTTGATTTCCAATTGTGCAGCGGTACTTTTGGTTTCTATGATGTAATTCTCAAGTTTTCTTTCTAAAGAAGAATTGGTGACTTTTAATGTATCAACTTCTCTAATTTTGCTTTCTAACATTTCTTCCAAATCATGTTCAACTTTACTGCGGGCTGCCTTCAATTCGATTTCTTTTTTATCAACTGACAACTTGAATATGTTTATCTCCTCTTCCGATCTTCTTTGAATAGAGAGGATTTCATTTTCGGTTGCAGCCAACTTATTTTTAGATGCAGCCAATTCGTTTTTGGTCTTGTCTAAAAGATCCTCATTAAGAGATAATTTTTCTTTGGTTGAGTTGAGTAATTCGGTTGTTGAGACTAATTCTTGTTCTGCAGTATCGATAACTTGGTTAGCTGTGATTAACTTCTTTTTAAATGTTTCAACTTCTGCTAAAGTTCCTGTCAATTTGTTATGTGTGGTGATTAAATTTTCGGAAACTGAAGCAAGTTCTTGTTGATTGGATTCTAATAATGTTTTCATCGATTGCAATTGAGTGTTTGCTTTTTCGATTTCCGAATCTTTAGATGAGGAAATGCGAGTGGTTTGTTCATTGAGGAGAGTATTTTGAGCTTGTAATTCTTCGACTTCTGCACGAAGTCTCCGAATCTGTTCTGTATATTGTTCATTTTTTCTTTCCGACTCTTGGTTCTTTTTCTCAGATTCTTGATTCTTTCTCCAGGCATCTTCATTTTTTCTTTCCGCATCTTCATATCTTCTATACATCTCTTCATACCTTCTTTGAATCTCTCCATTCTCCTTCTGAATCAAACCATTCTCCTTTTCAATCTCATCATAACGAGACTCAAGAAATGAATTCCGTCTAACCAAGGTATCGTTTTCACCCACCAAACCACCATTCTCTTTACGCAAGCGGATGTTATCCAAGTGTTTATCAATTACACTTGCGTCCAACACCTGCGATTCCAAATTCCCCAGAGGCTTCCTCAGCAATAGCTGCTTGGGATTAACACCCAACTTCTTCTGAACAGATATGGGAGATGCAGCAGGGGATATAGATACAGGGGTGGGGCTTCTTTTGGGATTCATAATCATACTCATCGCATTGTCATTCTGGTTGTTGACCACGACCGGCCAGGACGAAATATTCTTAAACTGTTGTTGGTGTAACAAGTTCTCCAAAACCTTAATACGCTGTCTTAAATCTTTGATAATGTTCAAATCGGCATCGCTCTGCGTGTTATCGTCTTCCAAAACCATAATCTTCAGTTCAGTCAACGGGGAAATGGCAGTATACGTGCTCAACGAGTTGACCAACTCGGTAACCTTCTTTAAGTTGTTAGTACACTTGATCAAATCTTTATACGTCTTGTTTAACAATTGAACATGTTTTGGACTGATAGTAGACTCCATAAGCTTGAAATAGTTTGTAATATCATCCCGCTGAACGTTTAAGGATTTTAAGATTTGGAAGATATCCGAGTTCACACCGCTTAAAGTGACCTCGACGTTCGGAAGAGTAACAGCCAAGCTCGAATCAGAGCCAAACTGGGAATAATCAAGCATTGAAAGAGACTTGCCAAGCTTCAAGAGCCATATTTTTCTGAATTTACGCTCGGAATCAATGATACTGGTCAATTGCTCGGAAACATGAGACACAATCCCGTTGGAAAAGTAGTCTGCCCATTCCGTTTCCCGTCTCTTTTCAATAAGAATAAAGCCAAACAAAAGCGGCAAGTCGATGGTTAACGAAAGGTAGTCCTCGTGTTTTTTGATGAGCGAGATGGTTTCAAACGAAACGTCCGCAGTGCTTGCATCCTTCACAGTCAACCCTTTGAGTTCCGCAGTGAGCTCAACACACTGGAGCTGCAAACCAGCCACACTCTCAAACACACCCACCAGACTAGCTAGCAAGTAAGCTTTGAATTCACGCAAGTCGCTCAAAAAGGTTAGCATCTGGGATGCTAGCGAGTGCACCTCGTGCGCACTTGGATTCTTTTCCATGTCTTGTAGCCATGAGTTTCCCGTGCGAGTCTTCAACCGGCCGATGGACTCCTTGCGAAGCCCCTCGATCAGCCCCTCGATCTTATTCTTCAAGTTTGCAAACCCCCCAAGTCGAGTGTGCATTGCGTTGAAACGCTTTACCACCAACGGGAGGTTTTGCGACACATACTCGGCCGCATCCACTAGCCTATCCTTGGCCAAAAACAGGTCGAGCCGCACCGCCGTGCCGTCCACCACCACTGCCGCCATTTTCCCAAGCTGCTTATACTTGCTTTGCCACTGGTTATGAAGCGTCTTCATGTTCATGAGCTTGACCTGACTGTAGTAGTTCTCAAACGGCTTCTCCGTGTCATGGATGAAATTGGAGCAGAAGAGAAAGATGAGATTGAGCGATGTGAAGATCACACTGATTTCTCGGGACGTTTGCTTAGAAACCTGGTCGATTTTATGTGCCGTAGATGTGTTGTGGCTTTTGCCATCTTTCATAAGGCTGGGTTGGACAAGCCTAATATCTTCGTAGTATGGCTTCTGCGGTATGTATCCCGACAGAAAGAACCTTTTATCAAACACGTACACCTCGTCTAGTTCATTGATCATGGCAAAGTTGAGTCTTATACCAAAGCTGGTGAGAATGAACACCGCCGCTACGTCGGGGATCCGAAACTCATTGGCTAGGTGCGTTTTGAAGTCACCAAGTCGAAGGAAGCGTATTGGTTTGGGTATACGTAGTGATGTTCCTTGATGGGAGTTGTAGATGGTGAGGTGTGACATCTAGGGGTATGA
Source organism: [Candida] smagusa (assembly GCA_030566775.1). NCBI lineage: Eukaryota > Fungi > Ascomycota > Pichiomycetes > Serinales > Debaryomycetaceae > Kodamaea > [Candida] smagusa. The sequence goes on along the minus strand of JAKUAW010000012.1, from coordinate 382,563 downwards.
TTTTTTGTGCGATAAACGCCACTAACAAACTTTACGAATGAAGTGAGTGTGTAAATTATCAAGATGATCACTAAAAAAGTATATAAAGTATTAGCAGTTATACCTCACTATTAACAATAAGAATAATTTATTTGTATTATGTAGACTATCTCGAACAATGTTTACTAAGAATGTACGAATTGATTAAGTTAAGACTAAATGAGTACTAAATGATTAAGTACTAAATGACTACTAAATGATTAAGTAATAATTAAATCCTAAATGATTAAGTACTAGGTGATTGGTACTACCATTGAAAGTTCGATATAATTGAAGTGATGGTTGAAGTGAAGTGATGTTAAAAGATTGAAGTGATGTGTAGAATCGGAGGGTTTCTATAAAAGACATTCACTTTGTGGTGATATTCTAAAAAACACTGTCACTTCAGTTCTTTAACATTTTTATGAGGGTGGGTTATGTGTTCGTTGTAGATATCCATGTTCCCATCGATATCATCTCTATCCTGCATAATGTACTCTACTGATTATTGTGGTGTAATTAATCACTAGAATGAAAGTGGCACTTTTGGCAAGATCGTTTGAAGTATGATTCGCTTGTAGTTTTTACACACAGTACCACTACGATCGAATCACTTTGTAGAGCTGATCCAACTTCTTTCAAGAAATCTACTAGAACTACTTTACTAAAACACTTTGTTCACTTTTGGAATCACTTTTGGAATCACTTTAAGAATCACTTTAATAATTACTTTAAGAATCATTTTAAGAATCACTTTAATAAGAATCACTTTAATAAAAATCACTACAATCGTCACTACTCACTCCTCTGCTCACTTCGTTCGCAGTTGAGTTCATAGAAGTTCGCAGAAAGTAAAAAAACAAACATGCTTGACACCAACTCATTAGAAGTCATATCAAGATTCAAACAAGCACTCCTAAACCATGACACACAGGCCAACGCGGACCAAATAGGAAGCCTGAATAGAGGACATAAACTCCAAATGCCATCATCCTCACTAGACGCACTTCACACCAAGGTTGTTGAGTACGGAGGAAGCAACTACTTGGTGCTCACGAACGAGCAAATCGAGAAGGAGACGGAACGCAACAAGCGCAAGTGGAAGGAGGTGTTTGAGAACGAACCAGAGGACGACGAAGACGAGGAGGAGGACTCGGAGTGGGAGGACAGTGACGAGAGCGACACAGAACACCCGTTCAAAAAGATCAAGCTTGCGGATGTGTTAGCGCCGTTGAACCACCCGCTGGAGATTGTATCACACCCGGCCGCGCTGCGCACGTTCCGGCTGCAGATTTTCTACAACCTTGGGAACGAGCTCATCGAGCTCATCAAGGTGGAGCAGGACAACCTCAACTGGTTGACCAAGCTTCTCCAGGTGTTGAACAGCGAGGACTGGTTTTACTTGTTGGACGAGAACTTGGGGTTGGAGAAGTACGACCACGGGTTGGACGACGAACGTAAAGAGAAGGAGAAGAACGAGAGAAGAGATGGAGACATGGATCCGTTCTTTGCGTTACCGGAAACGCTCCGCAAATATGAAAGCTACCACCTACAGTTCGAGCTGGATGACGAAATGACAAACCTCAAGGACGACTTGATAAATTACTTGCAGGTGAGCATACAAAGACAACACGAGTATATTAAGAACTTGACCACCATAAGGAATGGTATAGTTCGGGCCGACCGCTTGAGAAGGGATTTATACAAGTGGGGAAAGGAAATCCACGATAAAAAGAGCAACTAACACCGGCGATAACCACCGTTGCCCAAAGCAGGCGCCTTTGTATTTGTTGTACCACCCACGGATCTTGGATGCGAACGATTCCTTTGAATGTTTCTGTTCGGCACATGACCCCCATCAATGGGTCGACTCCAAACACCCCGGATAATAGATATAAGAGAATAAATGTAAAAATAGGATTCGGTTTAAACGAGAGTATGAGAATTAAAAGTAAAATGGCCCTTACCCATGCTGTGTGGTGTGCATTTTTGGAAATGTACTTTAGGAATTGCCCGCTGAATCGGTCGGTCATTTCGGAAATGAGCATTAGTTGTAGTTTTTGTAGAACCTGGTGGTCGATGCGTCCTACCTCGAGTCCAAGTGTGTATTCATGCACGCACATTTCCGCTTCCACGCCTAAATGTTCGGCATATTTAGAGAGCCGGTCTTTATAGAGGTGACTTGAGTCTGTTCCGAACACATGATCTAATAGTAGAGGATTCAATCGTAACGGATTTAAGACCGGCTTAACTGATAATTGAGTGTTGAGTTTCTCAACGAGTCCTATTAATGATGAGTGAACTGGAACATTACCTAGAAGGATCCTTTCGTTGATATTCTGTTTGGTGATCCAAGTGATGAGATTTTTGATGTTATTATCGAAGTCAATCTTTCCAATTTTCAAGTTATTCTTTAAGTTATTCTTTAAGTTATCATTTAACTCGTCATCCGGCTCATCTAACTCATCTACCCCTTCTAACACACCACTCAACTTCCAGATCACACTGCTTATCTCACCTACATACACCTCATTCTGCTCAATTACCAAACAAACATCATCCCACATATCAACATACCACCCTTGTCGTGCAAATAACCCTACAAAGTGCGCAAATGAAGCTTGATCTGCGGGAACTTGCCTCTGGCCACGAAGCACTTGTTCGATTGTTGGCTGATCCATTACAATTAGTCACGTGTATTTATTTATTTATTCGTCTTCATCAAACTTAGGAGCCAAGTAGAACCTCAAGTAACCGCCAACATCCAATTTGTACTCGAATAACGCCGGCGTCTTGTCAGCCAACTTGATTGTGATCACCAGCGATAACGAAGTGGCCTTAATTATATCGTTCAAGTACTTTAATCCGAATGTCAAGTCCACTGGGTTTTCCAATGTCACATTCACACTCTCCGATGGCTTGTCCATGTCGGTGTATGGCTTTAACACAACAGATCCGGTTCCGGTTTCTCCCTCCGAAGCAAACTTCACAGAATCCTTCGTCACAATGATGTTAAGCGACTCACTCATGTTCTTCAAGTCTCTCACAATCTTAGCAAACTCGGCCAGCGGCATTGTTATAACACTTTCGTAGTCCATATCATCGATCTTCAAGAACTCGGAGTCGATGTTCATCAACTTGAGCGAGTATTCACTCACACGTTCCTTCTTCTTATCTTCAAAAATTGTCATCACACTGTCTGGCGAGTCTTCTGCCAACAATGTGAGATAGTCTTCGTTGTTACCACACTTGATGATCTTGGAAAACGATTCTAAATCAATTCCCAAGGTCACGTCTCTGTCACATCTGTATTCACTGAATGCACTTTGTCCAACAAGAAGCGACACGAGAAGCACACGTGAATCGTCCACGGCTTGAACTGTGATACCGTGCTCGGTACAATTGAAGTTACATAACTTCACACAGTCTTTAATAGAGTCAACAATCTTTTTCAAAAGAGTGGATTCGTCAAATTTACCTTCAATCATGTTAGTTTAGTTTTTTTTTTCACTCTGGTGATTTGGTGTTTAAATAGTGACGCGTCGACGCGATGGCTGGGTGATTATGTAAGGGACACGCAAAACACAAGTCAACGAACGAAGTCACTTGTGACCTGTGACTTGTAAACCTAATCATTTATATTTGATGTTTTTAGTGTAGATAATGAGCATATAGTTTTTACAACCCGTTGTTGAGAATATCTAATTAGTTATGTACAAATTGTTTTATCATTCTTGTTGTTTTTAGTATCTATTTTAACTTCGTTATTTGATTATATATATTACTATGTCTATTATTTTTATTATAGATTTTATTTTTACTATGTATACTATTTCTATCATGTTATTTATGCTTTTTATTTTATCAGTGAATGTTTGTCCACTCGCTGTATCTGATTTAGTTTATAAGCGACTGTCATCCTCATTTACTGATAGTTAATCAATTTCATTCACGCACTGCAATCCGTATTCCAGAATACCTATTGACTTATTTACACTTTATTATTGGTTGCAAATCCCAATTGGGAAAAAAACAATATTTGCAACCATTTAATAAACACAATATTATTTAATAAGGTACTTTATTATCCAAATATCTATAATAGCTAAACACTTAGGATTGAAATGTATGAAATATCAATAAAAAATTACAACAAACCTGCAACAATAACCAAACCTAAGAAGGCAGAACCAGCAAGCTTCGCAGCAGATCCCAGAGCAGTAGTAATTGATGGAGATTCCTCAACAGTTTGACTCTGGGATACAGCTAATGTGGATATACTTGCAAGATTTACCGCGTTGGTGGTGATAGGGACAGCAGTTGTCACAGTCTTCTTGGTACACTGGTTGTCGGAGCAAGAGGTGATGGTGACAACAGTTCTGTGTACATCGGTTTCAGTGATGGTGTTCTCAGATGATGGGGTTGAGGTGGAAAGTGGACACCATGAACTACTTAAAGTCACGACACCACTGACAGTGAGAGTCACGACAGTTGGGGTAGCTGACACAGTTTCTTTGGTACACTTGTGGTCGGAGCAGGAGGTGATGGTGATGACGGTGGTCAGAAAGTCGCTTTCGGTGACAGTGGATGGTGAAGATACGTCGGATGAAATGGTAGAGGAAGCGACGGAGGAAGCAGCGGATGTGGTTTCAGAGGATGCAGTGGAAGAAGCTTCGGTGTAGGAAGTAGAAGATGCTTCAGTGGAAGAACTGGAAGATGCTTCAGTGGAAGATTCAGTCGAGGAAACTTCAGTGGAAGAAGACTCAGTGGAAGATGATTCAGTTGAAGATGATTCAGTCGAGGAAACTTCAGTGGAAGAACTGGAAGAAGCTTCAGTGGAAGACTCAGTGGAAGAAGATTCAGTTGAAGATGATTCAGTCGAGGAAACTTCAGTGGAAGAGGCTTCGGTTGAAGAAGTAGAAGAAACTTCAGTGGAAGAACTGGAAGATGCTTCAGTCGAGGAAGCTTCGGTGGAAGTTTGAGATGAAGCAGCGGAGGAAGATTCAGTCGATGAAGATTCAGTCGATGAAGCCTCAGTGGAAGAAGCTTCGGTGGAAGAAGTAGAAGAAGCTTCAGTTGAAGAAGATTCAGTTGAGGAAACTTCAGTGGAAGAAGACTCAGTGGAAGAAGACTCAGTGGAAGAAGATTCAGTTGAAGATGATTCAGTCGAGGAAGTCTCAGTGGATGATGCTTCGGTTGAAGAAGTAGAAGATGCTTCGGTGGAAGAACTGGAAGATGCTTCGGTGGAAAAAGTAGAAGAAGCTTCAGTTGAAGTGGTAGTAGAAGTCTCTGATGATGAAGTGGAAGAAACACTTGAAGAAGTAGAGCTAGACACCTCGGTACTTGAAGAAGAACTGGATGAACTGGATGAAGAACTAACTCCACGTTCCTTAATAAGAGTAGCATCATCTAAAATGGCATTGTCCTTACTAGAAATTAATTGGTGTTGCAAGTGAGTGCTGTTGATAACAGTGAACTTTGACCAAGCAAAAGAAGTATCATCAAAGAAAGTAACATACTCAGGAATTGGTTCATTTAAAGATTCCCTACCAATAATATTACCAGCAATACCATTAACAATATACCAAGGAGCAGAAGGATTATTAAGACCATTAGGATCAACCTTACCGTTGGCAATTGGAGAGAGTCTTTGGTAGTTGGAGGTGTGACCATTGAAGACTAAGTCAACTCCGTTATCGATAAACAATTGTTCAAAAGTTTCAGCACAATCAGTACACAATTCACCATCCTTGGCAGCACCATAGTAGGGACGGTTACCGATGGCAATGACCCAAGGAGTTTTGGATCTGTCAACAGTTGCAAGATCTTTCTTAATCCAAGAAATTTGGTCACCAAAAGAAGCGCCGTCAATATTCTCAGATTGTGGTTTATTAATATCAGTGATTGTGTCATACACAACAAAGTGAGCCAATCCATAGTCGTAAGAATACCACATATCTTCAGCACCGCCTGAAATATCACTTGGCATTCTGTGGTGTTTGTTATATTGAATAAACGAAGTTTGGTTAGGATCACAGAACTTCTGAACATCTTCTTCAGTTCCAAAGTAGCAATCAGATTCATGTGGACCTGGTGCGACCATGTATGGTTTAATTGCTGTTATATTTTGAATAACTTGGTAGAAGTAGTTGAGATTGACATCATACGTTGCAGTAGCATTGTCTTTAGACAGTGGTACATTGTTGCCCCAGTAATCAACATAAGCAATATTACCGGCATGGACCAAGAAATCAAATTCATTTGCCTTTGCAATTAACGAATCAAGAGTAGTAGGTCCATTAATACCATTAACAAGATCTGGTTGGTAAAAACCCCAATCTGCGACAGCTGCAAATGAGAATTTACCATCATGCCCAGCAGCAGCAGCAGTAGTAAAAGAATGGATTTTAGTGTCGCCGCCAATTTGATAGTAATATGTGGTTAATGGCTCGAGATTGGTAAGTTTTGCATGATTGGTGTAATACAGTGAACCAGAATCATCAAAGTGCTCGATGTTCTTTTGAAGAACTTGGTCCAAATTGTTTACATCAGTTCCATATTTAACGGAAGGAATAACATCAAAGGCAGTATTCCAGGAAACAGTCATGGCAGTTGGACCACTAAAAGCCAAATGGTATTCAGAAAATGGTGGAGCACCATCTCCTTTTGCTAAAATTTTAGCATTTGACTTTAAACTAAAGAGCGCAACAGCCGCACTAATAAGAGCTTTGATTTGCATTTATAAGATGAATTCTACATTTTCTAGAAATTTCTTTGACTTATATACTTAATTTTGAAGTGGTTAAGAGTTTTGCGTTTGTGTGAAGTCGATCATTAATACTATTTTAAAACTAAACAGAAATGTTTCTTCCCAGTTTTTTTCTTTATCATAGTTTGATAAAGTAGTACCTTATTGTATTCTCCTTTTAGTGACACTATTATTCTTATTAAAGTTTTATATGTTCCTATTTATATGGTTGATAAGAGTGTGCCTTTTTTTGTTCGAGGTGTAGACGTTAAATGCCGAATAAAAACACTTGCCTAAAGACGTTTCACATAAACAACAATACAATGATTCATAAATTAGACATTAATAATCACAATATCATTTTTGAGCGACAAGTCAAATATTCGAATATCCGTTACAGATCTTTTTTTTCGAATATGGAAGTTGAAAAGCTATGTTTGTACCCTATTATAAAAAGTAGAGGTTGACACGCACTTCAAGCATACATTGGAATTAGTAATAAAAAATATAAACCCAACATCTAGGTTAAACCATTAGATTCAAGTTTAAAGGTGATTCAGATTACATATGGTTTCTGGGAGATTAATTTACCAGTTATTATGACGGATGAAAAGTTGCTACCTTCAAAAATTTTAAACCTTGGCATGATTTTATTCTCTAATGATAGTACCTGAAAGAAATTTTCACCCAAAAATTCATAGATTAAGAAGCTCTCAATTCTTCAATGTAATTTGAGTGATTCCAAGCAGTATCTAAAATAGTTCAATTCTGCTTTCTTCGTTATTGCTTACCTCAAAGTGAAGCATGGTCGAAACTTGTTTAACATCTTGGTTGGGCTACTAATCAAGTTCAATAATTTTAAATATTCTCCGTTAAATACAACGACCAGAACCAATTCATTATAATAAGTATAGAAAGAAGCTCTAGAATTAGTTTTTAAATGAAATTTGACGTTATGTTAGTTTCTCACAGAGATTGGTGGTTTGTAAATGGATAAGAGGCAGCTAAGTCTAGCGTAAAACGTAGAAAACTCATCACTGAAAGAAAACCTCAAATTATTTTTAGCATGTGGAAATAAACTATTAACTATGTTCAGACGGCTAAAAAAATACTCTTTCCGGTCAACTGCATGTTTGTTACACAAGATTATTTTGATTCAGTTGGAGAAATATGAAAGGTTGCAGCTGCATTTCTATACTAGATTTGCAACCATCAGAAATTTAAAGCTAAAGGAATCAATAAAATATTGTATTCGTCATATTATAAGGTACTTGCATCATCAGCAAATCATTCAACTTTGTTACTTTGAAGGTAAGTTTCTTAGAGAAGAAATAAAAGCTTTATCACTAAATTGATTCAATTCTGTGTTTCGGAAAAGGTGAACTCCTTGTATTTAAACCACTATTTTAAGAAAAGTATATATATCAGTTATTACAAGTTCTGAGTTATGCTGCTAAAACAAAATAGTACTTTATTATTCTGAACCCCCCTCATAAGTGGGGGACAAGTTTCTTTGGATTTCATTTGTAAGGAAACAGCTACCAAGAAAAATTGACCTTCATAACTAAGTATGTTGTATTGTTAGTTTATTGATTTTGGATCCTTTGTGATTTTTATATTTTCTTCAAAGAACATCTTGGATCTGTTTTCATAATTACTTGATCAGTTGTGAAGAATTTGGAGAATTCAATGTAAGCATTAATACTAATTTACAATAGTTTGACTAGTTACTTTACTAAATATAATTTTCTAAAAGCAACCGTTTCGTAATATATCAAAAGAAGTTTAAAAATCAACTGTTAATTTTGACCTTCTGCTTTACAAGTTTTTCTATATTTAATATTAATTGAATCAATTGAGAAAGTGTTCACCTTCTTGGACACGTGTTTCCGTGATTTGTTAATTCTCAGTAATTTATCCAGGGGGTGCCATAGATCACTGGCATAACTGACCTACACTACACTAACGATATCTCTATTCAAAAACAATACATTTACAGTATGATGTATCGACTCGTTGAGATTTCAGGTCTAGAGACGCCGAGAGAAAAGTTTCATTGAACCAGAGAAAACATTCAGAAAGTTTTTTCTTAATATACATAATAACTAGCATAAGCAAAACAGGTTGTTAAAGTTGGATATCTACAAAAGTAGTAAGTTTCCATAGGTAAACGGCCTATTGGATTGGATGGGGTTTCAGCAAATTGAAAACACACTGAGGAGCCTATATACTGTAACAACTATTGACTATATTTTTTGTAATGTGCAGTAACTCAGTTGCTTGGATGTGTTTAGAAAATCATATTACTAGTTCTTGTGATACAAACGGAAATATGTGGTAAACTCACACAGCTTGCATATGATGTGCTTTTTAATGATTTTTACTCAATTTCGCAGCTATGTTTAAAAATCTAAATAACAGTTTTGGGTATTGAGCTGACGCGGTTAAAAGTTGTTAAATCTATAGGATTGTTGCACGTTTACCTGTCAGGTTCGTTTAGTCCAAAAACTGCAAGACACTATTTGTATCAACAAATTTATATTATTTTGGGCACGGTAAACTTCTTCATGTCTTTTTTGACTTCAACAAAGTTATATAATTTGCACCCAGCCAAAAATATTTGGAGATAGGTTTTTTTGTGAAGTCTATTCTCTTTATGATAATGTAACTTCTGGGTGTTTTACATGAATTCAAAACCTAGAATTCCTCTAAATTCATAGAAGTTGCTTAGATAATATTTTGCCTTGTTAGCAAAGTTTGTATATCATCTAAACCTTGAATATCATTTAGAAATTTGATAATAATAATACAGTTTTCTTATGAGTATGTAAAATTTTGATACCCTTAGATCTGTAGATTGATACGGTTATACTCGTTATTTGCAAGAATACAAGTTATTGATTCTTGAATTTTTTGATGCCTCCAAATGAATCTCCGCTGCTATCTATACTTATCATATGCTTATAATGTTAATTTTTCTTAATTTGTTTGCACAGTAGATAAAATGACCTATTTACTACTCAGTTGCTGGAAATATTTGCAATAATTCTGTGCTTCCCGAGAATTTTAGAAACGAACATGAATACCAAATTGTTATTTTTTCTCAGTACATAGCCTCGCCGTACTAGTGACACGACTCTTAGAAATCAATGTCTGCTTAAGCAGAGGAATTTTTTCAATGATCAAGGTATCATAATCAAGGTTTTATCCTCTAGTGATATTATATCATTTGGATATTATGACAGGTACAAAGACTTGTCGATAGTTTCAACGCTTCCCATGGTGAAACTTTTTATTTACAGGTAATAAAGATTGTCAAGCACTCTCAGAAAACGTACATGACACAAAATGGTTTGCACCCAATTAATAAGCAACCGACCAGATATAAGTGGTTTCCTCATCGATGGCACATCACAATATACAACTTACCATAGAACCTCTAAGCAGTCCAAAATCATGAAAACCTCCAGCATGAGATACTTTTAGTAGGGAAGCAACAAAGATGTCACGTGATTGCATCGCATCTTATTTCTCATCGATGGCAAAATAATTTTCATCAAATGGCTTCTAGAACTCAATTTGAAAACTCCAACGAAGTCGGTGTCTTCTCCAAGTTAACCAACTCTTACTGTTTGGTTGCAGTTGGTGGATCCGAAAACTTCTACTCTGCTTTTGAAGCTGAATTAGGCGATGTTATTCCAATCGTTCACACTACCATCGCAGGTACTCGTATTGTTGGTAGAATGTCTGCTGGTAATAGACGTGGTCTTCTTGTTCCAACTCAAACCACTGACCAAGAGTTGATGCACCTTAGAAACTCCCTTCCAGACTCTGTTAAAATACAGCGTGTTGAAGAAAGACTTTCTGCTTTAGGTAACGTTATCTGTTGTAACGATTATGTTGCCCTTGTTCATCCAGATATCGAAAGAGAAACTGAAGAATTAATTGCTGATGTTTTGGGTGTCGAAGTGTTCCGTCAAACCATCGCCGGTAATGTTCTCGTTGGCTCTTACTGTTCCTTATCTAACCAAGGTGGTTTAGTTCACCCTCAAACCTCTATCCAAGATCAAGAAGAATTATCCTCTTTGTTGCAAGTTCCTTTAGTTGCTGGTACTGTCAACAGAGGTTCTGCTGTTGTTGGTGCTGGTATGGTTGTGAATGATTGGTTGTCTGTCACTGGTATCGACACTACTGCTCCTGAATTATCTGTCATTGAATCTATCTTTAGATTACAAGATGCTCAACCAGAATCTATCTCAGGTAATTTGAGAGATACTTTGATTGAAACTTATTCTTAATTTGGGTTGCATGCTAATTGTGTAGGGACATACGAGCTACGAATTTATTACAAAAGCGGTTTATTGTAGATGAGATTGTAGTATCTTTGAAATGGATGAAATTTTGAAGAGATATTGTAAGAGATAATTTTGCAACATTTCAATAGGATTTTTTATGTGAATGATTAATGTAAAATTAATCATTAAAATTTTGAAATATGCAATATAACAACACCCGCTCAAACCAACATCCAATCACTCAAACCCTCAGATAGCAGGTTGGAATAATCAAGTTTAGTCAATTTTGAAAAATCGTCAGGAATCAAACGACCTATATCTTTGTACTCATTCACTACTTTTTGTTCTTCAAAATCCAAAGAAGGAATTTCCCAATATACTATTGGATATGCCTTAGTTGTACATCCTAATAACTGGAGCATACTCGAAACCAAGAAGTTAGGATTCTGATACAAAACTATGGATAATGGTTTGCACTCAATTTTTCGGATTTGGGTTAAATTGTTTGAACTCAAGTTGAGTAACATTAAAGATGGAGGGAATTTTACCACGTTATTAGCAAAGTAACCATCCAAACGATTCCGAGAAAGATCCAAATATTCAAGGCACTTAAAAGCCAGGAAATCACCCCATATACTAGTCAAATCAGTGTGGATAGTCAACAGCTTTATCTTGTGTGAAAATACCTTTAACTTTACAGTAGGAATAACTCCGCGAATAGTAACATCCACTAAGCTTGCGAAATCGCCCAACTTGTCTATACTATCAATTGCGATATTCAACTTTGATAAACTTTTAGGCAAGTGTATTAGTTTATAGTAAGTGTTATACGAATGGTAGTAAAGATCATTTAGATGAGATTGGGCTTTCAAAGACTGGAGTTGAATGTTGGACACATGTAAAGTTTCAATTTGGCTAGGAATAAAGAGACTATGGTTCAGTTTTATGCCATTAACTTTTAAAGACTTGAGGGATTGTGGGATTGAGGTATAATAGTATACCGAAAACAAATTCAAATTTTCTATTTTTGAATTCAAGGTTTCCACAACAGTGCAGTTGTTTATAGTCAATGTTTGGATTGTCTGAGGAAGAATTTCAGGTACCACTGTATCGATTATCTGTAAATGTTTTATATGATCTGGAAACTTGTGAGCAAAACAGCTTTTACCCGAGATGGATAAAGTATCCAACGGGGGAGACTCAACATCTAGTTCAGACGGTTGAAAAAAAGCCCCATTTGTCAAGGAGATCTTTTTTAGAGATGTAGGAATGAGCAGTTTGACCATTGATCTGTCAATAGCCAACTCCTCCAAATCAGGAAGATCATTTAGCGATATGCACTTTCCGAGTAGAAGGTTTGATAGTCTTCCTGGAAGGGTTACATCAAAATTGATATGATCGTGGGATCTAAAGATTAATGTTTTTAGAGTAAGTGGCAATTCAACATTCTCAAACGACTTGGATATATTTAGATTCTCCCACACGTTTGTATTTTTCACAGCCATATTGTCATGAGTTAAAGTAATGTTTAAATACGAAACGTTTTTTGGAATTATTACTTGAGTTTTGTATTTCACAGACATAGTGAGTGCTCTTAGGTTTACAGCCGGGGAAAAGTCTATTTTTGGGCCATGGTGTCTTATTGTCTTTCCGTAATAAAAGAATGTATTGAGGAAATGCATATGCGGTTCAAAATGCCTCAAGTTGATGTCCCCTCCATGGAAGTCGGTCACTATGGAATTTTCCATCATCTTTGACTCATCCAACCGATACACAAGAAATGTTCCTAATTCAAATGGTCGGTAGGTGAACTCAAATGTATCTTGCACCTGAACTTGGATTTCGAGATGAGTCAAGCAATACGGAAGCAGAAGTATTTTCCGCAATAACCATATTTGGTTAAAATCGACCCGGATTATTATTCGTTCGGCTCCCTCCAATACTTTTGAATACTTGTCGTGGGTAACAAGATAGTCCATACACAGAACAAAGTATATTGTGCGAGGCTGAAAGCGCGGATTGCATGCGACAAAGTGTAAGAAAGTTAAACCACTCTCAAAATAACTCCACGTATTGATGTAAAACAAACTCGATGGTTTCTTTTCGTTCAAAAAGAATCCATATGTTGGTTGATGGTATGCTTTACGAGCATCTTTGATTTCAATATCTCCGTACCCAATTTTGTAGACCCCCTCTCGGAGGGAAGGAATTTGCAAAACCTTAGAGTAATCATCTGGTGTTAAATACTTTAATACTAGTTCGGTGATTTCAATGGGTAGTTCAATCATTAAGGTCTTAAAAATGTGGTAATTACTTTTGTGCTCTTATATAACTGATGTGACGAGAGGGTGTGAATGTCGCTCGCGTAAACAATAGGCCGGTAAAGATGTATTAAATCAGATTATCATGTTAGGGGGTAATATTAGTCTATAAGGTTTTAGAGGATTCTGAGGAGTTATCTAATGTTTATTATGTTACACTTTTCATGTACACTTTAAATATGTACTATACACATTTAATATATACTTTCCATATACACATATACACTTCCCATATACACATTTATTATACAATTTTCAGATACACCTTCATTTTGTTATGTGCTCCATACCACATCACCAGTCTGTACAAAATTTACTATGTCAACCTGCACAGAACACCCAAAATATAAACAACATGGAAAGACACACAGCACCTAAACACTCGATGGATATCCCCCATCTAACATCCGTGGAGTACCCCTTGATAGTCAATAACACATCCAAAGCCATCGAGATGGTGGGAGGAAAAGAAAAACTTGCCAAAGTGATCAATGCCAATGAATCACTTGGAGGTGTCTCGCAAGCACAATTTGACAATGTTTTGGAATTAAAGCTCCGGCCCAAAGACCCGTTCCACCATCCGATCCAGTCAAGTTTCAACAATAACGAGAAAGTGTTGTTAAAAGTGTCAATACCTAAAAATTCACTTCCCGCAGACTACCAAAAGAAGAGCTTGCGAGAGTTAATTCGTATCAATGAAGACGACCAGAGCACTCCGAAGTACAGAGTAGAGCCTGTTGCCATTATCGACAAGACGCACCTGTTCAAATCGATAGCCGACTTCCAGATCAACACTAAAAACAACCAGCAGATTCAAGAGTATAAGAACCTGTTTCTCAACTCAAGCAACTTTTCCAACATCAATGAGTTTTTTGAGTCCAATGACGGGTTGCTTAACCTCCAGGACTACGTCACGCACGAAAAGGACTACTTTAAGAACGTCGAACACCATCTTCCTCCTCCTCCTGTGTTGTCGTCCATCCGGTTTCCCTTCGATTACAAGTACCAGAAGAACCCATACACCACCGCAGTCAAGGACTTGGAAAGTGGAGAAATCAAGGTTGTTTCCACCAAAGATAGCGTCAAGCTCTACACGAAAATGATCGACTTCAACACCAACGAGATTCCCAGCGAGCCTCACCCCAAGTTAATCGAAAACTTCCAGGGCTTGGCTTCCAATAACCCATTGTTGAACTGCATCAACTGGTTGAAAGAGCTCTTTGAAGTTAAGCCTATCTGGTTGAGAAAACATTTGGAAGATTTAGTTGCCGTCCACGAGAACCTGGTTGAATTCTCAAAGTATTTAAAGCAGGCGATTCCATATGTGTCGTACTTGTATAAAAGTGGGCCGTGGAGATTCTGTAACATCAAGTATGGAGTCAACCCATCTTCAAACAGCTCCTATTGGGTGTATCAAAGTGAATATTTCCGTATCCCAGGCTTGAATCTTACTAAGAGGCTGAAGCCTTCAGACAGGCTAGTTCCTAACACCGTCAAGAACCTGAGTATATCGATATCCGACTATTTGCTTTTTAACGGGATAACCCTTCCATCCACAGTCACCTTTCAAATCGGTGATCTTGTAGATACCAATATTGTTGATTTGTTAAATGAGCACTCAAAAAATCCTGATTTCATCAGGGAATCGGTGGATTTCCAAGATGGTTGGATAAATAAATCAACCATGCAGATCATGAGAAGACTTATAAGGTACAAGTTAAATCGTATATCCAAGGATGAGCCATTAGACAAGGAAAAGTTATCTAAAATTATGACCATCCAGCCTGAATCTACAGAGAGCATCAATAAAACAGAAAACACAGAGGAACCAGAGGATGAAATCGAGGAGCCTGATGACGACGTAGAGGACGAAAACGTTATAGAGGACGAAGACGCCGATGAAGAGGATTCCTTACCTATAGACGAAAAGACAATCTTGTCGAAGTTGGATTCTTTAAACCTGGATGCCTCCACCAAACTTTCCTCTTTGATTGGTATAATCAGACAGGATTTAATTCAAGATTAATTTGTATAATAAATTTCCTTTAACAAAACAATTGTAAATTTGAAAAGATCATTTGCACCCACAAAAATCAACCAGAGATGATATCAAAAAAAGAATTTTCCGATACCGGGAGTCGAACCCGGGTTTGCCCGGTGAAAGCGGACCGTGCTAGCCGTTACACTATATCGGATAACTGTTGAAAATTTATATTCCAATAAAGTGTGGTTATAAAACACATATGGTTTGTGTAGACCTATGCTGAAGCTAATATCAGCCATATACAGCCACCTCCCAAGCTACCTCCCATTATTCATCAAAATGCGACACTCGCCTATTGTTTAATTGTTCGGTGTCTCAAATCGTACTTCGCGAATCGTGTTTGAAAATTCAAAAAAAACACGTTAACAACATGACTAAAGCTACAGAAGCTGCATTGACTGCATTCACTGTTAGTGCTATTTACTTTGCACTCTACACTGGAGTTCTTCCATCTCCAGCTCTTGTTCAAGAACAAATCTTGCCATACTTGCCATGGTGGGGATTGGTTACATTTGGTGCCTATGCACTTGCTACCTTGGGTTGGGGTGTCTACACTTTCAAGGACAAGGAAGAGAAGTACAAGGAGTTGTTGGTGCAAATTGATGAAGCTAAGGACTTCTACAAGTCTAAGGGTGTTAAGTTGGATTAAATAAGAACGTTTTATTGTAAAATAATACTAATAGATGTTTATCATAATGATTACTGTAATGCCTTTTTCTGTTTCATTTTCTTTTCCATTTCAGCGAATACTTTTATGCTGACTGGAACGTTTCCCCATCCATCGTCGTTGTCATAATTGGAGTCTTTGGAGTCTTTGGAGTCTTTGGAGTCTAACGGGAAGTTTTCTTTGTTTAGTAACTTCACTGGTGCATCGAAGTTGTCTGGCCATCGTCCACCCTTTTCTTTCAATTTAGCTGCTGCCTTAATTCTTAATTCTTTCCATTCCTTCAAGTCATCGTTGAATAATTCCCAGACACAATTTATACATCCGCTCATGCAACAGTTATCCGGCTCTTTGGGCTTCGCTGGTACGGTAATTCCTGCTATGACTTGAGGTTTGCCTCTGTCTATTCTACTTGATGATTCCCGTGTGTCTCCTCGGATTCTACCTCCAAATACCTTGGCGATTCTCTCTTCTGCTGATAAATTTTCTAGCGTATAGTTACCTTCAAAGGTTGTTTTAGGTGCGGAATACCCGTGTGTCTCCATGACAAGATCATAGAATGCATACTTGTTGGCGTGGTGCCGATACTGGCTGATATGTCTTCGGATTATTACTGACATGGTTGAGAAAAAAATGTCACGAGAAATTTTATGTGAGAACTGTTAATATCTTGAAATTGATTGGTTTTATTTGTATAAATATTTGTAATGATTGAGATGGTTGTTTTCAATATGGTTTAACTTCAAGTGCTTAAAATTGTGACATAAGTTTTTACAAAACATCGGAAGTATAGTTCTGTGTTTAAAGATTTCAATTCTTCCATTTATACCATAACGTTAACATTATTACACTTATTTTAATAATAATAATTACAATATTTTTATACTAACATCAAATTCATTATATCATTATCTTAGGTATTTAAATATCTTTTTGTCCAACAACCTTCAAAGCAAGACCGGTACCACCAGTACAGTCATTGTCAGCTAATGAATACTTTTCAACTCCAGATGGGCAAGCCTTCCATTCACTCTTTCCGTTGAGAACCAAATATCCATTGTCAATTGAGAATCCAGTGGTTGGCTTTTCAATTCCCCATGGGTCAACGTTTCCTAACTCACCAGTGTTTTCGTCATGGAAAATACCAACACCATCTTGGTCAGTCAATGAACCATCTTCGTGTAAGGTGAGAGTAACATCGGCACCTTCTGACGTTCCAACAGAGAAAACGTGTAAGTGTTCGTTAACCTTCTTAACAGGGCCGTTTTGGAACTTGGAGCCCGAGCGAATAGTAATCACACCAAATTGGACTTTTCCTGATGGTGCGTTTTCTTCTGGCTTTTCTGGGGCAGCCTCTGGAGCAGCTTCTGGCTTTTCTTCCTTTGGTTCTTTGGCACTAAGAGCAACTGGCGATCCCAGGGATTCACTACAAGAGTTGGTCAACTTTGTAACTCCGTCACTTGGGCAAGCATAGAATCCGTCATCACCGTGAACCAAGTAACCGTTGGAAATCCCAAAGTTCTTGTCTCCTTCATCCGCCTCGACATAGGCTCCATCCTTCAAGGCAATATACTTTCCATCTGCCTCTCTGTACAAAGAACCATCATCCTTCAAGGTGAAAGAGTCAGCATCACCTCCCTTGAGAACAAGCTTGCCATCATCTCCGACAACGGACAAGTACTGGTATTGAGAACCAGATCTGATTGAAACAAATGAAACACGGATTTCAGCAGCAGCGATTGCGATTAAAGTGAGAATGTTAAAAGTAGTAGAAAATTGCATATTTGAATAGTGATGTTATTTTCTACTTATTTCTCTGTTATTTATACTTTCGGTTCATTTAATTTTGCAGCTAAATGGTTTCTAAAATTAGGCTTACCCCAGATTTTATTGTTTATGTAATATGATGTCATTCATTTAGCAATTGATGTGATGAAAAAATGTACACAAAAATTTGGAGAGTGGAAAGATGGTGGGAGAATGTGGTGTGATGTTAGATATCAGTTAATAGTGAAGGGATTTATAGGAGGGTTCACTTATTCCAAAGTTGTCAAATTGGATTTCTGTCAATATGCATATCATATATCTTATGACATTAATATATAAATAGAAAATACTACAAGGGTACATCATCCCAAATTACTGCAGAATGATGGTAGCCAAGAAATTAATATAGTTATCTTTAGGATCATTAATTGCACTGAATAAAATAGGATTTACTATGATGTATGATATCACGTTTTCTTCGAATTCCATTCTTGTTGTGGTAGAAACTAAAATTGACCGTTCGTTTGTAAACGTGGAGAAAGAAATACATTTTCTTCATTGTGGACTCACTTTATTGAATACAAAGTCTACTCGTATAAACAAATAACATCATATAATAAAAAATAAAAATTATAATATATCATGTAACCAAACTTGATGTGAGGTGATTATACATTTAATGTCCTGGGGGGTGAACATCAGAGCACAGGAATAAGTGCTCTTACCCTGGCAACTTCGATCTTCATCCCGCCGTTAGTTTGTGTTCTGTCACTGTAAACCTCCTGGAATACAGTTTGATTAAACTCCCCTCCAGACGAAATTAGATCCAATCGTCTTGTTTTGTCCTCATTATATTTTTTTCAGGGTTTATAACATCAAGTGCCATATCACAATGTAAATCTGGGCTTAGCTCTAAATTGGTTGTGACGTGCTTTTTATACATTTAGCACGTCAAGTTAGTATTTTCCGATATTGCATAAAGGTTAACTGTTGCATGTCCGATGGGAAAGTCATTAAAACATCAACAGACAAAATCTTCAATGAATCATCTAATTTTTAGCCAAAAAATTAAGATAATGCAATATCTAGACAATACAAAAATGGAAGCCAATGAATCAGCCATTCAAATGGATCTTAAAGATCCCTCTTGTATTGTACCAAATCAAGAAACAAATGTCCAGTGTTTGTTATGATGTAAAACATATTGTTTTTTAAGAACCTTGCTTTTTAACAAAAGCCTTTTGCAACATGGTAGTCTGCAGTTGAAACCATTTGAGTGGGGTACTTTGAATATTTATTGTTGTTCTTGGTGTTTCTTCGGTTTCAATTGCATCAGTGTGTGTGTCTTCAAATACCACCTGCTGATTTCCCTTTTCTTTTGGTGAAGGGATCTTTGTTGGTATCTTGGTGATGAAATCAACAGAATCCTTATACATCTTGTTCACTGTAATTTTCTTAAAGAACTCTGCAGCATTATAGGTAAATTGATCACCGGATGTAATGTTTTGCAGGGTATCTTCACCTTCCTTATTTGCTCCGAGAGTGGTACTTCTAATGATAACAGAGGTATAATCAGCTCCAAGACCATGGTCATTCTCAACATCCGAGTCAGTAGTTACAACTTCTTCATCTTTGTCAGAGAAGGAGATAGCTGTAACCTTGTAATCAGAATGCGTAGAAAGCTTATTAATATTTCCATCTTTCAATGGAGATTTCTTGGTGAACAAGCTAATAGAATTGTTGTACATGTTTGTAACAGGAATCTGTTTGAAGAAATCCGCTGCTTTTGAAATGAACTGAGGAGCTTGTGGTTTAGAATTTACTTCCAATTGAAGTTCAGAGTTCTCGGTTTCAGATGATTGGTTGATTGAGATTTCTTCAGAAATAGAAGCATCATCATCAGTTGAATAAAATGAAACATTTGAATCTGATTCAGAGGAGTAAAATAGCTCATCTTCATATCTTGTTATTTTCTCAGTTTCTTCATATTCTTTGAGAATAAGAACAGTCCGTTCAATGTTTCTATTGAAGAGACTTTCAAGAGTCGTAGATGTTTTAACAGACTTGATTGTTTCAATTGAACTAGAAGACCTGTCTGTAGTGGTTGAATGTAATGAATTATTAGAACTACCAAGGGATTCGTATGATCCAAAAGGTTCATATTCTTCGTCAGTATCGAAAAATTCGATACTCGACCAAGTGTCTGAATAATAGTCAAAGTCATCAAAGTTGTGCATTTGAATTTCAATTCTAATAGGAATTGGAGCCATAATTTCAAATTCAACTTCAGATTCAACATCTTCAGTAACGGTAATTTCCGCAGCATTTTGTTGAGATGCTTCAACATATTTTATCACAACATTAGGAATATTACCATATGCGTCAACGTTCTTCTCGCTTGGTAAGACAAATGTTTTGAACATCAGGTCGGCGATTTCATTGCTGAAACCAACAAATGAGTAGTTGCTGTGCATTGAAACAAGTGTTTTAGCACAATCTTCATGCTCACTTTCCTCGTGATTGATTTCTTCACGATCGCTTTCTTCATCCTCTGAAGATGGGAAAGAGATAGCATCACACATAAATTCACTTTCCATTGGAACACCGAATATGTGATTAAAATATTTGTCTTCGATATCTTCAACTTGACATAACTCAGCAAATGTAGGATCAAGAGGAAGAACACCTTTTCTCAAACGTGTGTAGATTCTCAATAGTTCCTCGTCTTCACAATGATCATCACTTTTGAATCCTTGAGCCCAGTCCTCAAAATCACTATCAGATTCATAATTTCTAAAAGGGTACATGGCTGGAGGATGGTATAAAATCTCAGGATTTCTGTCCAGCTCTTTCAATGAGTCTTCATTTTCAATCGGTGGACCAATAGATTGTGAAGACACATCAGCAGCTGGGGTTGAGAAAATATGGGCAAGTAAAGAAACAAGATCGACATTTCCAATCATAGAAGAATATGTAGAAGCAGCGTCATCAATATCATCCAAAACTTGAGAAGTAGGAATATTGTTTCTTTTGATTCCAAGAGACTTACGTATCTTGGATTTGCACTTCTTTTTTGCCTTCTTAGTCTTTCTTTTCACAACTGCGGCAGACTTTTTGATAGCGTTCTTTTTGGTAATCACATTACATTTAACTGAACCGAAGAAATCGAGTACTCTGTCGAATCCCTTTCCTGAGGAGATGCGTCCCACCTTTCCTTGGTAAAACTCAAGTCCTTGATCCCATAACCGTACCATTACGGAATCTTGAGAGCCTGGTCTAATCCCTTGACTAGCCCAATGCTCTCCATAAGTTCCAGGTAACCATTCAGGGAATGGCCGTATTTTTGAACAATCATTAGTAACATCCAATATAGGGTACAAGTCGTTTAATTGAGGTCCTATAGCAGGAATTCCCAAAATTTTAACCGCTGAAGTAACCTTGGATAAACTGGAAATAACGCCATAGTTTGTGGTATTCACCCCAACAAATGCTTTAGTGGTAGGTCTTTCTGCTGCAAACGTGAAAGCATTATATACTTTCTGGCAAATCATGTCTTTAAAGGATTGAGCCATGATAAAAATTAATAAATTTCTGAAAACAAAAGACACAGAAAAGAACCCTTCTAAAGTGGTATACAGATTTTTTAAAATAGTTAAGAATACATACATTTTTTTCTCCAAATTAGTTCGTTGCATGTTTTAGTTATCTAGTCGTCCTAAAAGAGCCAAACAATGCAAGAAGGATAAAATTTTGGTATGGCTGCAAAATTCATTTTGCAACAATTTGGAGGTCATCTGCTACAATGAATAAGCAGGCAAAATAATGAATAAAATCACTCCGATATAGTGTAACGGCTAGCACGGTCCGCTTTCACCGGGCAAACCCGGGTTCGACTCCCGGTATCGGAAATTTCATTTTTAGATTTTTTATAGTGATAACTTTAAATTAAATCTAAAAACTATACTTCTCTGGCAAAAGCACGTAAAGCCGAGTCAATACTAAGAAAAAAGCCACTGCCCATTCCAGATATCAGACTTCCTGGTGGGACACCGCCCACTCTTTCACAACTCTTATTTACTAAGGATACAATACCTGAGTGATCAAACTTGTCTCTTAATTCCTTATCGACGGCTACCCTTGAGAAGCAAACAATTATCTTGTCAGATTCCACGTATTTGTTGACAATTTCAAACAACACCTGGGTAGCCAGTGAATCCATTTGGTTCATACCTTTACAATCTATGAGCACCAACTTAATGCATCCGAAATCTCTTGCTAAAGAGGATTGGGATGGGTGAACCAGCAACGATCCGAATCTTTCAATACGTAATAATCTTCTTTTGAGATCGGTGATATTTGTAAAAGTAAGAGGTTCAGGAATCTTAATGATGATAGTTCCTTCTATAGGCTCAGCCTGGCCAATCTGAGGGAGTTGATCATCAAAGTTTTCTTCAATGAGTTGATCAGCATTTCTGAAAGCGACAGTGTTTGGCATTCTACCCAACACTTGAATTCTCAGTTTTGCACTATGTTTGATAATACGAATAACTGATACAACCGTACTCAAGGCTATACCAGCAGAAGGACTCCACAAGATAGTTGTTAAGAAGATGAGGGAAAACATGACGATTTCTCCGTATCCACCAATTTTCCAAAAAAACAGCAACTCGGAAGGGACGTCATGTAACACTGTGATTCCGATGATAGTAGTTGTTAAGGCTAACACACACTCAGGTAAATAATACAAAGCTGGAAGGAGATAGTGGATAACGAAAAGAGTAACAACAGACATGATGATACCTGCCATCGGGGTTGTTGCGCCTGCCAATATGTTAACCTTTGATCTACCGTACGCACCGAAAGCAGGCAATCCACTGAGCAAACTCATAATTATGTTCGTTGAGCCTAAAGCAATAAGCTCCTTGTTGGCACTAACATTATAGTTGTATTGTGCGCTTAAAGCGTTTGTGGCTATGGTAGAGTCGAAATAACCTTGGATAGCACATAAAAAGGCTGTAGAAAAGACTCTTTTGTAAAGTTCGATTTTAGAATACTTGAAAGGATTGATAATCTCAGTTTTGTTTGTATGTGAGAGGTTTCCGACAATCTTGACGCCATTCACCTCGTACCATTTATAGTGATAGCAGGCAGCTGTTGATATGATGACCATCATCAACAATTCAGGAATATAAACCATGTTTCTGTACCTTTTCATCAATCTGATCTTGAAGAATTGTATAACTAAAACAATTGCAAGGGTGATGGCAGAAATACAAGCAGTAAACTCATGAATCTTGTCTAAATTGTGAAAAACATAAGAAATCTTACTATAAGTAGTAAGTAAAGGATTCTTCAGTTTTGGGAGACCCAACTCTAAGGTGAGTTCGTTTATAATCATGATTACACCCATTGCAGATACAAACCCTTTTAGTATAGCCCTGTTAAATACGTTATCCAAAAAGCCCATACGCAAAAGTCCACTTACAAGGAGCATGGCAGCCATCACAAAAGAAACAGCCGAAGAAATCTCCTTTTGAGAGAAGTGTTCGAAAGGAGACTCACCCTGGACAAAATCAATGGTCAGTCCAAACAACAAAGCCGTTGTTGGCAGTGCACCGACAACCAAAACAGGCACGCATCCAAAGATGGCGTACACACAAGCACCAACAATAATCGAGTAAAGACCCGAAACTGACGGTAAATGGGCCAATGAGGTAGCAAAGGACATCACTAAGGGAATTTGGAACAGTGCCATGGATAAACCGGCAAGAAAGTCCCCCAATAACGAGTCCAGCGCATTATATTGAGGCAACCAAGTCAATATTGGAAGATAGTAGGAAAAATAAGCAAAGCTATTTATTTTTGGGGGTGGAACGTCTTGTACTATGCTTGGATTTGAGTAATAAGAGGAATGGTTACTCACCTGGTCAGATGAGCTTGATCCTTTTCGAATCAAAGGAGTTGTTTCCATCAATTGTTAGTTTACCTTTTTGGGATCGCAATTGCTAAAATCCGCGATAACATGTGATTAGTAATAAACAATTATGTATACATTTTTTACTGATTATATGGTTTTACTATGTAATTATATGTATTTACAAACCTAAATCTTTCTTGACCATTGTTTTACAGATGGGATGGTAGGAATCCTCGTACTTCTTAAAAACCGAGATTGCATAGTCCAACAGGATCACAGTCAAAAGCTTGTAGCCAGGTCTGACATACTTCATACGGCCGACGGTACCTAACCAGGTTGAAAAAGATACCACGATAGGGTTAGATTCATCCATAGCCCCATATTTAATAAGCAACTCATTCCAAAGAGTGTAAACCTCTGTGTTAGTCATTTTGTGGATACTTGGGTAGATTGTAGGTAATTGAGCAATCAACTTAGGATCGATGTTGGTTTCAGCAAATCTATCAACCAAAGTCTTGATGAATAAGATGATTTGGTTGATTGAGAAAGAAGAGACGTCTGCTTCTCCGAATGGGATAGGACTCGATGAGTTGGTCGTGGCAAAGGTTAACCACTTGTCAACCAAAACATAAACCGAATCAGCTAAGCTGGAGTCAAAATTAGGGTACTCAGGTAAACCTTGGCCAAAAAGCCACTCATCCCAGTTGATTGAATCTAAGATCTCAGTCTTACCTAAAGGCTCGTAAAATGAGTACAATTCTTGGACGAATTGAGCACTGTTCAAAGCACTGTAGCGGAATTTCTTAAAGTAATGTTTGATGAAAGGATCGAATTCCACGGTTCCACCCAAACGTTGTTCAATATAGAAAAGGAAGTTGAAACCTTTTTCGTAAGGAACACGCGAGAAAGCATCATCTGGACCTAAGTTATCAGACTCATCGAAATCCCAAACCAATTTGGTGAAAATAGGCAAGATGCTGTTGACGGAGTCGGCCAAGGACTTCCAACCAATGATCGAGTCAAAGTGTCTAGTCAATTCTCCCTTTTTAACTGCTTCTTCCTTGGATAATCCTTCTTGGATACCTTCGGCGTATGCAATACCAGCGAGAATTCTTCTTTCCAAGTACACGGTCCAACCTTCATTAAGCCAGAAGTGGGACCAAGTGTTGTTTGTGACCAAGTTTCCAGACCAGGAGTGAGCCAACTCGTGTGCAATGACTCTCACTTGAGTTCGATCTTGACTGATCAAAGTAGGAGTGACTTGAGTGACGTTAGGAATCTCCATACCACCGTACGGGAACGAAGAAGGAAGAACCAAGACATCAAAAGTGGACCATTCGTATTCGAAAATCAACTTTTCTGCAACTTGAAGGAAGTTCTCCATATCGTGCTCAAATTCCCATTTACATTTTTCCAAGTTAGGTTCTTCGGAGTACACTTGCGATCTTGGACCAATAGGGGCACCCAACAATTTTCCAGAAGTGATGGAAACCAAGTAAGCTGGAATAGGGATAGGCTGGTCAAAGAGGTAGATGTCTTTCAACTGTCTGTAGTCGGTGGCCTGTTGAGGTCTTCCGGACATCAAGCATGGGTACTTGGATGTGCTGCTAAACAGGAAGGAAGACTTGACGCCTGGGGTGTCGAAACATGGAAACAAGGATCTAGCGTGGATGGCTTGACACTGGGAGAAAATAAATTCACCGGTATCACCATTCACAAATTGGACGGCAGTACAGTCCTTGGTTGTTTTAAAGTCAATAGTCACTTGCAGACCGACCGAAGCTATGTGAAGAGGGGATCCGAATGGTTCAGTTCTGGCTTTGATTTCAAATTCCGCAGCCTGGCCATCCACAGTAACCCTGTGAATGTCCAAGTACGAGGTATCAAGCACAAGGTGGTCGGCATTAGTAAGGTTTTCTAACTCGTAAGTAACCGACCCTTTGAGGAGTTTTTCTTCAAACAAAACGTCCAAGTGGAGCGTGGTGTGCAAAACCTTGAAATCTTCATAGTTAGAAAATGTACATTGATCTCTGCTAGGAGATTTCTTTATGATTTGGTCGATCACCGACATCTTTTTTTAAGATCGCAAAAATTTATTAATTGAGAACTATCAATCGTTTGTCATTGATGGTCTGGGGTTCGTCTATGTATACTATAGGGAAGTTGTTTTTTTTGCTTGTTAAAATCTGTTTTAAGCATTCCGAGTTTATTGTATTTTTCAGTAGATCCACCACTTTAGTTTCATGAAGGAGTAAGCGGAATAAGTTTATAGAGTTAGAGCTCAAGTCTAGTCTTAGGAGGGATGTAGGGACAATGAACTCGTTAACTGCTAGGTAACCTGCAAGTTCATTTCCTTTCAACGTTAAATTTTCAAGACGTAACTTTGAGAGATCACCAGTACATCTTTTGACATGACTGTTTTCGATGGAAAACGAAATAAGCGAAATAGGTAAACAATCCCAGTTTAATTCTTCCAAGGTGTTATTAACAACATGAACGGTTTTCAAGTGTGAGAAGTGCAACAAAGGAATATCAAGATGGATATTTCCGCTGAGCTCCTGCACAAAATGCGGAATATGCAGCAAGTTGACATCTGCATCAAGACTCGTTAAATTGGTTGGTAACTTGGTGACATTAGACGTAGGCGCTTTTAAAGACTCCAATAGGGTGAGATTGTCTAGACTGACAGGCAAATCGGAACTTAAATGGATAAGAGATGGAGGAAGGTCGGAAACTGGGGTATTGGTGAGTTGAAGGGTTTTCAACCCTCCAGGCAAATTGGCAACCACACAGTCAATTAAACTGAGAGATTGCAAAGGAGGAAGATGCACAACTGTAGCTTTAGTCAATTGCAACGATGATAAAGAGGGCGGGGTGGAGATTGCAAAAACCTCCAAGTAATCATAAGGCTCGTAAGTGAAGTCAAGCAACGAAGGCGGAAGCTTCACCTTTTTAAGCGACTTTGCCCTGTGAATTTCCAACTTGCTTATTTTAAAAAGCCCCATATCAACTGTTTCTAAACACTCGCAATTGTAGAGAGAAACAGATTGGAGCGACAACGGAAAGGCATGGTCAAAAGTCCGGATATCCAAGAGATGGCAGGTGAAATGTTGTAATTTAGCCAATCTAGAGAAATCGTAATCACCTTTCAGATCGATTAAAGGTTTGTTGATGGTCAACTTCGTCAACTCTGGGAAATCAAGTTGACAGGTCCCGTCATTGTCAGCGACGCGAATGGTGAGATCTTCGATTTGCCGTGGAAACGCACGAAGATCATCAAAAGTAACCACAAACGCTTTTATCGTAGACACTAATAATAATAGGTTGTTGAAATCAGCATCATCAGGAAAGCACTCTTCAAAATACGAACAATCCACGGATACTTGCGTGAGATTGTGGGGCAAACTGGTTATGCTACGGATAACCTGTTTGTCGTCGTCAATATCACCCAGAATGTAGATTCTCACGTGGATATCTGTTTTCAGAAGAACCTCTGGACATAATTCGTGGAGGTGTAAATAATCTTCATACAGATAAAAGTAAATCAGAGACGGGACAAAAGGGTATTTTTCAATGAACCACACAAATGCAAGCACCGAATCAAAGCAATTGCCTTGGGGCTTGAGGCTCTCGTACGTTAACGGGTACACCTTGTAGCGGCTATCGTAGATGGCAACATCAAGTACACGCCAACACAGCGTAAACTCCAATAACTTGGGGATTTCTTCCAACGAACAATATTCCACTATCAGTTTAAGAACCTCTGGAGGAAAGTTCATTTTTTTTTATTTTTTACCGTATATTCAATTACATAACTACTTCGTTTCCTCCTCGGATTTCTTCTTCTTTTCCCGTTTCTTGCTAGCTTCTGCCACCAACTCCTCAAAAACACGAGCCTCCTCGTCCTCGGCCTCGGTTCTGGTGGCTGCACTGAACACATCTCCCACGATTCTCAATGCCTTTGCTCTAGCAATACGAGTTTCCAACTCCACCTCGGTATCATCGAGAATGCTGTCACAAACCCCTCTGACGGTACCTTGGATTTCGAACTTGGATCCAGACCAAGCGGCTGCCAAAACCTTACCCATGAGGTACTTTTCCATGTCGGCGATATCTTCTGCTGAGTGTTTTTCAGGTTCTGGTTCTTCTTTAGGTTTTTCTTGTTCTGTTTGCTCTTTTTGTTCTGTTTGTTCTGTTGCGATTTGTTCTGAAGTCTTATCAGACTTATCAGACTTATCAGACTTATCAGACTTATCAGACTTATCAGACTTGTCAGACTTGTCATCCTTCGTATCATCCTTCTTGTCATCCTTCTTGTCATCCTTCTTATCGTCATTCTCCTTCTCTTCCTTATCCTTCTGCTCTTGTTCCTTCTTAAGATGATACTCATTATCCTCCTGCATCTTAGTATACTCTTGCATGGTCTTTTGAGCATCCAAAGCAACGGAAACAGTCTTGATAGTATCCTTCACAACACCTCCCTTCTCCTTAATAGAATGCCAAAGACCACCCCATCCAAAAAAGGTTTGGTTCTTCAAGAAAATCCTCGATTTACTTCTATAGATAGAACCTAACGTATGCAAAATCTCCAAACCAAAACTCTCCATCTTCAAAGACTCTGCTTCATATCTCATTTTCTCTTTGAAAGATGCTGCTACATCATCCTGCATGTCTGTTTCCGTAAACAACGATAATCTGTCAACCAACTTCTTGGATAATTCCTTGCGCATCTCTATTTTCTTGAGACGGCATTCTTCCTCGTATCTTTCCAATTCCTCTTTACGTCTCTTTTCTTCCTTTTCCTCCTTGGTAAGGTGTTTTTCAGCCTCTGCTTGGTTGGCGTCTTGGAGGTAGAGCTTAGTATCTGATGGAGCAGTCTCGGTTGAGCTCTTTGGTGCACTCTTGGCAGCGTTAGATGTGCTCTCCGGAACAGACAGAGTGGTTGTCTCAGTAGTCTCTTCCTTTGGCTCATCGTTGTATCCACTCAATTCGGCAGATTTCGTCAATTCTTGAAGTAAAGATAACTCCCCAATCCAATCCTTGAACGCTTCACCGCCGAAAATCATGGAGAAGAACTCGGAAGGATCCTCAAACCCTTCGCTAGGCATCGACTCCTGCTTACCGAACTTATCATACTTGGCCCTGAGAGATTCATCGCTTAAAACTTGGTATGCTTCCCCCACTTCCTGGAACTTGGCAGCAGCCAGAGGATCGTCTGGGTTTTTATCCGGGTGAAGTTTGATTGCTGCCTTACGGTATGCCTTCTTGATATCAAGAGAGGTGGCATCTGGCTTTAACCCTAAAAGGTCGTAATAAGTAGTGTCAACAACCATTAATTTTTTAGTCGTTGCGAATTTAATTTATTATATACACTAATTAGAATAGTAAACCTTCTTCAAGTCCACAATCTTCTTACCTCTACCAGCGGCCAAGTCATGTAAGGACTTTTGGTTGGCCAAGGCTTCAACAAACCCCTTGACAACCATCATAGGGTTTCTCGATCTGTAAATTTTGGCACTCAAGTCAGAGATCCCTGCTGCAATACACACTTCATAGATGTTTCTGTTGACTCTGAGACCGAAACCTTCAGGGGCAGACTTGACATACAATCTGACAGCATGGTACTTGTGGTTGAAGTCACCCAAAACCGTTCTGTTTTCATAACGAGGAACTGGGGCCAAGTTCTTGATGGCATTTCTCTGTGCCTTTCTTTGAGCAACACCGTAGTTGGATCTAGACTTTCCGATACCTATTCCCACAGTACCCTTTTTATCTCCCACAACAGTCATGACAAAGTATCCCAAAATACCACCCTTGGATGTTTTGTTGGAAACGGTTTTTCTAAAGAGCACTCTTTTGTAGAGTCCCTTGACGTATCTTTCGTCAAACCCAGTCAACTTTCTGGTGTCTGCCATCACATCTCTATCGCTAGACGCAGTGCTTCTTTCGTTGGCTGCTATGTTGTCCACAGGGGCAGTGAAGTGCAACTTCAAGTCGGCTCTGTCTGCACTGTGAACTTGAGGAATCTCTGGATATGGAGCTTTGGATCTAGCCTGGTTAGGATACACAACCGGTTCGCTCCATTTAGGATCCGAATTAGAATAATCACTGTTCAAATCGCTTGGTGCAACCTTGGATCTACCTTTACGTCCTGCTAATTGCAATCCCACAATCATTTCTGGCTTGACAAGAGATTCAGTAATTTTAATACTTTTCAATAATTCAGGAGAATAGTATTTGGATAAAAACTCCAAGTGTTGATCCACCTTGGATGATTGAAGGGCTTTAGCGCTCATGCTGAGCTGCCTCAATCCTCTAATCATAGAAGTCTTGAACATGATGATATTGAAATTTTTTTTGAGTCGCGCACTATTTTTAAAAGTATGAATGAGTAGAGTATTAAAGAGTATCATAGAGTATTAGAGCGTAATAGAAAGTATTAAGGAGTATTAGAGAGTATTAAGGAGGATTTTTAATATCATAGAGAATTATTAGTTTAATTAAATGACGATTGAATAAATTTTTAATGTAGTAGTATATTTATTATCAAACGTTTAAATGTGCGGTAGGTTCTCATTAGGAGTGGTATGTAATCAATCAATACTGTGTAATACTAATTTCTAGAGTGCAGATGAATTGCCCGCGCAGTTCCATCAAACGGCATTGTTGAATTCAGAAACTACTGAAGAGAACGTAGAATCAAATCTAGATGGTTACCAGGGGTCTTATAATATAGCACCATCGGCTGATGCCGTGGTTGTCTACAAACTGGCTAATAAGTTTGTACTTGAGAAGCTGAAGTTTGGGTTGGTTCCACCTTGGGCTAAGCCGGGTGATGAGCCAAAGAAGGAATTGGCTAGTTTCCACTCCAAATTCTTCAATTGTAGAACAGATACTTTGGCGAAGGACAAATCTGTTTGGACGCTGAGTCGGCTGAAAAGATGTGTTGTTCCCATGCAGGGCTATTTCGAATGGCAGCGGTTACCTGGCGGTGATAAACAAGCGCACTTTGTACATTCCAAGGAAGCTGATTTGGTGTATTTTGCTGGGCTCTATCTGCATAATTCCAATTATGACAATGTGAGTCTGTCGTTCACGATAGTGACAGGACCTGCTGTGAAGGGAGATCCTGGGGATCTTTCGTGGCTTCATCCCAGGAAACCTATTCTTATCAACCCGAACACCAAGGAGTGGGATCAATGGCTTGATCCAGGGGTTGGGTGGTCCGAGCGTCTTTTGGAGACTTCTTTGAAGAGTGATAATGAGTTTTATGTGGATATTGAGGCGTATACGGTTTCTAAGGATATTGGGAGGACCTCTAGTAGGGGTAGTTATCTTATTGATCGGGTGCGGGTGAAGAGGGAGAGGTCAATTACGCTGTTTTTTGGGGGGAAGCGTGTGAAGAGTGAGCCATGAACGAACGAACGAACGAAAGAAGTAGTGAGTGAGTTAGCAAATGAATCAGATAGTAAATAAATGAATAAATGAATAAGATAGTAAATGAATCAGATAGTAAGTAAATGAATGAATCAGTTAGTAAATGAAAAATGAATGTTAATATGAGAAATTACTGAGTAATTGAATTAAATCAGAATTAAATGAACAAGTATTAAAGATTTAGTGAATGACAATACAATTCACTAACATAACCTCCCAACCTACATTACACACAATTAAAGTTTATTTTCCAAGAAGGGAAATTTCAACGAGACTTTTGCTCCTCTAAAGCGGCAATCTCCTTTTTCAATTTCTCCACCTCCTTCAGAAACCGTTTGCCGAATACATCGACGTAATATGTAGCCCCGTTATAACTAGCCCACAAAAAGATGAAAGCTACAAAACATCCACATGCATGCTTGTACTTGAACCAGATTGGGCAAAGCATCATTGTCAAGATTTGGTATCCAAACTGAATTAAGGTAAATGCAAGTAACTGCATCCACAAGTAAGGTAAGTTGTTGACAAACTTACCTAATTTAGTACTACTCTGAGCCCTCTTCATATGAGTGAAGGAAGTGGCTCTACCATTTTCAATCTGTGTCTTCCTTTTGATAGTAATGAAGTAGTGGTAGCTGACTTGCCAGATAGTGTAATAGATGGAAGTCCAAACAATTCCACGAAGAAAGTTCCAGTTGTTTACACTTGCAACTGCCGGGAATCTGACTGCCAAGTACTCTTGAGGTAATTCATGCACAATCACAAACATGGTGATGGGAGGCATGACATGGATGAAGGAACTGGTTGTCTTCTCGATCGAGTGTAAAACAAGAGAGTTTCTCCACGTAATCACCGCAAATGATAACGTTCCCATGGAAAGCGAAAACACAGATATAAAAAGAGTGTCGGAATGTGGGAAGAACCAGATGAACGCCATAAGCAACATGTTCACGTAGTAACACAAATCAGCCAAGTAGTATTGGAAGGATTGTTTAAAGTAGGTGTAGAACCGGATCGGCATTAAGAATATCATCAACACTGTATGGAAATGAACAAAGTAAGTTGGGTACTTACCAATGATGAACCCCGCTGCTGCAATCAAAAACACTGCAGCAGCATAAAACGCCTTTTCGGTCGACAGCGATGCTAAGTTCTGCAGAATCTTCTTGTCAAAGCGTTGTAAACGTGCATTTAACCGTTCCTGTAGCTGTTCAAACTGCTGTCTATCCTTGTACTTATTAAACTGTTGTTTAGTCTTGTTTTTCATGTTGCTAATGTGCTTTTTGGTCTGGTTAACGTTCATTCCAAAGTCAAAGTCGCTGGCAAACAAGAGCTTGCTCAAGTCAATGTACGAGATCGAGCCTGCCAGGTCGCTGCGTCTCAATCCTGGTTTGTTGTCATCTTCCGGCTTCCCCACGTTTTCAATGGATTCTACGCTATAACTGCTTGACGAAGACGAAGACACGTCCGATTTGCTCTGCGAAATTCCCAATACACCTCCATCTTCCTCGACTTCACCGGAAACTCCCCAATGGGGGTCCTTTCCTCCCCCTCCATCTGTTCTTTCTGTCATCTCTATTGCAAAAAAAAAAAGAAAAATTCCCGTAAATAATCTCACAATAACATGTAAGGTAGCGCTTATCGTTTTTATACAAAATATATCTATGTAAGGCACGTGTAGATTGGATCACGCCGTTGATGGGGTATGTTTGCTTTTATGGTCTGTAACAATACCCCCTCGACTAACCACGTTTTTAATTAACTAGGACTCGTTTTTGTGAAGCAAACAATAATCGAGGTATCCTTATATGTAGGTTGATTCCCGCACTTTGTGTTTGTGTAGTTCCGCTGTTGTATATCACCGAAATACTAATCCAACAGAAAATTGAACATTTTTGGGGGGGTCATTCACATTACTAAGGGTGCAAATGTTGCAAATTGCTGTACTGTGGGGATTGTTCGCTCGCATAAAAAAGAATATTCCATACATACGTATATTATATCTTAGACAGTACCTAGATATCAATTAAAGAATTAGAGTAATTTTGATTGTTTCTACAACACATCTTCTAACAAGCCTTGAAAGCCAAAAGGTTCATAGGGAACACCTTCACCGACAAAGAACTTGGACATGGCTTCAACCCAGTGCAATCTTAAAGAGTGCAACATGGCAGAAGTACCTTCCATAAGAACCAAAATGATGACAGTCAAAGTGAACCACATAGCAAAGAGAGCAACAGTAGCAAGAGTACCCACAAAACCGGTAGCACCAAATGCGTTTTGGATAGTCATAGACCACAACACTGTCGACAACTGGGCGTGAGCCAAAGATAATGCCCACAATCTCAAGTACGATGCGGTATGCGACACACAGTTGAGACAAAATTCGATTGTGTGAATGACTTGGTGAATCATGATGTCTCCAAAGTTATGTTCTTCGTGTTCTTCGTCATCTTCATGGGCGTCTTCATGCACTTGCTCGACTTCTCCAACACTGGCCAAAGCTTTGTATTCGGCTTCCTTATCGAGCTTTCTCTTGAAGTAAAGTGGCTTCAATAATAACAACCATGGAACACAAATCAATGCAACAACTAAGAGGAACACTTGAACCAGAGCTTGTCCAGAGTACAATGGTTCAACAACAGTACCAGGTGACAAAAACATAGAAATCAACATGTTCAACAATCCTGGTGGTTGCTTTCCAATAGCAAACCAATCAACAGTCCACTTGTAAACGATACACAATGACAAGTAACCAAAGATCCCGTGTAAAAATAATAAACCTGGAATGAAGTTACCAATAACATCAATCATAGAGTTGAAGTTCAAGTAGTTGACAAGAGAGAAGGAGTACGAGTACGACATGTGCAAGTAACCCATCAAAATAGACAACTTCATCTTGTAGGAGTTAGAGAACAAAAGAGCGTTTTCAGTGCCATGCCATGCAGAATCCAAACCAAAAACATAAGTCCCAACTTGAGAGGCTTTAACAGATTCTCTAAGTTCATGTTCAGGCCATTCCCATCCGGATTTGAATAATGTCATGGACTTGGAGAAAATATCGTTGTACAAAAGACCAGTGTACATGGAGAAGATACCCATCAAGAGTAAAATGTAACGACCAGTGAATGCCATGTCAAAGATTTCGTCTCTCTTCATCGACCCAATCTTCTTTTCATTGTAAACCAATGCTGCTGCTGCAAGAGTCAAAATAAAACCATGTCCCAAATCACCAAACATAATAGCAAACATGAATGGGAAGGTCACAATGGTGGCTAAACCAGGGTTGACTTCCCTGTAGCTTGCAATACCATAAGCATCACAGATAGCTTGGAAAGCGGCTGTGAACTTGTTGGTACGGTGGAACGTAGGTGGGGTACGAGAAGTTTCTAAAACGTTAATTATGGTGTCTGGTAAAGAAATGTTGGACGCAGCAAATTCCTTCACAGTCTTGGTCAAAGTAGTGATTTCATCGGTTGGAACCCATCCTTCTCCAACCAAAGTTTTCCGTGAGTCGTCATAGTCACACTTGTTCATGGCTTGGTACACTGCCTTTTCTCTGGCAATCACCTCCCACCACTTGGACAAATCCTTGGAAATTGCAATCAACTCAGAGTCAAGTGCATTCTCCGATTGAGAAACAACAGTCTGTAAGTCGTTCAACTTAATGTTAACTTCCTTCAACTGCTGGTTTCTGGAAAACTGGTTGGAATCAACCTTGTAAATGTTGGCATCCAACGATTCACAGATCTTACGAATACGCTCGTACACAACAGAACCATGCGCAAAGATAATAAAAGAGCTCTTTTCAACAAACTTTTGCGACTTCAAGTCAAACACTGGCTCAGAGAGCTCTTCAGTATGATAGTACAAGTTACCACGTAAAACTCTCCATAAAATTTGTTGCAAAGTGGCCACTTTTTCACGGGAAATAACACCGGTGATGAATGGGGAGTGTGTTGAGTCTGCTTCCAAGTCTTCCGATGTTTGAGGGATATCTTCAGTGTGGATTCTGAAAAATGTCTCAACGCCTTGGATAGCTGCTCTAAGTTGCTTGTAGTCAGTTTGTCTCTCGTACAAACTTTGAGTGGAGTCGATAAGCGATTGGACTCTAGTTTCCAACAATTTAGCTTCATCTGCTAACTCGTCAATCTCACTTTGTCCAACAATTGGTTGTAATTCATAAGGAAATGTTTTAATCTCAATCTCCTTTTTATCCAACTCCTTTTTAAAAAATGTATATTGTCTTTCAATGTTATCTAAACGACGCAATTCTTTAACAAATGCACGTTGGAATTCACTCACCTTGGAGTTCAAGTCACGGAACTGAATCAAATTGAGTTGTCCAACCTTGTATATAACATCTCTAGACACTTCGGTTGGAATATACAACTGAACCAAAGACATTTCCGCAGAGCCTAGAGGTTAGTATTCATGTCTGCTATCGAGCCCGGTCGATACCTTATCCCCATGTATGTCACCTTTATGGGTTTGGCTTCTTTAATTCGATTGATACTTACGGAAAACAGCTTCGTCTTTAGTGCTCATGGTTGTCGGTGTACTAATTTTTTGTTTGGAAAAGGATAATTTTTATTTGTTCGCACGTGAGTTGAGAATCTGGTTACGTAATCAGAGATAACAATACCATTAATTGGGAGACTTCTACACTACCACAAAAAAATAGTTACTCAAATGTCGATCAAAAAAGAAAGAGCTCCGCGACGGGGAATTGAACCCCGGTCCTCCGCGCGACAAGCGGAGATTCTAGCCACTAAACTATCACGGATATCCATTGAACAATTTTTCCGAGTATTATATCATTTAAATGGAAAAGGGAACCTAATAAATTACCAAAGAAAATGGTTTTTCTTAAAGAAAGTTTATTCGGGTTAGTAGTCCCTTCTCCTAGTTATCCTGTGTGAATGGCTATCAGCGGAAGGTTTTATAATGTAAGGTGATATATAAAACGTGAACCTATATAAACACCTTCGGTATTGTGTCTGTCCAGAGTCAGATTCAATGAATCTACCGAAATGTCGAGCGTGGGTCGTTAAGGAAATGGAGATATTTGTCTCACCTAAATTATAGGTCTGACAGTTTTGTCATCATTTTGTAGACTATACAGATATATATTCAGATTTATTATGTCTACTTTAATAGATTATTGAAAAAAATCAGGTCATTATTCGTCATATTGAAAGTTGCAATTATCCGATAGATGAGGCGTCGAAGAAATTTCATCTTAAGTCCAAACTCCATTGCATAAAACCATATCAGTGGGGTACAAAATACTAAACACTCCTTAAATAAGTAATTCAGCATTAAATTTATGCAGTATATTAAGTTTGCTACTAGTAGATTGCAAACAAATAATAATATAAGCGCCTCAGGTCAGATAAGCAAAATTCATCTGATATTGGATTTGCTCCATTTCTTTAGATTAACATGAAAAGAAAACACCCGTGGTTGTTTTTTATGGTAGGCACAATTTTCCTTCCTTGCATGCTTTCTCAATATTCGTAATTTTATAGACAAGAAATATGACAGAAATTAGAAAAAAACACAACATTTGACACATTTTGGGAGCTTCATGAATTTGGCTCTTTTATCAAGAAAAATTTAATAACTAATAGATTCTGTAATAGTATGATTGGAAGCGCGATAACTAAGCTTCACGTATTGTGAACGGCATTACATGTGAAAGCATATTTGATGTGATATTTTCTATTTTCTATTAAAACATGGAAGCCAAGACAATTTTTAACTCTCTGAGTTTTTCTTGGACTTGATAAGAGATAATAATTTACACAGTTTGTTGACAGAAGAGTGCTTCATTGACACTTTTGATCCATGTACTCCATTATAATAGATGAGAGTTTCAGAGTTTAAGCCCGATATTTGTTCCTGGAAAGTTTACTGATTTACGCAGCTCAATTTGGTTATGCAGGGCTAAAACATCCACATAAACAATAAAGGTTTCTATTTATCCATAAAATGCAGGATTAAAACCAGAAGAATAAGTATAAATTAACCTAATTTGCCTACTTCATAAACCATCGGATGATTGAGCATAGAGTAGACAATGGGACCAACATTCTTCCCATAACAAGTGTGCAAAGTGGCATACAAGCAAGTGAGTTCCATGTAAATCTTGATGGAATCACGTCAAAAAACATTGGACTTGGTGGAATTCAAGTATCACTTACAGAGGATCAAAAATTTGCAGTTTTACATAGATTGCATTTTGATAACTTGGAAAATCTTGATGATATACCTGCAGCTGCTGTGTTTATGATGGAAAAAATCAGTGAGCTTCCTTTGGAAAGTTCTATTGGTATTTTGAAAGAAACTATAGTTGAACATGCTGATGATCCAAACTATAAAACAGAAGATTATGAATTGATCGAAAGACTTGTTGCGATGTCTGAGAGTAAGGAGAAGGATTATGCTCCTGATTCCAGCTTAGAAAAGCCATTGGGTAAGAGTGAAGTGAAGATTGGCGTGGAATCTGACCTCTATGATTCAGACGTTTCTTCCCAAAACAAGCAAGATGGTTATTTGGAAATTGTTGATTGGGAGTTTCAAACAAAGATGGAAGCTGCTATTATTGCCTACTGGTCTCCCTACCATCAAGTGAGATCGGTGACTGATCCTTTTGATGATCCATCCATTCCTTGTGAAACGCTTAGAGTTTACGTTTTGGGTTGCATCTGGATGGCCCTTGCTGCGTTTGTTGATCAGTTCTTTTCTGAAAGACGTCCTAAGATTACCTTGGGTGGTAAAGTTTTGCAAGTTTTTATTTATCCGTGTGGTGTGTTTTTGGCTGCAATTCTCCCAAAATGGAAATTCAAAATTTGGAAATATACTATCGATTTGAACCCTGGACCTTGGACTTACAAAGAGCAAATGTTGTGTACATTATTTGTTGTCTCTGCAGGTAAATCGTATGTTTCTTCTAACATCCATATTCAAAAGATGGAGATGTTCTACAACAATGATTGGGTCGATGATGGTTATAGTATCTTATTGATTTTATCTACAAACTTTTTGGGTTTTGGATTAGGTGGACTCATTAGAAAATTTGTTGTCTACCCAGTTAGAACTATGTGGCCTTCAGTGTTGCCAACTTTGGCTTTCAATCGTGCATTGACTTCTCCTGAAAAGAGGGAAAATATTAATGGCTGGACTATTTCTAAATACAACTTTTTCTTTGTGGTTTTTGCTATCTCATTTGTTTACTTTTGGCTTCCAGACTACTTGTTTACTGCTTTGTCTACATTTAGTTGGTTGACATGGATCAAACCTTACAACCTTGACTTGGTGAATGTGACTGGGTTTAATCTGGGCTTGGGTTTAAACCCAATTCCTTCTTTTGATTGGAACATTATAGGTACTGGAGGAATGATTGATCCATTTTTCACCACTGTCCAAGATTACATTGGAGCAATTATTGGATTCTTCTGTATTCTTGGAGTCTGGTATTCCAACTATTATTGGTCGAGATATTTGCCTATAAACAGCAATCAAATCTTCACCAACAAAGGCAAAGCTTATTCTGTCCGTGCTGTTGTCGATAAACGTAGTAAGTTTAATGAAGAAGCATACAAAAAAGTTGGTCCTCCATTCTATTCGGCAGCAAACTTGGTGTTGTTCGGGGCTTTCTTTGCCCTCTATCCATTTAGTTTTATTTATGAATTTTTCATCAACTACCGTGGAATTGTTAAAGCTTCAAAGCAATTTTACAAATCTGCAAGAAACCTTAAAACATCTACCTATGATGGCTTCGATGACCCTCACTCCAAAATGATGAGCCGCTACCCAGAAGTTCCTGAGTGGGCTTTTCTCTGTATTTTGGTTATCTCAATTGTTCTTGCTATTCTTTGTGTCAAGCTCTATCCTGCAGAGACACCGGTGTGGGGTTTATTCTTTGCTATTGGTTTAAACGCTGTTTTCTTGATTCCAATCACTTATTTGTACTCACAAACTGGTTTCAGTTTTGGTCTTAACGTTTTGGTTGAGTTAATTGTTGGTTATGCCATTCCAGGTAATGGTTTAGCCTTGTCAATTTTAAAGGCTTATGGTACTGAAGTTGATGTACAAGCAGACAATTATATTAGTTCGCAAAAAATGTGCCACTATTCAAGGGTCCCACCAAGAGCCTTTTTCCGTGTCCAAATGTTAGGCACCCTTATTGCTAGTTTTGTTGGTTTGGGTGTTATGAATTTCCAAATTAGAACTATTAAGGACTACTGTACTCCAAACCAACCTCAAAAGTTTACTTGTCCTGGATCAACCACCTTTTATAGTTCATCTGTGCTTTGGGGTGTTATTGGCCCTAAGAAAGTGTTTGGTGGGCTTTATCCTATTTTGAAATACAGTTTCTTAATTGGTGCAGTTGCAGCTCCAATTTGTATTGCAATCAAGTGGTATGGACCTAAAAGATATGTCAAATATTTCCAGCCTACTATTGTTATTGGCGGTATTCTTGGTTATGCACCATATAATTTGTCCTACAAGACTGGAGGTTTATACGTGGGATATGCTTCAATGGTGTATGTTAGAAAGCGTTATACTGCTTTCTGGGAAAAGTATAATTATATTCTTGCAACTGGTATACCAGCCGGAATATCGTTCTGTTCTATTATTATCTATTTTGCGGTCCAATTCCACAGAAAAGATGTCAACTGGTGGGGTAATCTGGTGGTTCAAAAAGGTTACGAAGGAAGGGCTGTTGGAGGGTATAATGCTACCCTTCATGCTGAAGATGGTTATTTTGGTCCAAGAATTGGACATTTCCCTTGATATTCTATAACCCACCAGGTTACAATTACTAATTAGATCACCAATAAAAATTTTGACAATAATATAAAGAATTCAAACAATAGCTGACAATCCAACTAAATACAATTTCCTTGAAATACATCTCTAGTACCTCTCATGTCAATATTTAACTCACCTGAAACTAGCTTCTATGCAGTCTCTAAATTAAGCCTCGAATCTGGTCAAGGTTGTGATTGTGTAATTGTTGCATACCCCTTAATATAGGTGGCACCGCCTACTTGGTCACGAACGAAATCAGATCAATTGTGTGAGCCAGTGTGTTCGCCATACCTGGTACCCAGCTCCAATTACAACATAAGTAGTTTTCGAGAATAAGATCTCATGAATTGAATTTATAGATTGACTGTAGTGAACACGCCTTGTAAGCGACACGAGGATTGGAATTAGGGGGATCGAGTGGACGTTCATGCCAGCGATTAAAAAAAAGTATAAAAGGGTATTGAACGTCCTATTTTTTTCGAATCAATATCACAATGTTTGGTTTTGGTGAACACCACGAAGAAGTCTACGGTAGAGAAGAACACGAAGGTAAGTTCTCTCACGAATTGTTAGCTGGTGCTGCTTCTTTCGAAGCTGTCAAGTTGTTCGAAGACAGACAAAGAAGAGAAGGTAAGCCAGTTTCCCACGCTTTCGCTAAGGAAGTTCTTGCTGGTTTCGCTGGTGCTGAAGTTGACAAGTTGTTCGAAACCAAGGGTTTGGACTACTTGGACCAAAGACAAGCTAGAGAACAAGCTCAAGACTACGCTGTTCAACAATATGATCAACACTACGGTAGAAGTGAAGAATGGCACCCAGACTCTGAGCCACCTTTCGACTACAGAGACGAAAGATACAACAGATACTAGATTATTTGTTAATTAACGATTTATAAGAACAATTGTAGATTGACTGCAAAAGCCAAGGCTTTTTAGAACACGCATTAATGCAACGTTTTAAAAACGTTATCGCCGATTACGTAATCGTATTTTGATCTGAAATTCTCTAATTTTATTCTAAACTTTAAAGAATTTTGTGAATTTTGCAAATAATTTATAAAAATTTGACAACAAATTTGCAATTATACGTCAAATTTGGCATTTAATTTAGTTAATGATACAGGTCTTTGGGGAGTATGCAATTAAAAATATAGTCGAAATAAGATCACCTCTTTTTTTTTCTTCACTTTTTCTATAAATATGCTTACCCCACAAGTTGAAATGAAAGCAATCATGAAATATCCAATTACGAAAATGCTTAGGTTTTGAAGTGTGGCTGTAATTGAGAATTCTAAACTATGCAATGTATCATAAAAGTTCATTTTCGATAAATTTATAACTTTTCTATACTCTTCAGCAATTATAACCGGATAAAAATTACAGGGTTACAGGAAATCGAAGAATGAGAAGTTCCTTCGACTACATTCATCCCTTTGGAAATTCGGGTACATACGAATAACCGTGTTTGTGTAACATGATGCGGATCATCTGCCGCTAGAGAAGTGTGATGAGATCAAAAAAAAAAGATCCAACAATTGATACCCAACAGGCATTTCATTAGTTGAATGATTGTTGAACTAACAATTTTGTGTAGAAAACTAATAATTTAGACTGTTATTAAGCTCAACGTTCATAAGGGACTTTTTAGTGAATATTAGTAATCGCAACTACACATTTAATTACAAATAACGTATGTCAAAATTCAGTTACATGGAATAAAGTACCATGATGTTCGTAAACATTCGCACACGAAATATCAAATTCATATTTGCTATATACTTCTGGTGAAGATGCGCAGTTGAAGTCTATTTGTCCGAGAATCTGTTAAGCCTGGTGGGTATTGTTAAAACGTTCGTACATCCCTTGTGGAGTAGAGAATTACCAGAAACATCGTTATTACTGTGAAGGTCAAAAGAGACAATGCCTGAAGCGGGACATTAAAGTAATACAAAGCAGTAGTTGTTATGTCGATTCCGAACACCGAAGAATTTTTATTGAATTCCCCACATTTCAAGTATGAAATATGTATCTTTGAGTAAGAAAGTGTCAAAAAATATCTTGATGCCGTATGACAGGAACAAGCGAATGGTTACATAAGCACTACATGCAGCTATTATGTGTCGGAGACAAAAAACGTTAATTACATATTTGAGTAACTTTCGTAGCCAGCTACAATGCATCCGAAATCACAAAGTGGGATCAACAGAATAGGAGATTTCAGAGTGGAGTTTTTTCATGCTAGACCCCACTTGGAGTGGTAGAGGTGGGGGAAAAGAATAAGTATAAATACCAAACGATAATCATGTATTCTAATCATTATCGATGAAGACTATCAACTTCTTTATTTGCCTGTTCTTACTGATTTTATCAGTTGTTACAGCTGCTGCTCTCCCACCAACTCAAGATCCTTTCTACCAGCCACCAGCTGGATTTGAAAACTCTGCTCCAGGTAGTATCTTGAGAAGCAGAAACATCGATAACGAATTGAGAGGTGTTGTTATTCCAGCCAATGTTCAAAACACCTGGGAATTGTTGGTTAGATCCAACGATGCTCTGGGAAACCCAAACGCTATTGTCACAACTCTTATTGAACCATTCAACGCTGATTCCAGTAAATTGCTTTCTTACCACATCTTCGAGGACTCTCCAGGACGTGACTGTGCTATTTCTTACGGTTTGACCACTAACTCCAATGTTATTATTAACGGTAATATGCAAATTGAAATGGTCCTTATCCAAGCTGCTTTGGAGAAGGGATGGTTCGTTGTTGTTCCAGATTATGAAGGTCCAAAGGGTTCTTTTACCGTTGGTCCTCAAGCTGGTCACGCTGTTTTGGATTCTATTAGAGGTGCCTTGAAGTCTGGTCTTGGTGGTCTTCAATCTGATGCCCAAACCGCTATGTGGGGTTACTCTGGTGGTTCCATTGCTACCGGTTGGGCTGCTGCCATGCAACCATCTTACGCTAACGACTTGGGCAACAACTTGATTGGTGCTGCTCTTGGTGGTTTTGTTACTAACGTCACTGCTACTGCCGTTGCTATCGAAGGTACCGTCTTCGCTGGTTTGACTGCTGCTGCTTTGAACGGTTTGGCTAACGAATACCCAGACTTCCACGCTTCTCTTTACAACGATGTCACTGACCCAGGTAGAAACGCTCAACTCTCTTGGGCCAACAATGTCTGCTCTCTCCCAGGTCTTGCTAAGTTCATCAACTACAGATTCTTCACTGGTCCAAACAGATTCCTTAACAGTGGTTACGGTTTCATGCAACAACCAACTTCTGTCAAGGTTCTTAACGCTGTTACTTTGGCCACTGACCAAAGCCAAGGTGTTCCTCAAATCCCAATGTTCATTTTCCACTCCGACAACGATGAAGTTGTTCCTGTTGTCGGTGTCCAAAGAACTTACAACAACTGGTGTTCTTGGGGTGCTCCTTCTATTGAGTATGCTTCTGATTCCTTGGCTGGTCATCTTTCTGAATACGCTGCTGGTTCTGGTGCTGCTTTCTCCTGGATTATCAACAGATTCGAGGGTAGTGACACTGTTAACGGCTGTCAAAAGA
The DNA here is from genome assembly GCA_030566775.1 of [Candida] smagusa. Lineage (NCBI taxonomy): Eukaryota > Fungi > Ascomycota > Pichiomycetes > Serinales > Debaryomycetaceae > Kodamaea > [Candida] smagusa. The sequence continues at coordinate 338,974 of JAKUAW010000012.1, read as the reverse complement.
CTCACAGAATCACTAACTTGTGGTACCCAGGAAGTGACCAAATCTTGGCTTTCTCTCTTCTTTCTGTCTTGAAGACCGTTTTCCTCCAAGGTGTCGGTCCAGGATTCCACATCAGTTTCTAAACTTGTGTGTTTATGTCTAGTTATGAATTTACGTATTAGCTTTCAGTACTTGTAGCGGAATAATTTAGGTTGCAAAAAAAAAGAAATTATTTAACTTTATTACGTGCAGGACATAATGTAGATATAACACTCAATGCGCCAACACAACATCACTCAGTAAAGTCCGAAAATTGTTGGGTGGGGCCATCATGTGAGCCCCCCACTAGGCACACAAAACACATAGGAGGGCTCACAAAACAGTTATTGTCCTACAATACCTTCTTCTCGGGGAATATCAGAGAAAGACTTTTTAATGTTAAAAACAACATCACAAGATAATTCACTCGAATTTCCATTTGCGAAACTTTCATCAGTTTTTTTTATGTACAAAATGCACAAAGTGCAGTGTTTTTCTGTTAACATACTGGTCACTCAGCATCTTCACTGCGTTCACACTATGCAGTTTTCATGACAAACACTCGTAATTTCACCATGAAAACGGAAAGTCAAACTTGTGTAAGTTTCGAGTGTGAAAAAGGGAAAGTCCTTTAAGATTTTTAAAAACGGAACGTGCAATGTACTTTGCCATAAGTTAATCATTAAAAAAACGGAACGTGCAAACATTGCTCTCGTCATATCAAACTTGTGTAAGAATCATTAGAAGTACAAAATAGTTTTCGTAAGAAACTGTGACGACTGAAAGAATATTTTCATTACGGAAAGTTTATGTTTGCTTATTATTAAAAAATTACTTGCGCTACAATAACGGAGGAACTATTTTATTACATAAGAAAATTGATCGCGTATTGAAAACGCCAAAAATGAAACAAAAAAATACGCGTAATGTCAAGCACCAGGCCCGACCTTAAATTCACCGATCACGGTGATGAAAGACAGTATTACCGTAAGTACTCCAATCTTCCTGAAAAAGATCCAAACACTCTTCGAGTAATTGACCATAATAATCAAGATTACTTTACGGTTTTGGATACAGATGCAGATTTAATTGCAGACAATATCTATAAAACGCAGCTGGTGATTAAGTACAACCAAGCAGGTAAAGCGAGGTATGTTACAATTGCTCCACAGGTATTTCTTAACAATGTGCTCAAGTTTGCGCTTATAGATAAGCACATGAAGGTTGAAATCTACTCAAACAAGAGTTTTGAGTTGATTGTGGGGGCATCACCTGGTAATTTGTCACCATTACAAGAACAATATGGGGTGAGTTTGGATGGGATGACGTCGGATGGGTCTACGGCCGTTATAGCTGCGTTGAAGGTGGCATCAGGAACAACCAAGAAGCTCGGGGTGTGCTGTGTGGATGTTTCCAACAATTCGATCCAAGTTTCGGAGTTTGAAGACAACGATTTGTATTCTAATTTGGAGAGTTTGCTTATCCAATTGGGAGTGAACGAGGTGGTTGTACCATCCAACTATTCATACGAGGACGACGAGCACAGAAAGCTCTTCCAGGTGTTGAACAAGGTGAACAACATAGTGGTGAGTTCAGTCAAATCGTCACTCTTTAATACTACTGACATCGAGCAAGATCTCGGGAAGTTGTTGGTGATGAAGGATGATGAGTTGAACGTGGGGTTGGTGTTGGCTGCCAAAAACATCAATTCTGTTGATTACTCGTTATCATTGAGTGGGGCCAATGCGTTGATTGGATACTTGCAACTTTTAAATGGAGACTCCAATGTGTTTAGCATCGAGCAGTATAACCTTTCGTCGTACATGAAGTTGGATCTGTCGACTCTTAAAGCGTTAAATGTGTTTCCGTTGAACAGCAGTTCCACTAGTGTGACCTCACTCTTTGGATTGCTCAACAAGTGTAAAACTACAGCTGGGTCCAGATTACTTTCACAGTGGTTGAAGCAACCATTGACCAGCTTATCAAGCATCCAAGAAAGACAAGAGCTTGTGGAGCTTTTGATGAATGACACCAACTTGAGGATGTTCTTAACACAGGACTGGCTCCCAAAGGTGCCTGATGTTAAAAGGTTACTCAAGAAGATATCCAGCAGTATTAAGAAAAGTACTGGCAATGATAATAAGAAGTTGGACGATGTTGTTAGACTTTATCAATTGGTTTTAACGTTGCCATTGATACTTGAGATGTTGAACACGATAGTTGAGGAGAATGCCAATCCATTGGTATCGACGTACTGGTTGGATCCAATCACCGAGTACCATCAATCATTGCTTAACTTCCAGAGTTTGGTTGAAACCACCATTGACTTGAGTCCTTTGGAACATCTGCGTGATTTGAACACCGACTTTAACGTCAGACCTGAATTCAACGAAGCTTTGGTCGACATCAATGCAAACCTACAGAATACAAAGCAAGAAATCATGGAATTGCACCAGGAAGTGGCAGATGATTTAAACATCGACACCGAGAAGAAGCTTAAATTGGAACAACATGTTCAACACGGATGGTGTTTTAGGGTCACCAGAAATGATTCTGTTGTTTTGCGTAACACAACCAAGAAGTACATCCAGTTGCAAACAGTCAAGGCTGGGGTGTTTTTCACCTCGAAGTCTTTACAAGATTTGGCTGAAAAGTATAATAAACTTAACCAAGAGTATAACGTGCAACAAAGAGAAGTCATTAAAGAGATCTTGGATGTTTCTTTAACATATCTGCAATTGTTTGTCAAACTTAGTATGGTGTTAAGTCATGTTGATGTGTTGAATAGTTTTGCAAATGTCGCTATTCTAGCACCAACTACATACGTCAAGCCAAAGTTACATCCATTAGCATCACAGAAAGAGGATGAGGAATTTAAGGACCGGAAATTAAATCTTCTTGAATCCAGACATCCATTACTTGAAGTGCAAGATGATTTAAACTTTATTGCCAATGACGTCAAGTTGTCTAATGAAGACAAGTCGTTTGCTATTATCACCGGTCCAAACATGGGTGGTAAGTCCACATATATCAGACAAATCGGGGTGATAGCATTGTTGAGTCAGATTGGATGTTTTATTCCAGCTAGCGATGAGTCGCCCGAGATGCCTATTTTCGATGCCATATTGTCCAGAGTTGGAGCCGGGGACTCCCAATTGAAGGGATTGTCCACGTTTATGATTGAGATGTTGGAGACATCGTCGATCTTGGCAACCGCCACCCACAACTCCTTGATTATCATCGACGAGCTTGGACGTGGAACGTCCACCTACGATGGTTTTGGACTTGCATGGTCCATTCTGGAACACTTGGTATCTAAAACAAACTGCTTCACGTTGTTTGCAACACATTTCCATGAATTGACCAAATTGGTGGATACCTACAACAACGTGGAAAACTTGCATGTCATTGCACACGTCGAAGATGATAACCACGATGACATCACATTGATGTATAAGGTTGGTCCTGGAATGTCTGATAAATCATTTGGTATTCATGTTGCCGAATTAGTCAAGTTTCCACAGAAAATCGTCAACATGGCCAAACGTAAGGCTGCTGAATTACAAGACGATAATGATGAGGCGTTAGTGAAGAAGAGTAAACTTTCTCCAGATGAGGTAAGTCTCGGAGTGAATGCATTAAAGGACGTGCTTAAGAAATGGAAGCTGGAGTGTTATGACGATGGATCGAAAGAAATCAAGGTATCAAGTCAAGATGCTATTGACAAGCTTAAAGGTTTAGTTGCGGGTATTAAAGATGACAAGTTTGTTGCAGAGATCATGAGTAATTTATAGCTGAATAAGATGTTTATGAGTAATCTAACTAAATAAGTTTATGAGTAATCTAAATAAGATGACAAGTTTATGAGTAAGCTAACTAAATAATATCACAACTGAAGTGAGCAATCTATAAGATCAAAGGATCATTGATTCTTTTTCAAAAATTCCGCATCCCTTTCATGTAAAAGTTTAACACCTCTGAAATGTAATAATCCCTTTTCATCAATACAAACAATATACGGAAAGCCCCAAACTGTACGTAACTCATAAAATTGCTGAGTTTCCAGAAGGTAAAATTTCAAGTATACCTCAGCAACCAAATAATAATAGATACCAGCTCCCGTAAGAATATGCCACCAACCATGACCTTCTAAAATAAATCCATATGGAATACCAATTTGTCTTCTCGCACTGCGAGCATACAGACAAAGGTGAATATCCAAATTCCAAAGAAAGTAACCGGCTCCAAACATAAGCAAGCCCTTTAACATAGTCCAATACAAGCCCCATCTTTGACCATCGGTGAGTTTTGGGGATCTCAGCAAAGACCAAGATTTGGCCATGATCAAAGCATTTAACAAAGCATACGCTGTTTGGTGGATGGTGGGGTTTTTCAACACCAAGTAGATCCACGTAAGCGATATGGCAGACGCAGCCACTGCAGCGCCAACAGCCTGGGATTTTCGGCGCAGTGCATTTTCACTAAAAACTGACCAGCACGGAATACATGTAGCGTAGATCATAGGCAATTCGTCCAACAATTGGTACTCATACAAAAGCGTCATGTGGAATAACCACAGCCCAACACCAACCAACATAAAGCCATATCCAGTATAGATAAACCGCTTTTCTAAGCGCTGGCTGTAGCCTGTGTAAATGAAAAACGCAGCAATTGCGATAAAGATGGCATTGGTAGTTGTGTTGATTGCTTCTGCAATATACTGCGAAACGACATAGTTCTCCTCACACCAATCAATGGTAGACGTGGGGACTCCCCAGAACCCAAAGTTGTTTTCTGGCGGATATTCTACAGCAAATGGCAACATCCTTAAAAATGATTTTCTGTCGGCGATTGCGGATATATTTAAGGGTCCAAAGATTTACAATGGGGGGTGTGAAATTAACTAATTTGAATACCATTCTAACCAACACTCATCTCTGTCAGGTCTTGTAGTGTAAGAATCAAACATTTCCATTTTGACGAAATCGTCATCACCTTTGTTGATGCCGCGGCCCATCGCGATGCTCTTCAAGTCGGCGTTGATCTCGCACCACTCAGAGCAAATTTTTGAGTGGTATTTCATGTAGAGATTTGCAACCGCCAATTTCATTTCGATCACTGCAAGGTTCATTCCCAAACACATGCGGATGCCCTTTCCAAAAGCCATCATGTATCTATTTTGGGATTTTAATCTCTCATGGAATGTTTCCGTCAGTTCTTCGTCGTACTTTAACCATCTTTCCGGAATAAACTCGTTTTCCTGTGGAAATATGCATGATTTGCGGTGTAGTGAGTAAGGTTGGCATTGAACAACTGTGCCCTTAGACAAGCACACGTTCCTATTGTTAATGTGGAACGAGTAATCTTTATCAGTGACCCTGGGCTCAGCCCCAGGAATCGCCGCATGGAGTCGAAGTCCCTCTAGGAAAACGGCATTCAAGTAGGGAAGTTGATCCACAGCCACCAAGTCTGTGATGACGTGACCTGGGTCAAAGGAGTTGGCGAGCTCCCCAATTAACTTGTCTTGGATGGCTTTGTTTCCAGGGCGCAGCAATTGGTATGTTAAGTACGTCAATTGAACGGCAGTGGTTTCATGGCCTGCAAAAATATTATCCGAGAGAATTGAGTATGCCTCATTCCCCAATTTCCCACATACCTGCAAGTCAGCTAAAGTGGAGTTTGGATCGGGTGATTGTTCGGCTTTGGAATAGAGTCCGAGTTGCCATTTTTCTACATCTTCAGCGGACATGAGGATCGAGTCGGAAGCAGCCCAACCCCAGAACCTGGGTGCCCGCGTGGTCCAGAACACCATCGAAGACACCTTACGGTGTTTGGCAATGATCTGTCTCAGTTCCTTGTCGATGAGAAAGGTGGAGCCGTTGGCCCGCCCCAACTCAAACAGCGTAACCACGTCCATCGCAAGCGCCGAAAACAACGAGTACACATCAAGCCCCACGTTCGTTTTCTTCTGAAGCCAGGTGTCCCCATCAACAGCCCCCTTTCCAAGCTCATTAAGTAGCCCGATCGCCTTGTCGGGATTTTCGCCGGTAACGGACCCAGTCTCAATACAATAAAGCATGTCCTTTACCTTATCAACAAGCAACTCCTGGTACTTGAACACATTACTCTTGCTGTATCTCCCCATTATCATTTTCTTCAACGTCAAGTGTGCCTTGTTATCCAAGGTAGCAAAGATATTGGGCTGCCCATGATTGGCAAAGTTGGCGTAAAAGTCCGACTTGGGCATGTTTCTAACGTAGACATCATTGATGTATTGCGAGTCGTTGAAACTTACCAGCTTGGGTGAAAGGATGACAACATTTCCGTATTTAAGATGAAGGTCGTGCACTTTTCTTACCCATGAATTGTGTTGTTCATGGTATAAACTAGGCCATGATGAGATCCGATGGATATATGGCCCCGGAACGTTCCGAAGTGGTGAGAGTATAAATGGATAGACTAGAAAGTAGTGTAGAATGGCAAGTGTTGCTATTCCCACTTCAATTTCAAAGAGGTGTTCTGTTATCAACTGAGTCAACATACTGATAAGATAAGAACTTTTTCACAATGTCAAAAAATATATCAAAAAGACTGGACGAGTCAGGAATCGAACCCGAGACCTTACCCATGCTAAGGGTACGCGCTACCAACTACGCCACACGCCCATTTTCTGGGTTTCTAATGGTACGTAAATGTCTGCTTGTGCCTGTTAGTGTACAATTAGCCGAGTCCTTGAATCTGCCTATGCTCTAAATCTTGGTAGATTCTTTTAGTCTGACTTTATACATCACCAAATATTCAGATCTGCTGCGTCAGTTTATCTTTTAAGTTCATATAATGAAATACACCTAACGCTAAAATACCTTCCATTCATAGCCCTTCAATTATAATAACTAGGAGATGCTTCTACCGCCAAACCAGCTATCCTAATACTAATCAGTCCAAAAAAAGAAATTGGACAAGTTAGTTTAAGGAACAAGAACTGAGAATGTCCAAGAGATTATGGCAAAATTGTGCCTCGAGAGATGAGAATTTCTGAATATTCGGTAATAGCAAAGAACGAAGCTGTTAGCGTTTTCTATTCAATAGAGACCGGCTAGTTGATTTCAGTTGAAAGAATGAATAAATTATTGAACTTGATCCAGATTCTTAGGCTAATACATGATCCAAAATATACAACAAAAGGTGCCTGCCACCTCAGTTCAGATATATTATTCCTATTTATCCTGTTCTTAAAAGAGAATCAAAACCCAAAGACAAATGCATGTATTTTTTGCAACCAAACTTCAAAATTGGTTACAGTCATGCAAGCTTCGCCAGCAGCCCAAAATTTTAAACTTGATTAGAATTCAATATACTATTTGTCAAGTTTGGGTTAGGTTAATTGGTAAGTTCCTACTATTTAGTCCTGTAAATTATAAGGTGTATTTCTCATGATTATAAATACGCTTGTGTTTGACTATTCACCTTTGAGCACGCAATAGTAATAACAAGGAGCCCCTTGTTCTTCTAATCTATAGTTGTGGCTGAAGGCGTTTCCTCTACTTGTAGCGCTGGGCTAATCTGTAGCTGACATAATATAAGCTGACGTAAGGTATTCATAACCTAAAGTCCCTAACACTACTCTAGTTTACAACTTGAATACTAACTCTACTCATTTATTAATGGGCATGAGAAAACTAATTCATTTTTCTCGCAACCTTACCAATGAACAGGTATTTTGGAAAAGCTAGAAACAAACTCTTTAAAAGTAGAACTCTGTTTCAGTCTAAGTTCACTTTTTCAATACTTTTATCATCCAAACAGAACAAACCAAAACTGTTATGTGTAACCAAGTTCCAGCCTTAACCAACCCATGATAATCTGGATATACCTATAGCAGTATATTTCTAAGTAAACTTAGCCCTGTTTATGTTTTGGCCCCTCTTCGGGTGGTCCTTGGATTGAACACGGAGGAATCATTCTCTTCAAAAGGTCCCCATTGCATGGGTTATATTCAGAAATATCACCTGACAATATGTCTGCAGCAAGTTTGCTGATAGGTAATGCCTGGGTTATGGCTAAAATAGCTAAAACGATAAGTGTAAACTTGTTCATGATAATAAGTTAGTGAGACTAAAAGCTAAATAAGGACAGTGTCCCCTTTTTATAGTCCAATTCTTGATTATCATAGTCTTATCAATTCAAACTCAGAAGCCGGTGTTTCATACGATTTCTCCGAAAAATACTTATAATGGCTTTGCAACTACATGTTCCTGGGCTCATAAATGTAGGCTGATACAAAAACAAAACAGCCACGAGTCATTGCACGGTGAGATAAGAGAAAGCAACAAATCATATTTTTTAACCCATACCCCAAGATACCCAGCAATGATGTATTTTCTATACAGTTTCTAATAACTCAGTGAATCTATCTGCTTGATGAATACCACATTCTGTTTTAGCCTTTCCTTTCCACCGTCCTGAACGCTCATCTTCTCCTTCAGATACAGGCGAAGTTGAATGCCAATCTCCAACAGACTTGTAACCTAAATCAAGTAATTCATTATAAGGAACTTGATTTTCGTTAATGTATTTCTTGATATCTGAAAATGAGAGCTTACAAAGAGGGTTGATTTTGTAAGTACCTGATTCCTTTTCAAACTCAACTATCGGAATATGACCACGCTCCCCTCCTTGTGACCGTCTTCTACCAGTCAATAATGCTCTTACTGAAAGCTCCCGAATGGCTCGTTGAATCGGCTCTACCTTAACCAAGTAATCATATCTTAACTCATCGGCATTCCATAAGTCATCCCCATACTTGCTTACAAATTCTTTCTCTGTGTTTGTACCTACTGGCTTGTACGTAATTATATTAATAGGTTCGTACTGTTTGCCAACCTTCTGTACCAACTCTAATGTCTGCGGAAAGTGATACAAAGTATCGACAAATATCAAATCCACACTAGTTCCAAGCTTGGATATTATATCAATCGTGACTAAACCAGTGAGCCCAAATGCTGTGGACTGGTACAACCCTTTGGAGAATGTCTTGATTGCCCACTGGATTATCTCCTCGGGTGAGGCGTCCTCTAGTTCTCTATTAACTCTCTCTAGATCAATACTGGCCATTTCTCTATTAATTAGTGCTAACGCTTGATTTTGCATTCACCTTGTCACGTGGAATCGCACACCAGGGTCAACTTTCCTAAAATGGTGTTCATGCATACAACTCCCAATCTAGGTTTGTAACTCTATCAATCCTCTAAAGGCCGCTTTATTCCGTTACAACTGTGCAAATCAACACATATATAGTGCACTTGAAGTATTAAGCCAACTTATAATTTATGTGCGCTGTGAGGCTGATGCAATTAAAAGAGGCAAACAATTTACTGTTTTAGTATACTCTTATAGACATCAATCACTTTGACGTGCCAAGATGTGATGATGTGTACGTCAAATACGTCGCTTATAACTCTAATATTGAGAAAAGTACTTTAGTATGCTGTTTGGCTTAACATTTTTTTTAATACAGCAAATTTCAGCAAACAACATTTATGTACTGGTGAAGCTGTATCGTTTCATCTATGAACATTCGAGACAAAACGTGTGGCACAAGCAATGAACTATTACCAAAACGTATCTCTGTAAATTACGTTTATGGTAATACTTTCCACAGTATTCAAACTCATAACGATTACTTTTATTTCCGAATTAAACTTAATTATAATTTTACACCTCTAGAATTATTTGTCCATGAAACCATTAGGAATTCAGGAGATACTACCCTAATTTAGTTGTCATTACTTCGAATAACTTATGTAACTTATTATTTTGCAGTTGTAAAGAGGGTAGACTTATCCTATTATATTTATTGCCCCATTACCCGAGTAAAGAATTCTTCATTGTTGATAAACCCACACAGTTAATCCGAATAAAATATTCTTAACTTGAGAGATAACCAAACCTTATATGTAACACAAACATAACACAATACATTTATAGATAAGAATGTACTGTCATATTTTAGAATAGAATTACTTTTTTACGTGTTCAAAAAATAATTTGCTTATCAACTTATGTCATGATGAGCCGCTCAGGTAGACGGTGTTACAAGTGAAAGTAAGTGGCCATTATAGCTTAGAAGAAATAATCAGACATAAAACATCTAGTCATGTGTTATGTATTGGGTTAGGTAAGCTGTTACTAAATAGCTTGTAATACTTGATTGTATAGTGTTTATTGGTCGATAGACACTTATTTCTTTATTCCGTAAACTAAAAGGTACTTTTCTCGATCTATTCAAAGCGCTCATGCCCTACTTTTTATACGTCGGCTAAAATCCTGCCTAGAGGAGCTTAATGAGTATTATTAGTGTCAGTATTGTGTTAGTCACAATCTGAACTCTATTACTCCGTATCAAGCTCAGTCAGGGCTGACGCAAGGTTTAAGCTGACATAAGGTATCACAAACCTCGAGTCCCTAACATCATGTAATTAATTGGCTTTTGTAGATTGAATACTAATGACTGTTAATTATAACGTAACTGAGTAATGATATTGGGTTTTTAGGAAAATGTTATATCATTAAGTACTTCACTAGCGGATTATTCTATTATCATTATGCTTTTCATAGAATTTTTATATTTAGCCATTATCGGTTTTGTTCCTGAGGAAGTAATTTAGAACCTTTGATTATTAAATAAAACTACAAGCTTTCATATTAAAATAGTAATGTTCTTAGAATTGGGAGTGTTACCAGTCATCTTAGATGGCAAGAAGCTGGAATTGATCTTCTCTTGGACATCCCCAGGTGAGATTAATTATACTTAACTCACACAGAGTGCTAGTTGAGACATAAGAATTTGCAACCAAAAACATGTGATGCAAACTTTCAAGATCCAGTTATCGTAAAATATCGGTAAATAATATAAGGTGTTTAGGGTGTGAAACTCCGAAAAAGCCGCGTGTGGCATTGTTAAGTAAGATTCGCTACTGCTAGTGAAAAGACCCAAATTGCATGTGAAAGATTGTGATACACACTTTAATTAAGCCACTTGCGTACACCACGCAAAGTGTGGTTTGTGAGGCTGACATGTAACATTATTTACACTAATCAAAAAACTTGCACATTGGTCTCATTCATATCATTAGAGTAATGTAGCGACATTTTTGACAGCCATGTCATCACAGCTTGGCACATCAAATTTCTTGGAAACGTAAAAATGTGTGTTTCTTTTATTCTGGTGTTAACTTGGTTGTGAGCTGGATATAATTGCTTGTAGAAATTAGGTCTTGAACGTTTGCGCAGAAGTATGGTTCCCTTCTATTGAAGGTGACATGGTGTGCAAAATTTCAAATAGGGTATTGTATACTAGCTACAGGTTAAACTTAAAGATAACAAGTTATTAAGAGATTTTATAATACCACTTCATATAGTTGTGTAAATAACATTCGATTAGGAAGATGATAGTACTAAAATGTGACACTTACAAAATACGGGAAATAAATGATTAGATAGGAATATACAAATCATAGCACGACAATTAATTCTAGCAACGTTATGTTTCTTATCAGGCTCAAAATTGGGTTTCAATATGCGTTTAAAAATATATTTAATTTAATTGCAGCCATTCTTTAATTGCTTCATTCCTGCCACAGTGCTCTCTATAAATCGTACAAGAATTCCTTGGTTTATTAGCTGATAACGATGACTAGTCCATTCACAAAGATTAATCCCGTGTCAAGTATTAGGAGTTTTAGTAGTCAATTAGATGTGGTAGATCATGAAATCGATCTCCAAGCAATAATTTCAAGAAACATTGGTCTCAATGAAGTTGCAAAGTCACTCACTGAAAACCAAAAGACCTTGGTGTTTCAAAGATTACATTTTGAATACTTAGAAGACTTTAATGATTTACCTGCAACTGCAACCTTTATGCTTGAGAAGATTGAGAGTTTAAATGTTACAGATGCGCTAGACATATTAAGAGAAGCCATTGAAGAACATCAGGATGATCCTAACTATGTTGTTGAAGATTATGAGTTGCTTGAGAGATTAGTGGACCATTCTATTACTGAAGGCTTTACGAGTGCAGTTAAGGGTAAACTAGAAAGTTCATTTGCTGATAACAAAGAAATTGCAATTGTTGATACCAATTCTGTTTCTGAGACGTCGGCAAAGGGAACAATCAAGTTTGATGCTCATAACAAGGATTACTTGAATATTACGGACTTGGAATTTCAAATTAGAATGGAAGCTGCTATTATTGCGTACTGGTCTCCATACAGAGAAGTTAGATCAGTGGTTGATCCATTCGATGATCCGAATATTCTTTGCGAGACTTGGCGTGTGTATTTCTTGGCTGTGATTTGGACTGCTCTTTCAACGTTTATTAATCAATACTTCTCAGAGAGACTTCCAAGTATTTCTTTAGATAGCAGTGTTGTTCAAGTTTTCTTATTCCCATGTGGTACAGTCTTGGCTAAGCTTCCAAATTGGAGTTTTAAGGTCTGGAAATATACATTTGAGTTGAACCCTGGTCCATGGACTAAAAAGGAACAATTTTTGGCCACATTATTCGTGTCGAATGGCGGATCTCCATATGTCTCTTCTAATATTCACATCCAGAAAATGAAGATATTCTACAACACCGAATGGATAACATATGGGTACAGTATTTTATTGATTTTATCCACGAATTTCATGGGTTTTGGTTTAGCAGGAATTGTCAGAAAGTTTGTTGTTTATCCCGTTAGAAATTTGTGGCCTACTTTATTACCTACAATTGCACTTAACAAAGCGTTGACCAGTCCCGAGAAAAGGGAGAAAATCAATGGCTGGAGTGTTTCCAGGTACAACTTTTTCTTTATTGTGTCCGGTATTTCATTTGTATACTTTTGGATTCCAGATTACATCTTCCAAGCGTTGTCTATATTCAACTGGATGACATGGATAAAACCAGATAACCTTGATTTGGTCAACATTACAGGGTTCAATAATGGATTGGGTCTCAATCCAATTCCTTCATTTGATTGGAACGTTATCGGTACTGGGACCATGGCTCAACCGTTTTACAATACTTCACAAACCTACATCGGTGCAATTATAGGTTTCTTCTGTATCGTGGGTGTTTGGTATTCGAACTACTACTGGAGTAGATACATTCCAATCAATTCCAATCTGTTATACAGTAACACTGGTGAATCATACAGTGTTTCTAGAATATTGAACAAGGATTTGAAGTTTGATAATGAAGCATATCAAAAAGTGGGTCCACCATTCTATTCAGCTGCAAACTTGGTGCTTTATGGGGCATTTTTTGCACTTTATCCGTTCAGTTTTGTCTACGAAACAGCAATAAACTACAGGGGGATAGTTAAGGGATTCAAGATGTTCTACAAGAACTTTAGAAAGGATAATTATTCTGGTTTCAATGACCCCCACTCTAGAATGATGAGTAGATATCCTGAAGTTCCCGAATGGGCATTCCTTGTTATTTTGCTCGTCTCGATTGTGTTTGCCATTCTTTGTGTGAAGCTCTATCCAGCCGAAACACCAGTGTGGGGTATTTTCTTCACATTGGGAATCAATCTTGTGTTCTTGATTCCAATTACTTATATCTCTTCGATCACTGGGTATTCGTTTGCGCTTAATGTGATTGTTGAATTGATTATCGGATATGCCATTCCAGGTAACGGTTTGGCATTGGCAACATTAAAATCTTTTGGAACAACAATTGATAGTCAAGCAGATGGTTATATCAGTTCTCAAAAGACGCTCCATTATGTGAAGATTCCTCCTAGAGCTTATTTCCGTGTCCAAATTATAGCTACAATCCTTTCAAGTTTTGTTGCGTTGTCTATTATTAATTATCAGATTGATACTATTAAAGACTACTGTACTCCAAGGCAACCGCAAAAATTCTCGTGTCCAGGAACAACTACTTTTTTCAGTGCTTCTGTTCTTTGGGGTGTGATTGGACCTAAGAAGGTTTTTGGCGGCCTTTACCCGTTGTTGAAGTACTGTTTCTTGATTGGGGCTGTTGGTGCTTTTATTTGTATTGCCATCAAGTGGTATGCACCAAAGAGATATGTTAGGGAATTCCAGCCAACAATTATTATTGGTGGAATCTTGAATTACGCCCCATATAATTTGTCATATTTGACTGGTGGATTATATGTGGGCTGGTTATCCATGGTATACGGTAGGAAACGTTTCCCTGCATTCTGGGAAAAGTATAATTATGTTTTTGCTAGTGCAGTTTCAGCTGGTATCGCATTCAGTTCGGTTATCATTTTCTTTTCTGTTCAATACCACCCCAAAGATATTAATTGGTGGGGTAACATTGTTCTGTTCCAAGGATATGAAGACGAACCTACTGGAGGATATAATGCCACGATCCAAGCACCGGACGGATACTTTGGTCCAAGAAAGGGGCATTATCCATGATTGTATAATTAATAATTCGAATGTTCTTGAAGATTTTCTTTGTCCTAATTGTGGATTGTCCCACACTTTGTATTCTCAGTATTTCTCCGTGGAACTACCGAAATATTTTTTATGCGCAATGAAATTGGTTATCGTGAAAAAATAGACATCAGGGTCTCGGCTTTCGGATGTAGCAATGTTGAGTACCCTTGGAGTTCCCCAGTTTATCATGGCCGACTGTAAGATGACATATTTTTCTGGGCATCTGAATTGTATCTGAGAATTCGTAAAACTCGGGGCATTAAAGCTTGGTTACGAAGTTTAATAATTGTTTGCATGGTATGGCACAATGTCTAAATCCTAAAATGGTTATGATATCAAACTAATGAATTTTGTTGAAGCACAAAAGCATTTTTCAACCAACTAAAAGGAACAAAGGTATCTTTCAACAAAGTATAAACAGTATCAATGAACGGTAATATTGCCTTCTAAAACGTATCTCGATCCATGAATCATTACTCATATACTAAGCAGTATTTGCGATCATAGACCATACGTTGTTGGTGCCTTTCGAGATAAATACTTTAAATTTAAGCCTTGCTTTTCGCCTGCTTATGATTGCTTATCAATTCGGCAATTTGTGTGGATTCCGGAAACCCAGTACTATATATTGGTAGTGATTTCTTTAGTATTTTCGAATGAACACCATGAGTTCTGCAAGTAAAATTAACCCTGTCACAAGTATCAGGAGTTTTAGTAGTCACTTGGAAGTGGAGGACCATGAAATCGATCTTCAAGCATTAACTTCAAGAAACATTGGTCTTAATGAAGTTGCAGTGTCGCTTACAGAAACCCAAAAGAAGTTGGTCTTTCAAAGGTTGCATTTTGACAGCTTAGAAGACTATAATGATTTACCTGCAACTGCAACTTTTATGCTTGAGAAGATTGAAAATTTGAGTCTTCCAGATGCCATTGATGTTTTGAAGGAGACAATTGTTGATCATAGGGATGATCCTAATTATGTTCTTGAAGAATATGAGTTACTTGAACGGTTGCTTGAAAATGCACCAACTGACGGTTTCCCCAGTGAGGTTAAGGGCAAACTAGAAAGCTCATTTGCTGATAACAAAGAACTTACTATTGTTGAAACCAATTCGGTGTCTGAGATTTCGGATAAGGGATCTCATGGATACGACAAGGATTACTTGAATATCACGGACTTGGAATTTCAAATCAGAATGGAAGCTGCTATTATTGCGTACTGGTCTCCATACCGAGAGGTTAGATCTGTGGCTGATCCATTCGATGACCCCAACATGCTTTGCGAGACTTGGCGTGTGTACTTTTTAGGAGCAATCTGGACTGCCCTTTCAACGTTTATTGACCAGTACTTTTCTCAGAGAAGGCCACCTATCAGTTTGGGTGGTAGTGTTATACAAATCTTCTTATACCCTTGTGGTGTTTTTTTGGCCACTGTTCTTCCCAAGTGGAGTTTTAAGGTCTGGAAGTATACTTTTGAGTTGAACCCAGGTCCATGGTCCAAAAAGGAACAGTTTTTGGCTACCATTTTTGTTATTGCAACTTCTTATCCCCAAGTTTCGGATAATATCCATATCTTAAAGATGGACAGATACTATGGTGCTAAGTGGATTAACTATGGTTACAGTATTTTGTTAATTTTATCCACGAGTTTGATGGGTTTTGGATTGGGAGGAATTGTCAGAAAGTTTGTGATTTATCCAGTGAGAACCATGTGGCCCACTATTTTGCCTACTATTGCACTTAACAAAGCGTTGACCAGTCCGGAAAAAAAGGAAATTATTAATGGGTGGAGTATTTCTCGTTACAACTTCTTTTTCATTGTGTTTGGTGCTTCATTTGTGTACTTTTGGATTCCAAGTTATCTCTTTCAAGCGATATCTACATTCAACTGGATGACATGGATCAAGCCAGATAACCTTAATTTGGTGAATATAACTGGAACCAACAGTGGGTTGGGTCTTAATCCAATTCCAACCTTTGATTGGAATATTATCAGCACAGCATCCTTGTCTCAACCATTCTATACCACTTTACAAACCTACATCGGTGCAATTATAGGTTTCTTCTGTATAGTGGGTGTTTGGTATTCGAACTACTACTGGACTAGATACATTCCAATTAACACCAACGCATTGTTTGACAACGAAGGTAACCCATATAGTGTCACGAGAATTGTGGACCTGAACATTAAGTTTAATGAAGAAGCGTACAAAAGAATCGGACCTCCATTTTATTCGGCTGCAAACTTGGTTTTGTATGGTGCATTTTTTGCGCTCTATCCGTTCAGTTTTGTGTACGAATCAACCATGAACTATCAAGGGATCATCAAAGGATTCAAAATGTTCTACAAGAACTTTAGAAAGGATAATTATGCTGGCTTTAAGGATCCTCACTCTAGAATGATGAGCAGATATCCCGAAGTTCCTGACTGGGTGTTCGTTTTTATTTTGCTCATCTCGATCATGTTTGCCATTCTTTGTGTGAAGCTCTATCCAGCCGAAACACCAGTGTGGGGTATTTTCTTCACATTGGGAATCAATCTTGTGTTCTTGATTCCAATTACTTATATCTATTCGGTCACTGGGTATTCGTTTGCGCTTAATGTGATTGTTGAATTGATTATCGGATATGCCATTCCAGGTAACGGTTTGGCATTGGCAACCTTGAAGGCTTTTGGTAGTTCGATTGACAGTCAAGCGGATAACTATATCAGTTCTCAAAAGATGATCCATTATGTGAAGATTCCTCCTAGAGCTTATATTCGTGTTCAAGTTTTAGCTACTATTATTTCTGGTTTTGTTGGGTTAGCCATCATTGATTATCAGATTGATACTATTGAAGACTACTGTGCGGTGAACCAACCACAAAAATTCTCATGTCCTAATGCTACCACCTTTTTCAGTGCGTCTGTGCTTTGGGGTGTGATTGGACCTAAGAAGGTTTTTGGCGGCCTTTACCCGTTGTTGAAGTACTGTTTCTTGATTGGGGCTGTTGGCTCTTTTATTTGTATTGCCATCAAGTGGTATGCACCAAGAAAATATGTAAGATACTTTCAACCAACCATTATTATTAGTGGGCTCTTGATTTACGCCCCATATAATTTGGCATATAATACTGGTGGATTGTATGTTGGCTGGTTATCCATGGTATACATTAGAAAACGCTTCTCTGCATTCTGGGAAAAGTATAATTATGTTTTTGCTAGTGCAATTCCAGCAGGTATTGCATTCAGTTCGGTCATCATTTACTTTTCCGTTCAATACCACCCCAAAGATCTTGATTGGTGGGGTAACAATGTTCTGAATGGGGGATATGAAGGTGACCCATCTGGAGGGTACAATGCTACACTTCAAGCACCGGATGGATACTTTGGTCCAAGAAGGGGACACTTTCCATAATTAATAATAATTTTATGTTTACTTCACATGTACTTAATTTTTATTAGCAGTTAATAGTTGATGATACGACATGTGGTCTGATTTTGGATATTTTGATTTTACTACAGATTCAACAATACAAGCTATTCAATAAACGCATACACGATCCATGTTGCATCTACAGAGAATATACCAAACCACCCTTCTATGTATTCAGTTTTTTGCAATAATTTCTCGGACACTAATCGCATATGTCCAAGACTTTTTTTTTTGATTGCATGGCGAGCAAATTCATTTACCATGAAGAGTAACTCAATTAACTCAGAACTACAGCCAAGTGTAACATTTAAGTAGTATAAATATAACTTAAAGCCGGGAAATTGGAGGACCCAAGCGTAAAGATGGATATGTCACATATGCCCCCAAAAAAAGCCAACTCGTGCAAGATTTCCATGTTGTGGAATTGGTACACGATTGACTCATGTTTCATTGCCAGATCGTGGCACGTTCGTACCAAAGGAGGATTTGCAGGTTCATGTATTGGAGTTTTCTTGTTGGTTCTTGCCGCTCAATGGTTGCATCGTTTTTGCCGTGAATTAGACAATGCACTTGTTGCAAAACACAAAGCAGCCCGAAATGCCAGGGTCCAATTTTCCAAGGGGTCGAGCGGAGATAACACTTCGACGGAAACCCCAATTAACTTTCCGGTACGGAACCCATACGTTCATACCATTAGCCATTCATGGCTTTTTAATAATGCCCAAGATGCTATAATCCCAACATTTGCTGAGCATTTATTGAGATCGTTATTGTATACGGTTGAATGGGGACTTTCTTATATTATTATGTTGTTGTTTATGTACTACAATGGGTACATTATTATTTCGTGTATCTTGGGTGCATTTGTTGGTAAGGTTTTATTTTCGATGAATGAGCCTTTGGGGTGTAATGATGAGGAGGATAGAAAGTGTTGTAGATGAGGATGAATTGTTATAATATATATGAGTTGTCAAAATAATACGAAGTGAGTCAAAATATGTCAAGATAATATGAAGCAGTCAAAATAATACAAAGTGAGTACTAGTGTGGTTTATGAAAACAATCGGAGAAGTAAAATACAAATCTTTATTGATTTGTTTTACTAGTTTAAAACAAAAGTTTAATAAACTACAAATATGAAATTTCACAGAATATTTCTCAATAAAATACATACATTAGAAATCATTCAACTCATAACTTACAATGATTGGTTGTTCGTTGTTCGTTGGTCATTATTAGTTACTCACCTCTAACCTTGAAAATTTGATTAATAGTATCAACCAAAGTTTCCTCAATGGTTCTATACTTGAAACCCAAAATCTTTTCAGTCTTGGAATAGTCCATTTTGGTCATCTTGGCAAAAGCCTCAACATCGGAACCTGGAGTACCAACATAGAAGTTACGGCCAGGGAAGTTCTTATTCACGATATCATATTGGGTTTGACTGGTGAAGATGGAGGAGACCAAAACCAATCTTTGGTTGACAGCTTCTTCGCTTTCCAAAGCAACAATATGGGCTCTTGCGTTATCTCTGACGTCGTTCCAGCCACCATAATGGTTTTGCATTTCGGAGTCTGGGGTAGAGTGGAGGATTTGGTCGATGGACTGGTTGGAGGTGTTCAAGGTGTCGATGACATAAGCATCGGAGATTTGAGGGCCCCAGGTGTTGGATGGCAACACAGAAGACAACTTGAAGTTGACCTTGTTGTCGCGGACAAAGTCCCATGCGTATTTTTCAGCAATTGGCTTGGAGGCCAAGTAAGCCATGACCAAGTGGTGCTTTGTTTCTTCGTAGGTCAATGGGGACCACACACTTTCGTCGATGGTGGAGGTTGGGTCGTCCAAGGTGAGTCTGGCAGCAGCGTCAGATGAAGTGTACACAACCCTGGTCACTTGTGGAGCATACTTGACAATGGAATCAAACAAAGTCTTGACACCTTCGATGGCTGGAATTAAAATGTCATGTTCCGGGCTTTCAACGTTAAATCTGAAAGGAGATGCAATGTGTAAAATACCAGTGATGTCAGTGTTATCTTGAAGAACCTTGTCGAAACAACCAGCTTCACCCATGTTTGGGATAACGACAAAAGAGAACTTTTCTCCAACAATACTCTTCAACACTTCACCTTTTTCTTGGGTTCTCACGGATCCAACAACAGTGTATCCCTTTTGGAGAAGTTGTTGGACAGTGTGAGATCCAATAAAACCGTTAGCACCAGTGACAAAAACTTTAGACATGTTTATTACCTTTTTATTTGCAGCCTCGTCCCAATTTATTTGATTGGAGATCAGTTCCCCCAAGCAGCATTAGCGGGGAGGCTGATCGTTTGTTTGCCGAATGTGGAATAAATTCCCGTATCGGTCGTGGAATCACTACTGGATACGATTTTATTGGCACGCTTAATTTTTCGCTGAGATTTTGTGTGTGTGAATTACTTGAACCGGCAGTGGTACCGAACCGCTCCCTCTTCACCCAACGATCCGTGTGTGTATGTATGCGATGTGGTCCTGTTGAGCAATAAGATATAAGACCAGTTTGCCACCCTTGAAAAGTATCACAAAAAGTTGCATTATTCAAATAACCTAATAGTTAAATAACCATGATACTTGATTATATAGTTATGAGTGGAAGGTCAAATTATTAGCTTACGGGGCCACGCAAAGAATTCCGCAAAGAATTCCGCAAAAATTCCACACTAGTTTACCATTTGTCATCAGACTTTTTTCTTTTCTCTTTCAGCCCCTCCATCCAGTGCATACCACCATCGTTGTTATTTCTGGCTGCAAATCATCGACAGGCCCGACATTTACATCGTCTCATCGAAAAATCAAAATGATGTCGCAGTATCAACAGTTGAAAAATTGTTTGGGCTTTGGTATCAGCCAGGATGAGTTTCCCGGGGGAGTTGTTGTTCCCTCTACTAGATCATTATAACTATCATTCCGTGAATTCGGAGTATTCATTAAATAATGCATTGCATAGGTTCAACATTGATGTTGATGCGCAAATTAACATACTCGATTTTTTGAAAGGAATCGATGAAGAGCATCTTCGAAAATCCATCATACCTGGGTTATATTATTCCACATTACTAGACTTCGGCGGGCAATTATGGACCAAGTATTCCGTGGAAGCGGTTCGTGATATCATGAGGCCGTTTTTCCAGATTCTAAATGATCGAAACGTCCATGTGGAAGAACAACTTTTCGTGGAATTGGCTCTACCAAGGACGTCTGTTTCGTGCATTTCGGCCATCGAGGAGGCTGTAGACACTCTTTCTCCACACAACGTCTTCTACTTGGTTCCTTTGTCGATCGAGCACAACGACACTGTTTTCACATTCACGGTGTGTGGAAACTTGGCGATGACCGAGTTTCTCGACCCGTTGATTGTCTCCAATTGCATATCCTCCAAGTTTAATTACTATCCAACAGGTTTGTTAACCTCTCAGCATCTTTCTTTGCATCTCACGGGACTCGACCATCAGATGAGAACCCACTCGCGAAACATCGCTATCGTCTACTCTGACAACGTTCACTTCAACTCTTCGGAACTCACAAATATCTCACTAGTGCATGCATCACTTCGCCTTCCCTCTTCGTATGGTGTTGGGATTTGGTTGAAATGCTGTCTTATGGACACCCTCTGTCAGTTCCAAGCTTTTGATCCAACCATTATTACTGAAGCCCTCATATCAACTTATCACACATGCATTCATAAACTAGACTCGGATCCCTTGATATCAAACTTGTACAGCCATGACTTGGAGAGGTCGGGGTTCATCCAGAATACCCCATCTCCAGACGACGGCATTCTCCTAGTGGATGATGTTTTTTTGTTGAAGGGTTTGACGTATAAGCATCTTCCGCAGGACTATGATTTTCGGGAGTTGTCTGTGAATTATTCGACTAAAGATGTTCACTTGATATTCTCTCGATTGATGGAGTATGAGACTTGGCTGAGTGGCCCGGTTGTTTCTTCCCTGGATGTTGTATCCTCGCTAAACAAAATCTATCCGTTCATGTCAAAAAACCCGTCACTCGCCTCCAAGTTCCGGGCCTTTCTCAACGATATTGTTGATGATCTCCCCGTGGACAACTCCCAGCTACGCTATGTTCTGCACGATGTATCGTATAGTGTTTTGAATTCCCCGGATAACGACAGAGTCAAAAAGAGCGATATCATCACCTCGATGAAGAAATCTCATCTAAACTTCATCGCCGATTCCTTGTTCTCAGACGATTCAGATGTTTCTGATAATTCTTTTGATCCCTCGAGAAACATGAATATTCGGAAGTTGGATAAAACAAACTTGAGAAAGTCCCCTTTGAGAAAGGTCTTGAATTTTAATTCTCCGAGGGTGTTGGAAAACAGTCGATTTGATGTGGTTACCCCTCCTCCAAAGTATCCTAGGAGTTCTAGTCCGATTAACTCGAAGCCTGTTTTGTATGGTATAACTGGTTTGGGTAAATCTGGTGTAGGCGGTGAAGGTGAAGTTGATTTTGAAGATGCTGAAGATTTTGATGGTTTTAAGGATTCCAAAGATTTCGAGAGTTCCAAGAGCAAGAGTTCTAAGAGTTCTAAGAGTTCTGAGAGTTCTGAGAGTTCTGAGAGTTCTGAGAGTTCTGATGATTCTGATGATTCTAGTGATTCTGATCTTTCTGATGATTCTAAAGATTCCAATAGTTCTAAAAATACGAAGGATACTAAGAATTCCACTGATTTAAAAGCTTCGAGTATCTCTAGTGTGTCAAAAGAACCTGAAAGCTCTGATTCTGATGATTCCGAGAGTTCTGATGAGGAAGATGATTCTGGTACTTCTGGTGAAATTATTTCTAATGGTTCCAGTAGGTCTAAAGAGGTTGATATTCCTAAAATTTCGAAGGACGCTAAAAAGTCTAAATATTCTGAGAGTTCTAAAAGTTCTACTAGTTCTGATAATTCTAGTGATTCTGATGATTCTGATGATTCTGAAGATGGTGATGATGGTGATGGCTCACAAGATTCTAATGTTTCTAAAGATTTAAACGATGGTAAAAATACCAAAGATACTGAAGATACTAAAGATACTAAAGATACTAAAGATACTAAAGATACTAAAGATGCCAACAATTCTAATGGTTCTGATGATTCTGATGATTCTGATTCTGATTCTGAAAGTTCTGATAGTTCTGATTCTGATTCTGAAAGTTCTGATAGTTCTGATTCTGATAGTTCTGATGGTTCTGATGGTGATAGTTCTGATGGTGATAGTTCTATGAATCATAATAGCACTCAAGTTTCTAGAAATTCGGACGTTTCTAAAAATTCGAACCATCCAGAAGCTTCCAATAGCTCTGACAACTCTGACAACTCTGAAAGCTCTGACAGCTCTGATGATTCTGATGATACAGAAAATTCCAAATCGGGAGATTCTAATTCGAATGAAGATGCTTCGAAGTCAAATGACTCGCCAAGTTCCAACTCGAACTCTTCTGTGTCAAAGCGTACCTCCAACGACCCATCTCATAAGTCACTCAGTGATTTACCTAAGAAATCCATTAGTTCATACATTCTTCCATCCATTCACCCACCTAATCATTCACCACATCCAAAACCGAAAACAACTCAAACTAAACCAGAGTATTCACTCGCCGAAGCATTAAGAAAAGAACAAACCATTAAAACCCCATCCAAAGAGCCAAAAGATTCCAAAACAATCCCACCTAATCGACATGAATCAAAAAGCTCTGAACTGTATGAAAATGTGATATTTGTATCGCGAGCAGCACCCAAAAGCCGATACGGTAAAAAGTTCAACTCGGATGCTAAATTCGGAAGTCTACTGCCAGCATACACGGGGAGTAGCGAGAGCAAATTTGGAAACCTACTGCCAGTGTACACCGGGAATAAGGAGCGCAGAGAATTGCAGGATAACCTAAATATATCGAAAAGTAACGTAAGTGGAGGCTTAAAGAAGGCGTTCACTTCGAAACCGGTCGATTCATCGCCTAGATCGAGAGGAACCAAAAGAACAATTGATGGTGTGAGTGGCACACAATTGTTGATGCGGCTGCCAACAAACGTGACCTCTTCGCCTCCCAAAATACAATTCAAGAGGCGATTTATTCTGACAGACTTTAGTCTGAGTCCATATAATAGTGATACAGAGCTTTAGCATGCGCTCATATACAGTAGAAAGGCTTAGTGTGGTATTCTGGCGGCAACGCCGGGTCCATTGGCTGCAAATCATTTAAGTTCACATGACAATTAAAAAAATAAACGAAAAAATTTAATTAAATGAAGTTATTCACTGGGAAGCATTACTTCAACTATCCATGGGAACAGGTCACTGCGGCCAATTGGCAGAAGTATCCGAATGAGTTTTCGACGCATGTTGTATCAGTGGACACATTGGCGCGGACGTTGGATGTTGAGAGGCAAGTGTTGCGGACGGAGCGGTTGATCGGGTGCAAACAGGCGATTCCCAGCTGGATCTCGTGGATCGTAGGGTCCGATCAGTACAGTTATGTGCGTGAGATCAGTGAGGTTGATCTTATCAATAAAACATTGGTGATGAAATCATCGAATTTGACATTGAACCACTTACTTTTGGTGAATGAGACGGTCATCTACAAGCCAACATCCGATAACAGAACCATGTTTATACAGAGCGCGGAGATCACTGCATTTGGGCTGTTATCGTCGATATGTGAAAAACTTGAGAGCTTTTCTGTAGAAAGATTTGGGCAAAATGCATCTGTTGGTAAAATAGCTTTTGAGAGCGTTTTGCAGACATTGACCAAGAAATGGGAAGACAGCGGGTTATTTATTGAAGAGAAATTGCAAGAGAGTGGGTTATTTATTGAAGAAAAACTCCAAGAGAGTGGGTTATTCATAGAAGAAAAACTCCAAGAGAGTAGCATATTTATTGAAGAGAAGTTACAAGAAGGAGGAGTCTTGATTGAAGAATTGTCTGAAAAGTTACAAGAAGGAGGATTCTTGATCGAAGAATTATCTGAAAAGTTAGCAGAAAGTGGAGTGTTTATCGGAGACTTGGCTGATAAATTCGGAGACTCTCCATTTTTGCAGGAAGTGACGAAGTTGCGCGAGGCATTCAGACAATAGCATTTGTATATATCGTTTAGGTTGTTAGGGAAATGTAATATAAATTTTTGGTACAAAAGTGAGCATCTCATCGCAAAAAATTATGGAGTATTAGTATGAAAGATGACGGATATTGATGAATGGAATGACCGCTCGCCGCAGATCATGCTTCCTGTGGAAAGAGAAGAGCTGTACGTTAGGGTTCCAGTAAAGAGAAGAGAGCTGTGTGTTAAACGGGAGGACGACGAGCTCGATGAGCTATTTGGGTTGAATGAAATCGAAGAAAACACCAAAGATGAAATAGACAAAGCACTATCGTCTTTCAACGATTTCAAAACGTCGTTCGACTTCAATTCCTCGTCTCCAAGCGACGACCTATCGCCTTTCAGCTCCCCACAGTCGTTGACAACGTTAAGTCTGACGGTTTGTGGGGAATCCACCAAGCATAACGAAAATTCTATAAACATGTCTACTATAGCTTCCATCAAAAGCAGTTTAGTCAACACTTCGAAACTCAATTCGCTTTTTGTCACCTTGAAAGTCACGTATCTTAAGCTATGCAAGGAGTTTAACTACTTGCTTCATAAGTTTAATGAAAACGAGAAGATCAAAATGCAGTTGGTTCATGAAAACAATCAACTAAAGAAGTTGTTGACTGAAACAATCAGAGATAGAGAGATCGATAGACGGAATTTTAAGAATGAATTAAAGAATTTAAGATCTGACTATACTAGAAAGGTGGTTGATTCAAAGAGACAAAAAACA
This sequence comes from [Candida] smagusa, assembly GCA_030566775.1. NCBI lineage: Eukaryota > Fungi > Ascomycota > Pichiomycetes > Serinales > Debaryomycetaceae > Kodamaea > [Candida] smagusa. The sequence goes on along the minus strand of JAKUAW010000012.1, from coordinate 313,234 downwards.
TAAAAAACATAGCATATCCTGTCATTAGCATAATAATTAATAAATAGAACAAGTGATTACAAACGAACGATTGATTCTCACAAACGAGCGAGTGATTCTCACAAACGAACGAAGTGAGTCTGTAAATACATTTAATCTCTGATGAGTTAGAACAAAGGGATTTGTATTAAGTCTCAACTTATCCACTTAAAACATACCGAATCATCGCTTAATAACAAAGAACAGTAAATATGAAGATTCAGTTATAGAGGAGAAATGATAGAATTCATGTTATTTAAGTAGAATTTCATCTTCATTCCTAGAACCTTAAACTGAAGAGTTAAACCCGGAAACCATGTAATGCCCCATTTTCACACCTCTCACTTCGTTCGTGGTGGTGTTCGTGGTGGTGTGTAAAACCTCCAAAACATCACCACACTACTCACAACGATCACCCCAGCAAAAATCGAATAAGTCCCCCCAATCCCAATCCGCCGGTCCATACTATCAAGAACTCCAACAAATAAAGCAGCAAGCAGACATCTCACCAAATTAAGACACGCAGACAGAGAATTACTATGCATAGGATGCTTGTCAATAAGAAACGAATTCACACAAGTCATCTGCAGGGTAGTGGTAAACGCAATCAAAACGGAACTAATAATGATCAGAGAGACGTTGGAGTCATAGTAAAAACACCAGCCAAAGATCAACAAGCCAAAGACGTTCAAAAGAGAGGAAAACACACAGATGTCTAGTCTTGCGCGAGAGGTGTCGAAAGGGGCGTCGGGGGATGCCTCCGTGTGTTTCGCAAATCTTCTTCTGTAAGCCCAGTCTAGAAGCTTGCCTGTGACGATGGAAGCTACTACAACAGCCACACTTTGCGGCAAATACACAAGACCGATGTGGATAATGGAGTAATTGTAGGGGCTTGAGGCCAAATGGGTGGATATGGAGGCCAAGCACGCGGACCACGCTGCGTACATGGCGCCCACAGGAAACAAGGCCACGAGGAAATCCGGGCGGACCACCAACCGGAACGAGGTGAAGAGGTTGAACTTTGGTTTTGGCTGCAAGGTGGAGGTGTCGTTAGTTATTCTCCTTTTGAAGTAGGGCACGCTGGAAAGCCACATTCTGTTTGCGGGCGGCGGCCAGATCGAGCCGTTTCCCACAATGTGCCTCGACACTTCCGGGAGAAACAACAAGGTGGTGATCAAGGTCACGCCCCCGCCGATAGAAAGGAAGTAGTAGATGGCGCGCCATGATTTGAAGCGGCTCATCAAAAGGGACCCGATCAACGCCCCGAACGCATTGCCGATCAGCTGCGAGCCTAGCACACCGCCGATGAAACTGCCGCGGTTCTTGTCGGTGCACACCGCGCCCAGCACGCCGGATCCAATCGCTATCACAGGTGCTATCAGCGCAGCCTGGACGCACCGCAACAATGCAAGCAACCAGAACGTATTTGTCCGAGAGATAGCGATGCACAGACCAACAAATCCGGCTAGTGAGGCCACTAACACCGGCCTCATTCCAAAGTAATCGGCCAAACTACTCATGAAGGCCGGCGCCAATCCTTGGCAGATCAAGTACGTCACCACCGAGATATTCGACACTGCAGGTGATACCTTGAAGCTGTCGGTAATGACTGGAATAGCTGGGTAATAAATAGGACTTGATATAGTGCACCATAAACCAATCAGTCCTAGTGTGACCATTAGCATGTATATTTCGGGTGTTCTGAATGCTGTGAATGGAGCATTTTCTTTGACTTGGATATCTTGGATATTTTGGTTGGTGATATCTTGGTTGGTGATATCTTGGTTGATATCTTTCATTTGCTATATTTTATTATAACTTCATCTTAAACCTTATCATTCTGGTTCATATTGGTATAAAATATTGCTTTTTCCGTGAGGCTTTTCGGTTATCCCGTTCTTAATAGACTTTCATTAAGTATCATGATATCGACTGTATCAATGATTTTATATGTCATATTCTTATTCAATTGTCATAAAAATTTGTCATATTGTATAATTCGTCATATCGTCATATTACCATTCTTATGGTTATTCTGTCTTTTGATAAAGAATCTCAATGAAACTTAAAGGATGCATCTCCACACACGGATGAAATAATACGTCTCCAATCACAACAAACAATCAATACATCTCACAACAAAACTCTTATCATCACAAAACTCTTATTCTATCCCACAACTCACTTCGTTCTTGTGGAAAAAAACATGTCAACCGAAATCATACAAGAACTACAACTCATTCTCAAGACACTCCAACAAATAAACACCAAACTCCTCGAAACAATCAAACTCCTCGAAGATTCTCCCCCCAACTACAAACAAAACATTCTCGCTAATATCGCCAATCTCAAATTAATCTTAGAATCACTAAAAAACTAAAATGGACAAACAAAGCTCAGAGTTGGTTGAAAAATACCAGGAATCCAAGCTTCGTAGGGCGGATGACTCGGACGTAGAGTCCGAAAGTGACGACGAACTTCTTGAATTGCTCGAAGAAGACGACGATAATGGGTTGTTGGCCCGATACAGAGAAGAAAGAATGGCACAGCTCCGAAAGGAATTCCACAAGATCGACAAAGCAGTTGAAGAAACCAGCTCGGAAGACCTTGGCCAGATCATCAGCGTAAATAGCGAAAAGGAACTCATGGAGATGGTGACCAAAAACGAGCTCACAGTGGTGCACTTTTACCAGCCCAACTTCAGCAAGTGTCAAATCATGAATGACAAGTTGGAGGTGATTGCCGAGAAGCATGTAGAGGTGAAGATCCTTAAGATCAAGGCCGAGGACGCGCCGTTCTTGGTGGCCAAGTTGCAAATCAAGGTGTTACCATTGGTGTTGGTGTACAAAAACGGGCGCGAGTTGACGCGGATAGTTGGGTTTGAGAAGTTGGGAAACAACCCCAATGACTTCTCGCTTGAGTCGTTGGAGCAGTTTTTCATCGTCAACAACGTGATTACGCGCAGAACCGTCAACTTCGGGTCCATCCGGTCCAAGAAGAGTGCCGCCCACGAGGAAGACGATTACGACTAGCCTCGACACAACAACGCATCGACGAGCGCACGCACAAACCCCCGAGAGGGTTTGATATCTTCCACGAGTGTGCGTGCCTCCGACTCCTCCGATTGTTTATAGATTTCGTTCCGGTGGTTTAATACTTTATCTCCAAGCATTGTATAATTGTAAGTTGTGTGTGGAGCCCTATAACATGTGCGAGTCATGTGACGTGACTGCAAAGTCGTGAGCGTCCCAAAAAAAAGTTCTTTGGTCGTCACATGACGAAAAATTTTCGTTGCCTCTGCGCAGGCGATGAAAAAAATTTAAAAACTACTTAATCTTCACCTGGTAAGAAAGAAGCATCAGTGCAGACAAGCCATGCAAATTTTCGTTAAGACTTTAACTGGTAAGACTATTACCTTGGAAGTTGAATCCTCTGACACCATTGACAATGTCAAGTCTAAGATTCAAGACAAGGAAGGTATCCCACCTGACCAACAAAGATTGATCTTTGCTGGTAAGCAATTGGAAGACGGTAGAACTTTGTCCGACTACAACATCCAAAAGGAATCTACCTTGCACTTGGTTCTCAGATTGAGAGGTGGTGGTAAGAAGAGAAAAAAGAAGGTTTACACCACCCCAAAGAAGATCAAGCACAAGCACAGAAAGCACAAGTTGGCTGTCTTGACCTACTACAAGGTTGACAACGACGGTAAGGTTGAGAGATTGAGAAGAGAATGTCCTGCTCCAACCTGTGGTGCTGGTGTCTTCATGGCTAACATGAAGGACAGACAATACTGTGGTAAGTGTCACTTGACCTTCAAGATCTAAGTAGAGTAATGAATATTTGGATTAGAATTGTAATCACGGTGTGAGAACACGAGTGAACTCGCCCAGTGAGTATGTAACGTAATAACTAACCACGAATGGAATACAAATTTACATTTGGATGTTCGTTTGTATATATTCGTATGTTGTTCATTTGTATTTCCTTCGTTTGTATTTCCTTCGTTTGTATCTCGTTCATTTGTATCTCGTTCATTTGTATCTCGTTCATTTGTATCTCGTTCATTTGTATCTCGTTCATTTGTATCTCGTTCATTTGTATTCCTGTAGTATTGAACAAAGTAAGACAACATACTAATCTTACTGATCTATATTTTAACCAGTCCACTCGTGACATTTGTTCTCGTGCTCAGAATGTGAGACATTACTTAATGACTAATGAAATCATAAATGTTCATTCGTTAGTGATGAAATGGCATTCAACCATTCATTGTAACCTATGCTTACCCTAAAGGTACTCGCGTATTCTCACTCAAACTCACCTCGTGAGCTCACTTCGTTAGCTCGTGAGTTGAGCGAAAAATCGATAAATCATTCAAAAAAAACATGAGCTTCTCCATCTATGACCTTGATGAGAACATCAGGAAACTCCTCGACTTGGATAACTTCCTCAATGGACTCTCCGTCAATGAATTCATCGAAGAACTCAGTAAGGACCACATACTAAAAGAAGCAGAGGTCAATCGGTTAGGATACCTTGATCCAAAACCTTACATCAGAACGTTTGAATCAACCTTAAGAGAATTAAAGAATCTAACCACCCAGTCCATCCGAGAACAGGAGCACTGTGAGAAGTTGGTTGAGGAAATCGAACTCAAGCATAGTCATAACGTGCTCAAGTTATCCACGCAGATAGACAACACCACGCGGAAGTTTGACACGCTTGATCTGAAGATCTCGGAGGTGACGGTCAAAATCAATCCATTGGGAAACTCGCTTAGTAAGATCACCAACTCAAGAGACCGGTCCATGGAAACCATCTTCTTGATCAGAGCATACCATGGGTTCTACACCAAGGAAAAGTACGACCCCTTGGAAACCTTGAGGAAAGGCAGTCATTTCGAAGACAAAGTTAAATGTGCAAAGACAGTGTCTAACTTGCTTACATTGGCAAAGAAGATTGAGTCTCCTGAGACGCCCAAGACCACAAAGTGTCTTGGGGTCATCCAGAAGTATAGTGAGACTATGGAAACGGACTGGTTGAGAACTTTTGAGTTGGCTTCCGACGCAAACGACTACCTGCAGATGAAGGAAATTGCGGAGATCTTGTTTGAGTTCAACGGAGGTGCCAACGTGGTACGAACCTTTGTCAACAAGAACGATCTTTTGCCTGAGGCGGAAAAGCCCACGTCGGAAGAGGAGGACTCGATTTTGGACAACGAGGCGGTGTGGATGAAGTTGAGCGACCCCAACTTTGTGGGAATCATCCGGGATGTTCCTACGGAGTCGTTGCTCGACCGGTTGCGTGCTTCCATCAAGACCCAGGCTCGAATAGTCCAACTGGTGTTCAACGAGCCGGTTCCTGTTCTCCAAACATTCATCCAAAGAATGTACGCACAGATGATCCAAAATAAAGTCCGTACCCTTCTACAATACTCTCTCTCGGTGAGCTCGTTGGCCCACGTGAGAATCTTGCATTCGTTATACACCTTGGTTGGTGATTTCACCAAGGATGTTAAGGATTTTATGACCAATAATGATTTGGATCCGGAAAACGAATTGGCTTCGATCTTGGATCAGTCCTATTACGATCTTTTCATTGAGTACACTTCGGATAACATTTACTTCGGTAGAGAAAAGAAAAACTTGGAAGACATCATTTATAACATTGTTCACAAGTTTAACTTATACAATGAAAAAGCCATCACAAACAGCTACTTGAGAACAAAACTCGACAATTTGGATAATTTAGAGTTTAATGAAAAGGCAAACGCTTCTACAAACGACCGTTTTGGATTCCATTTCTCCGAAAAGAAGAGATTGGATCAATTCAAGACTTTTGTTTCCAAATTGACCGATAAAAGAGTGTCCACTGATTTGGAATTTGACAAGGAGTCTGCCACGTTGAACAGTGAAAAGGTTGAAATGACATTGAAGTCTTTGATCGAGTCTATTGCTAGAATTTTGGAATTGTCCCCAAACAAGTCACCGGAGTATTCTTTGGAGATTTTGGAAATCATCTTGTTTGATTTCGGGAGACACTACGTTGGCGGTGGTTTGGAGGCTGCGTATGACAAGTTGAAGACAGAAGCTGCGAAGGTGAACTCAACCGCACATCTTGACTTTGATTATTTGAAAATCACTACTCTTGTTTCCCAGATTTTGGTTTTGATATCGTCCACCATCAAAAAGATCTTCATTCCTTGCGCCATGAACTCGCCCAACATCAAGAATAGAATGAGTAATTTAACCAATAACTACATTATGAGATGTGAGGCTAGTTTGAATATTATCTTGAAGGAAACCATCGAGATGGTTGATGATCGCATTGCCTTTTACTTGACCAAACAAAAGAAGAAGGACTTCCACTGCGACACCATTGAAGATGATACCGAGGCTTGTGAGTTGATCTCCGAATTCTTGCTTGATACTCATGTCAAGCTTTCGGATGAATTGAACAACGCCAACTTGAATAATGTTCTTATCAAAATAGGTATGAACTTTTTGAACCAGTTGTTGGAGCACTATAAGAAGTTTAGTGTTAATTCGACTGGTGGGATTGTTTTAACGAAGGATGTTATTAGATATCAATCCATCATCAATGAGTGGAAGATCGAAGATTTATCTGAGAACTTCCAATTGTTGAAGGAGATCAGTAATTTGTTTACTGTTCAAACTGATTTGATTGGTTCTTTGGTTTCCGAAGGTCAGTTATCTAAGTTGAAGCCGTATCATATTAGGCAGTATGTTTCTAAGAGGGCTGATTTTAATCCTAGTTATATAGAGAGGTTTTTTAGTTTTAAGTAATAACGAACCAACGAACGAAGTGAGTTATTGGTTTACTCAGGGAACAAATTACTCAATGAAAGAATTACTCAATGATGAACGAAAAATGTCAATAAACGAATTACTGAAGAAACCGATCACTTAGTACTCAATGAATTATTACATACACAATACACCACTCAAATATGAGACTTTAAAATAAAATATCAAATCTGGAACACTACCTAATTATATACCTATTTATAAGTAAACTCTTCTATTGGACCCCATACACTCACCCACACACTTCGTTCGCTCGCTCGCTGCTCAAACAGAAGCAAAATAAAACCTAAATATTATAACAGGAACTACAATAGCAACCACCATATGAATAGCAAAAGCCTTGTAATCCTTTTTATCGAAAATCTGAACCTTCCAACGAGGTAATTGAACATCTCTCGTTATCACTGTCAAAGCCCTCTTGAAATGATTTGGGTATAAATAATTCAAAACCAAAAACACAATAGAAGAGAATAAAACCAATGCATACGCTTTGGTAGCACGGTATGGAAGAGGTAAAAGACACATTTCCGTTTTAAACGTGTTTGTATGGTGGTTTGAAGGGTTGTTCAAAGAAAGCAACTGCACAGCAGGCTGGTTGATTCCACCGTTCATGGCAAACGACTTGACTGTAATTTCTCTAGTAGTCTTAGGCTGACCTTGATATTCGTAGTCCTGGAAAATGTCACAGTAGTCGTGGTCGTCGCCCGCAAAAGCGATATCTGGGTGGATCTCGGAGAGAAGAAGCTGGGTGACGTTGTAATCAAGAACAGTTTGGTACTGTTTACCCTTCTGCAAAGGAAAAGGCTTTTTTGATTCTCTCAATGGACCACACACCTGTTTGTCTACAAAACGGAAAAACGGAATGTGCAGCAACATGACTCTTGGGTAATCTGGGTTCAATCTGTCGTTCAAGGTGGCCAAGAACTCCATGGACTCTTGGTTGATCTGCGGATCAGGATGAGAAAACGAGATTGTATCCATAAGAATGATGGAGTGGTTTCCCAACTCCAAGATATGATTGAGCTCGCCGAAATGCGCAGCAAACCTCTTGACTCTGTGGTAGTTGATTTCCTGGTATCCAATGTCATGGTTTCCTGGGATAGTGTTAACAAATCTACGGTTAACTCTAGGCTTGAAAATCTTGTTGAATCTTCTATACTCCACAAGCCATTTCAGATCGTCCCATTCTCTCCCGCCGTCAAACAAGTCCCCCAAGAAGATGGTTGAGTTGGGATCAAGGTATCCTTGTAAGAACTCGTAATTCCGGTGAGCGTAGTTATCTGCAAAAACCCTGATGAGGCCTGTGAACAAGCTTTGGATACCCTTGTACGAGTAATCATCGACGATCTGCGGGTCCGCGATTAACATGATCCGGTGCGGATCCGTGTCAATCTGGTCTGCCTGGGTCCAATCCTCCCATTTGTCCCATTGACACCGATCAATGTGTCTACGTACAACCACTCTTTCGAAATAGTGGATAACAGACACCCATATGGCAAACACTATTCCAATGAACTTCCAGTTTATTATTGTGGTGTTTTTCTTTGGAACGAATGGCTCCTTGTCTTTAATTGGGTGTTCGTCCTGTTTGGGCTTTCCTCGATAGTAACTCATGACACTCTGTAAAAAAACAATACCACGAAAAGGTGTTTAGGCTGATAAAAAAAATGAATCAAAGTCAAAACAAACGTAATCTAAGATCCACTCATGATTCTCAGAAAAAACTGGTGATCTTTAATTTTGACCTTGTGAATGGCTTGCTTCATAAGAATGACACTGTATTGGTGTCCAAAGAGCAGGATTACGAGCATATATATAAGCGAAAACTTGACGAAGTCAAGCTCAGCTCCAAAACTTTGAACTTAGAAACTGTGCGCTATGCAAAATCGTCTGGACTGGCGGTAGATGTACTACCAGACAGTCTATATGGGCAGTTCCATAGAAAAATGAAGAAGGACGAGAAAAGTGTAACCATAGAGGATAGAAACAGGGTGCTATCGGAGCTAGATAACTTGAATGCCAAGTATGAGTTGTTAAATCAGTATGATTGGGCTCGCCATTTACCGAATATCACGCATGTTAAGGATCTTAATAATCTAGAGGAGATGGAGTTGAAGAACGAGCTTACCAAGGTTGAGATCGAGCGAGTTAACAAGAAACATCTTGATTGGAAAAAGCGTCAGGATCAATTGATTGCGGATGTCAAGCTGCCTGTTGTGGTGTCTGAGTATGATGAGTATACGACGAAATTGTCGATTTTGAAGGAAGTTAGAAGGAAGCAGCGTTTACAGAGGTATGGGCCGGTTATAAAGTTGAACTTGAATAATGGTTATTGTATTATCATGGATCCGGTGCTACCACCGAAGGTTTTGAAGTTAGAGAGGAGGAATATTGTGATGGATAATTTGCGTGAAATATCGCATGCATATCTTGATGGTTTTCAGATTCCTCGTGAGTTGAGGCGGCATGCTGGGAGGACCAAGGAGGAGCGGGGGTTGATTCGTCGGCTGTATGAGCGAGCGACGAACGGACCTACGAACGGAGTGAGTAGTAATGGATCTAAGTGACTTAAGAATCTACGAACGGAGTAAAGAATCTCAAAGTGACTAGTAAAGAATCTAAGTGAGTAAAGAATCTACGAAGTGACTAGTAAACCTACAAAGTCATAATGATATATGTGAACACTTCTTTCGCATCCATGTTTTATCAAAATACCTAACTATACACCTCAATCAACCGTTTGAGATCTTCAAATACATCATCCTCACTCTTCAAAATAAAACCAGCCTCATTCGCAACCTTCACACTCTGCCTCAACTCAACGTCAACCTTGTTTGGGCGGAAATCCTCAATAGTTGTTGGAGATATAGCATACTTGTTGATTAGATACTCCCGTAACCTCATACTAGTGCATATCAGGTATGCTTGGAATTTGTTACCATCCTTTCCCAGCTCCAACTCTTCGGCAGTGTCAACCCCTTCACTCTGGATCATCCGATCTATGGTCAGCACGATAATTAACACTTCCTCCATAGATGCATACTTCAAGTTGGACATGTTTTGGATACAGAAAAGAACAGTATCCTTTCCATCTTGGGTCTTCTTATCATTTTGAAAGATCTTAGCAACTGCTTGGATAAACTTCTTTCTTGCGGAGTAACTGTTCTTGACAATTGAATATAACTGTTCAAAATATTCATTCTCATGTAGGAAATCAGTAGACACTTTTCTTCTATAAAGAGCACCAAGTTTGATTCCTTCGAGATAACTATTTCCAGCTAGCGACTCGTGCTTCTCAAAGATGTCTCTGTGTAGATCGTTGGAGATCTTGGCTATTCCTTTGTTGGTGGCCGATTCAAGGGCGATGATCGTCAGAATGCAAAGTTTGGGGTTGGCATACCCCAACCTCAAGGCCAATTGTATGAACTTGATTGGTAAAAATGAAAAACTTCCAGAGTCATGTAAACACAAGTTCAAGACATGTTTCAAATACCTTTGAGTTAAACTTGCACAAATGCCGTCATTGGCAAACCCATTTCCATGGAAAACGGCCACGTCCAATTTGGTGTTTGTTGATGAGGTGATCGATGAGCCATTTTTCTTCTGGGACTCCATATCTTCCTTGTTTAAAAACTCCATAAACCCGAGTAATATGTTGTTTATTGGTGTCAAGTCTTCTGTAGCTTCGAATTCTTTATCAAAAACACTAAGAACAGCCTCGGAGAGAAACAACTTGGGGTGTGCAATACAGATGTTGATTAAATTGCTGAGTGCAGTTGCGCGGGTCCTCGATCCAAAGGAAGCATCGCAAAAGTGTAGCAAGAACTTGACCATGAAACTGACCACCATCTCCTTTTCTTTAAACCCGTTGAACGACTTGGTGAAGATTTCCCTGTAGCTTTCCAACTTGCAGTATCTTCCAAAACACCCAAGTAAATGAAGCAATTTCTGGAGTTTGGGTTCTTCGGATTTGACGTCCATGAATGGTTTGATCAACTTCATGCATGAGACTGTAGCATTGGCGAGCTTGACTGCGTTCTTTTTCATTTCACACAATGTCCACAAACATGGCATTGCCTCATGTAACTCCTTCACGTTAAACTTAGTCAATCTACCCAACAAATGGCCTTGGATGGTTTCCAAGAAATCAGGCCGCAATAGCTTGATACTCTTAATGGCATTGTTTAAGATTTTTAGGCTGTAGTAGCTGGATGCACCTGTGCTTGTTAAAAACGGTTGTAAAGAAGCCAACTGTTCTTGGGATATTAAGGCTCCGTCGTGCTTGGTAAATGTAGATACTAATTTCAACGCACCTTCGTTTTGCGAATTGTCCACTACCAAGTCCAATGCAGTGTCAATCATACTTTTCATCATCTCTTTCGATGAAACATGATCGCTGATAAATTGTTCAAACCTCTGCAAGTTCTTATCGTTATTCTCAATCACGTCAATTATAATTTGTACAGAAGATGCATTCGTAAACCATATATCGAGAATAAAATTCCTTGCAGACGTAACAACAGATTCATCGTCATCTTCGGTCTTCTTCAAGAGCCAGACTGCTATGTTTGTTTTAACCTCTTTCAACTCGGTCTTGGTGTACATTTCTTTGGATAACTTAATCACACGCTTTCTCACTTGTATACTCTCATCGTTCAAACACTCACAGATTTGTTTATGGAAGGTTTGAATAACCTCCGGCCGGGAACTGATGTACTTGCTGATTAAATCGATTGTTGTGTCTCGAACCAATGGGGAGTTATCATTCAACTTATTAGAAATGGAATCTTGAACATACGGCGATGTCAAGATTGATTGGTCCTGTTCGATAAAAGATGAAAGGATCTTGACAGCTCTGGATTTAGTTTTGATTTTGGTTCTTTCAAGGCTCTTCAAAACAAGATTAAGAAATTTATCGTATAACAAAGGAAGTTCTGTAGTGACCAAGAGACTCTTGTACGCATTCAATTGAACTTCTGGAGAATCATTCAATTTTCTAGACCCATCAACACTCAAAACGTGCTCCAGAATCTCCTTCAACTTGGCTGGTACATTTTCCATCTCTGAGTTGTTGAGGTATGGCTTTATCTGCAAAGCTAACTTCATTGAAGTATAGTCTATAATTTTAGTCAAGGTGAAGTTCTTTTTGGATTGAACCAATAGGAACTCCTTGACATGACCGATTATCACATCATAAGACTCCCACTCGGCGTATGATGTTGTGGCTGATAACTTTAATGAAACCTCTGCAGTTTTTTTGATGTGAAGTATCTTGTTTGCAATTATTCCAAGCATGTCTAGAATATACACCTCTGCTTGAGCAGAACAATTTTGGATGGAGATTAAATAAGACTTGAATATTGAAGCCACTAGAATCTCGGTCCCCGGCCATTCTGGATACTCCAACATCAATAATAAGTCTTCGATGATTAATTCAAAAACAGCTTTTAAGTGGGTATCTGCATTATTTATGATTTTGTTAGAAAAATACGAAGCTATTTCGTTAGAAGTATCGACGGACTGATTCATGGCTTCCACGTAATCGGTAACTCGGGTATTACTCTCGATAAATCTAACAAGAAGACTCGAAACAAGCTGTACGCTTCCACCCCTTGCTAATTTGAACTGTCTGGCAGTTGACTTTAATACAGGAAGCTTGCCAAAGCTCAATAAGAACTCGTGGAGGATGAAATTCCTCTGTTCTTTAAAGTTGGTAAAAATCTGTAGTAACATCTCGGACGCACCGAGTTTCAAGCCTTCAATGACCTGTGCATTGACTGATTTCTTGTTGATTTCTGCAAATATAATCAGGATCGAAAGGAATTCCAACTTTGTAATCAACAGTTCATCAACATTAAACTTTGAAATATGAATAGTTATCAAGCTCAATAGCGTGTTTACTTCATTGATGAATAAAGTATTCATGTTTTCATCTTGACTAAGAGAAGGAAGAATGGTATCATTCACAAAATATGTAACAAACTCTATGACACTCGATAAATATTCATCCAAGAATAGCTGTTTGCTCAGCAAATCACCATTAAGAATAGTCATCATGATCTTGGAACTTAAAAATAACAGTGAAAAGTCATTCAGCTCTTTCCAGTCTTCCTTCAACGGCTCATGACAGTATTCCTGCAACCGAACTAACACATCGATGTCGATTTTATCCATGATCTTTTGGAAGGATATTCTGTACAACTTGTCATAAATTGAAGAAAGAGCCGTTAGCGACAAAAACTTCTTGTCATTACTCTGGATCCATTTGTCCAGGTTATCGACATCCAGAAGAAAATGCCCAAGACTCTGGAGTTCCTTTTCTGCCATGTCATTTCCGGAAAGGTGCACTTTTTTGGGTGCCGGCTCCAGATCTGCTAGATGAGGACGCTTTTCACGTACCTGGGGGCTTTCTTCTTGTATGATGTTCATTCCAACAAGTTCCTTGGTATACTTTCGGAGGTATTTGGTATTATGCAACTTCGTGGTATCTGCATCTTCTGCGTAGTTCTTTCGTACAGACAACCTAGGCGGATCATATGTAGCCTCTTTTATCACTTTTGGTACTAGTTTCGGCTCTAGACTCATGCTTTCAAACATTTGTTTCTCTATAAATGGTAGATTGTACTGACCCACCGTGTTTGAGTTGATTCCCATGTCTCTAAACTCAAGCTCATCGAGCTCTTTATCATGGTACAGCTCGAATTCGCGTACCAAGTCCAATGCCATGCCATGGAACGTGTTTGGATCAACTTGTTCTAGTGATCTAAACTCTAGTGCTGAACCTATCCAGTATGCAGAATCGCCACATTGCGGTACCGCTATTATTCCCCGGCTATTTATAAGCAGTGATAACTCCTGCTGAGGTATTAGATGTAGCAACGGCGTCACGCAGAGCGCTTCATTTAGGTCTATCAGACTGTTTCCAGTCATTGGTATTTTTAATTATGTAATCGAGTATTATGTAAGATTTTATTTCCGCTATATATTCCCTGTTAAGTAGCCTGACCTGCAGTTCATCCGTCGTTGTTAGGAGATGAGTTTGAATTTGGAGATCTCCCGAGTTGTTGCATCTGCTTTTGTAGGAGGGCCTTTTTTCTTTGTTCATACTCCAACGAAGACATTCCTTGGACGTCACCTTGTAGAGGGGTTTTCCTCTGTTGCATCTGGTTGATTGGGACGTTCTGCCCTTGAGTTGACTGATGATGCAGTGTTGGCAGCATCATTTGCATTTGTTGTGCAGATTTGGCAGCCTTCAACATTTGAAGCTGGTTTCTTTCCTGCGGTGTCAAACTTGAAACAGTCTGTGGTCTCTGCAGTGAAGCTGCCAAGTTCTGTGTTGGTCTGAACTGGGTACCACCTTGTTGGATTTGAGTGTTTCTTTGCTGTACTTGTTGTTGGTTGTATCTATTTTGTTGTTGTTGTTGTAAATTAGCTAGGTATTGGGCTGCTAACTTTGTAACCTGTTCCTTTGAAAAACCAGGATTCTTCAGTTGAATGGAATTGATAATTGCACTCACTTGCGCTGGAGCAAACTGTATACGTGGTTTAGTAACTGGTTGCATGGGTTGCAGTTGCAGTTGCAGTTGAGGCTGTTGTGGTAACTGAGAAGATTGACTTATGCCATTCAGATTAGGTATTTTATTTCCTAATGGGATTTGAGTACCTTGTTGGATTGGTTTATTCAACGGTAAAGTCGATGGCATCAGTGGACTCTTGACTTGCGGGGAGGTCATCTTCATTTGATTATTCTGCATCATCCGGCGCTTTTGAAGTAATTGCTGGAGTTGTTCAGGTGTATACTGAGTTCCATTTGGAGTTGTTGGAGTTTTTATCTGCCCTCCATTCTGTTGGATCAGTTGTTGCAAAGAAAGTTGTTGGCTTACCTTAGAAAGATTTGCACCGATAGGTAATCTTTGGTTGCTTCCAATAGATGATTTGATTCCTCCGGGAGATTCATTGCCTGTGCGGTCAACACTTGTCTCGCCTCCACTTGTATTAGCCGAAACTGGAGTAGATGCTTCAGTACTTCTACCAGACAGTTTCTGTTGCTGGGCTACTGCAGCCATCATCCGAGATCTTGTTGCTTGTTGAGTAACATAAGCGTCTTGGATCGTCTTGTCACGGTCAAACTTTAACTTTGATAACTCACTAGGAGTTGGCACTCTATCCAGTGATGGTTTGGCTGGTGTTGGTGTTGAAGCTGAGTTTGGTGTTGAGCCTGGGTTTGCAGGTGCACTCTGAGGAGTTCCAACTGTTGGTGTTTTATTAATAGGAGCTGTTCCTACTGGGGAGGAAGTGCCATTAACTGTCGCACTTCCAGGTCTGCTGATAGTTGGGTTTGAGCCCAGAGTTCCAGAACTGTTTTGTTGGTCCAAGGCCCTTCTGTTGTTGACCTTTACTGCAGCTATTTCTCTCTTTTTCATGGATTTTCTCATTGCATCAAATAACGAAGCCCATCTTAATCTCCTGTGCCCACGTTGAATACTTTCGGTCCCAACACCCAATGGGGAGATTCTTCTCTTGGTGGTCAGTTGGGCTTTATGTGCAAGCTCCAACCATTTCTGTGCATGATACGCGTAGACTCCCTTCATATCAGAAAATTGGAACTTCTCATTTAACTGAATATATCTTTCAAAGCATTGCCATGGAGTTCTCCTTTCTATGTTAGATTCGTATCTTTTCAAACTTGATGACAGTGACAGTAAATGTTCAGAGATCAAATCCCAATTGAAAGAAAACTCTGCGACGTAATGAATCAAGTATTTATCATCCTGTGGTAACCAAATCGTTGGTGACCGGTAGTCGATATTTTTGATCAATGGAGGTTTAGGTGGTTTAAGGTAGCTGAACCTCCGGCGTGATTGAAATCCAAAGAGGCCCTTTTGTTCTGGAGGATTCTGTCCTGATGATTTCTTTGGTTTGCTTGAGGATTCCTTAACAACAATCTTGTACCAGTCGTCGTCATCTTCAAACGGATGCAACAATCTGGAAACAGGTATCATCGAACAGTCTGTCGATTTCAATACTGGTGCGGGAGTCGATGCATTGACAACATCATCTTCAAACGCAACAAACTTGGGTAAGTTCTTGATTATTGACTGGTCAATCTTCTTCAACTCGTTCAAGTCAACATGTAATTTGAATGGGCTCTTGTGAGATTCGATTTCCAGTAGTAATTGCAACTCTTCCTCTGTATATAAGCTAGCCTTTGCTGCGGCTTCGGTAGCTTCTGCAACTGAAAGAATAGGTGTGGATTCTTCTTCAGCTGGTGCTGAGGCAAGTAGACTAACATCTATTGATTCGGCATTACCATTAGGAATTTCTTCATTTTCTGCTTTAACGGCTGTAACTTCTTCGGGCTTGGAATCAATTTCCATGTCTTCTGTACCATCTGCAGCTTCTGGAAGCTTCTCTATAGCCTCTTCTGGAATCGTTTCTAAATTCGCATCTGCAACCTTCTCCACAGCATCTGTAACCTCTTGCTTTTCTACTGTAGGATCAATATGCCTTCTGGCAATTTCAGCGTCAGTCAAAAATACAACATCCTTTCTCTTGACACACACTATCTTACCATGAGTCCAGAAGTCTTTAACGGCCTGTGCTATAACTACACAGCAGGACATTTTAAACTTTAGCAGCTCTTTGAAATCTGTAGCCATCCATTTACCTTCATCCAATAAACTATCCCAGTGGAAAACATACTTTTTTGTTTTCTTTGCATAAGTGTAAGGATCATAAAAGCGTTGGGGTTGTCTCAACGACCACTTGCCTTGCCTTTTTAATTCTTCAATTCGAGAATATAAAACAGCTATTTTACCTTCAAGAAGAGCCAACTCGAAATTGTCAGTCATTAAAGCTTTATGGCTCGCTGGAAGCAATTTGATTAATGGCAATGTTTGAGTTAAATAGTACAACTCTGCTAATGAAGAAACGTTATGAGGCTTGGTTGGATAATGTTCTGGTACAGAAAGGATTTCCAATTCACTAATATCTCTGGTTAAAAAGTCTTCCAATTCCTCGAAGGAGACTGATTCCTGGGACTTTAATGATTTGACGCCCGACTTCTTGACTGGCTTCAGGTTGTTGAACCTGAGCTCTCTCCTAGCAATGTCCATCTGCGATTCAAGCTGTGCTTGGGTGTTTCTTGACTGTTGAGGAGACACCTTTTGCCTTTTTGATCTGGAGTCAGACGAATCATCCTGCCTTCTCTTTTTATCATTGAACAAAGCTGTATCCACCGATCTGAGGAGCACTTCTTCGAGCTTGCTTCCAAGTTTAGTGTCAATCAAATGCTTCAAGCCTAATGGATTCGGCACTGGTGCTTGTAGGATGGCAGGATCCACCACAGAACTCTTAGTAAGGTTCTCTAAGAGCGGGTCACATGCTAGGTGAAGAACCTCGGTCAACTTGTTGACCCTGAGCGTGTTAACCTCTAACACATCGACATCCATGTTGTGTTTGTTGTTTTCTCGTGACAAACGGTTTGTATGTCACGGGAAGCTTACGTAATAAAGATTTGAATGGCGATCAATGTTTTCCATATAACCTTTATAACGTACTCATTAAATATTCTTTTTACATCTACTTTCTATTCTCTAATCTCTACTCTCTACTCATTTTAACCCCCTTAGTTACATCTCAAAATATCTTGTATTTTTTTTTACTTTTGTTAAATTACTACATAAAATACAAATAATGAAAGGTATATTAATTTCTGAAGTAGCAATATTACACTACTTCAAGTTTAATTCGTACATACTGCTTGCAGAATTTGCAATAATCCCAAGTACATCTCTTTTCAAACTGGTACATTTAAGTACACAGTACTGCAGCATTAAAGATGCAAGTTGCAGTTAATTAGCGGAGTCTAATATGCATAATTTTAAGAAAACCACTTTTGAACCACTTCTAAATCAGAAGTGTTCTTTTGTAATAAAGCAACGGCTTCATTTTGAGGGATTGAGCTCAATAATTGTCTAGCAGCAGCAACAACAGTTTGAGCAGTTTCACCTGAAATAGAAGCATAACTCAAAGCCAGTAAGATGGAATCGATGACCTTTGGAACTTGGTTAGAGATGGAAGGGTGTTGAGAGGTGATCAAAGTGCTCAAGAACTTATAAGCAAACACCGCAGCAGCTTCATCTTGAATGATAGGCAAGAGGCCAATCCATTGGTCGATGACAGCATCCAAGTTTGGTACCGAGGAAGAGAATCTTTGACAAACCTTTGCAATCGAAGAAATAGCATTTTCAGTTGAGTTAATGTTATCTTCAGCTCTAGCATCAGGAACTGAAGCCATTTTAAACATAGGTTCCAAACATGCCAAGCAGAATTCGATGTAGGCATCACCACCGTTTTCAGCAGCAACACCGACAGCATAGCTTGCAGCTTGGCGGATACTAGCATGAGGGGAGGTGAGAGAGTCCGCGATGATCCCGACGAATAAGTTCTTGTAAGCAACGGATTCCTGTCCACAGTGTTCTAATATGTCACATACAATGAATAATCCACAAAGTTTGATGTTCGTGTTGTCACTAGACAAGAATGTAGTAAGAGTTGGAATGATCACTTGAAAAGCTGGCAAGAAATTAGCTTTACAGTTGACGAAAATAGCACTGATGGTCTTGTTGATTTCATCCAACAATTCTTCATCGGTCAATTCTTCTTCATCTTCCTCCACATCTTCGGTATATTCATTATCTTCACTGTCACGTTCCTTGATACGACCGTATATGTCAGTCATGTTGGTATTCAAAGTGTCAGCCAAAGCTTGTAATTGTGGCGGCGACAAAGCATTAGGTGTGAGAACATAAATACAATCAACCAATGCAGAATAGTATGCAATCAAGAGTTCTGGAACGGAATCATTTTTCAAGACTTCAACAAGTTTGTTGACGATTTGAGACCAGTAGCCAAGAGTTTCGTTTGAGGAAGGACCGGTGGCATGAACCGAGCATCTTAACAAGGAGGCCAAGGTCAAAGCAGCTGAACAACGGACACCATCGTGTAAGTAAAAGTCCAAGGCAGGAATAGCGATGTCTTGGATGATTTCTCTAACCCAAGGTTGGAAGCTACCCTTCAATTGGACAGCGTAAGTTCTTAACAAGTCCATGGCGTTGACCTTAACATCCAAAGCGGCGGTGTGGACAGCAATCAACTTTCCGGAGATGTTGATGACATCCCACTCGTCGTTTTGATTGTAGTCATCAACTTGTTCTTCCTCCAACAAGGAAACATCTTGGGTTGCCTTAGCAGAAGCAAGCAAAGGAGGCAAGACTTCAGGTAAGTACGGCAAGAAGTCTTGACCGATGATACGACAGATTCTTCCCCAAGCCTGTTCCAAGTAATCCTTAACAGGATCGTCATCCTTAACAGCAGTTTGTTGGATGTGGCCCAATAATTGGATTATATCTTGTGAATGAGGAGCAAACTTTTCCTTTCCAACGGCCAATGCAATCAATGTACAACATTCGATGCATTTAGCCTTCAAAAGTCTGTTTTCATCACCCATGTCAGTTTTCAAAACATCCGTCAACATAGGCATTAATGTGTCGTAGTACTTGATGAACTTCTTTTCAGCAGCATCGGCAATAATAGCGATGGTGGTCAAAACTTGTTCTTGAACATATCTCTTTGGAGATTGCAAAAGACCCAACAAGTTGTTCAACAAGCTATCCAAGTAAGGTTCCAAGACTTCCTTGGAAGCAGCTTCGGAGAAGTTGACCAAGGCCGCAGCGGCGTGAGCTTGGACTCTAGGAACAGACTTGTTAGTCAACTTGGAGATCAAGGCAGGCAAGATACGGTCACTGGCGGTTCTTTGTATGATATCGGCAAAATCAGTGGACATTTGACCCAAAGCGTTACAACAAGCGAATTGGACTCTGGAGTTTTCATCTTCCAAGGATGGCAAGATCATGTCTAAGATTTTAGGGATCTCGGAGGTGAGAACATCGGCACAACCTTCTGCAGCAGCAGACAAGGCCATCAAAGCGGCCTGTCTTTCTCTCCAGCTGTTAGATTGGAGCATAGAAGGCAAGTACTGGAACAATGGGCCAGCCAAGGATTGGCCGTTCAATCTTAAGGAGACACGGTCCAAGGATTGACGAGCGACGGAATACTCCATTTCTTCATCGTCATCATCAATGTCCACGCTATTGTTCCACTCAGAAGCATCATCATCATCCAAACAAACCTCGGTCAACATGGACAAGGTGATGATGACAATGTTATCAGTATAGGAAGGAGTTCCCTTACACATGACAGGACTAACTTCAGCAAAGGTGGTGAGCAATTCAAGGGAGGCCATACGGGTGGAGCCTTCCAAGTCCTTGTCTTTGCAAACAGTCAGGCAGAAGTCAATGATGGTTGGGAACATTTCCTTGAACATCTTAGGAGCCAATTCCACCAAATCAATGAGACTCTCCAAAACCAGGGCCAAACTGGCATCTTGCCCGCTCTGCAAGAAACGAGGCAAGGAGTTCAACAAGTTAGGTAACAAAGGAGACAATGTACCCCAGCTTTTTCTTGGGAAATCTCTGAAGAAGGCCACGAACGCGGTACATGCAGCAATACGCACGTTGTCATCAGTGTCATCGAAACCTACGTTGAAAATAGGCAATGCTTGTTGAATGTAGGTGGTGTTGATCAATTCAGGCACGTTGGAGAAGACACGGAAGGCCGATTCACGGAAACTTGGATCTTGGTTGGAAGTGGCCTCGAAAAGAGAAGGAAGCAAAGGATCCCAGGTTCCAGGAGGAGAAGCGTCATCCTTAGCCATTTCGGAAATGGCATCAGAAAGCTTGTGTCTCACCTGATTACTTTGAGGAGAAGTGAAACCCTGCAACAAGATGGCACGGATCTGTTGCCTAACAGGCTCACTGATGACACCGATGGTTCTATCAGTGACCAATTTCAAGTCTTTTGGACTTTTGATGGCCACACGTCTGAACAAGACAGCGGAAAATGCACGCATCGTTTCATCCTCTGCCAATGATGCACGTTCCGCCAAAAAGATCAACAACATCTCAACGTTCTTGGTGGAGGTCCACTCTTTTTCAAGCAAGTTTTCTGCATTTGATCTGATTTCATTATCTGACGAATACAAGTTGCTTAATAGCTGGGAAAGCGCAGCTTGGACATCACCGGGCAATATAGACATATCGATAACTTGTCCAAAGATGACTTGGATTTACCTTTTTCACTAAAAATTTTATTGTCACGTGGTACAAATCTCACAATGATTCGTAACGATTCGTAACAATTCACCACGAAGTGAGTTGTGAGTGAGATTGAGTGAATTTTGAGTGAATTTTGTGAGATTTGAGTAATTTAAGAATAATGTATTTCATGTAAAGATATCATGAAGAGATTAGTATAAACATCAGTATATTATATAATATATAAAAATTACTATAAATAACCTTTTATTTGTTTGACTCACTAACGTCACTGAAGTGTAACGAGTGAGAGTAACGTCACATATTTAACTCCTCACTCACTTGGTTCGTTTGTCGTCGTCGTTTACTTCTTAAGAATAGTTATCACATCCTCATCCTCAAGTGGATGGGTCAACCCCACATTCTGAGGTTGATGCTTAACCGAAGTCCCAAAAACCAATGCATTTCTAAAATCCTCCACAAGAGACTTGTGAATAGAATTACAAAAGTCCTCAACAGTACATCTATCACTTCTCAAAACAACCGGCTCGTTGAAATCAGGCAACTTCCCCTTTGGTTTGGTGTACACTCTAACCAAATTCAACTTAGACCACATGATTTCCAACAAATCATCCAAGTTCCATCCGTTACCCGAGGAAATAGGCACAGCATCTGGGATCTTGTACATCAAATCCAATTCTTCCACCGAAAAAGAATCAATCTTGTTCAAGACATACACGGCAGGAATGTACTTTCTGGCCTTTGCTTCGATAGCATCAATCAAGTCATCGACGGATGCATCGCATCTAAAGGAAATGTTGGCGGAGTTGATTCTGTATTCCGACATGACCGCTCTGATTTCGTCCTTGTCCAAGTGGGTCAACGGAACGGTGTTTGTGATGTTGATACCACCCTTTTCCTTTTTGGAGATGGTGATGTCAGGGGGCTGCTTGTTAAGCCTAATGCCCATACCTTCCAACTCATGTTCGATGATTTTCTTATGTTGCAAAGGCTTGTTAACATCCAATACAATGAAAATCAAGTTGACCGATCTGGCAACAGCAATAACTTGTCTACCTCTACCCTTACCATCCTTAGCACCTTCTATAATACCAGGTAAATCCAACATTTGAATCTTAGCACCCTTGTATTTAATGACACCCGGAACCGTAGTCAAAGTTGTAAACTCATAAGCAGCCGCTTCAGAATGAGTACCAGTTAACTTGGACAATAAAGTGGATTTACCAACAGAAGGAAACCCAACAAATCCAATGGTGGCCACACCAGTACGTGCCACATCGAAACCTACACCACCACCACCACCTCCACCAGCACTGTCCGTCAACAACTCCCTTCTCAACTTGGCCAACTTTGCCTTCAACTGACCAAGATGGAACGAGGTGGCCTTGTTCTTCTGGGTCTTGGCCATCTCATCTTCAATGGCCTTAATCTTTTCCACAGTCGTCATCCCTCTTCTCTTCTCTTTTTTAAGTCGTGCAAATCCAAAGACTTAAAAAAATTTCACATACATTTTAAACTCCAACAATATGGGAAAGAAGAAAGGAGGAAAGTCCGGAGGCGACTTCTGGGATGATGAAGAATACGCACAAGATGCCCCACAAGCTGAAGAATTCGGCGTTGAGGCTTCCACTGAAGCTGCACCTGCTGAAGAGGCTGCGCCAGCTGATTTCTTGAGTTCGATTCGTAAATCAAAGCAAAAGAAGGAAGAAAAGGAACATGAAGAAAAGGCCAAGTCCAAGGATGCTCCTAAGCTTTTGTCTAAGAAGGAAAAGGAAAAGTTGAAGAAGGAAGCTGACAAGCAAGCCAAGAAGGAACAATCTGCTGCTAAGAAGGCCCAACAAGCTAACAAGAAGGAGGCAATTAAGGAGGCAAATAAGGCTAATGCTGCTGCTGCCGCCGTCGCTTCAACTACTTCCGAAGAGACTGAAGAGACCAAGGCCCCAGCTCCAAAGGCAAAGAAGTCAAAGAAGGTTCCTGCAGGTCTTGCTGCTTTGAAGCGTCAACTTGAATTGAACAAACAGCTTGAAGAAGAACAAAAGCGTTTGGAAGAAGAGGAAAGATTGGCTGCTGAGGAAGAAGAAAGAAAGGAGGCTGAGGCTGAGGCCGAAAGAGAAGCTTCTAGAGCCGCCAAGAAGGAAAAGGAAAGACTCAAGAAGGAACAACTTAAGGCTGAAGGTAAGTACTTGACTAAGAAGCAAAAGGAAGAAAAGAAGTTACAAGAACGTCGTCGTGAACAATTGTTACAATCTGGTGTGATTGTTGCTGGTTTACAAAAGGAAGCTTCGGAAAAGCCAAAGAAGATTGTATACACCAAGAGAAAGTCCACCAAGCCAAAGACCTTTATCCAAAAGAACAACAAGCCTGTTGAAGAAAAGAAGGAGGAAGAGGTTGCAGAGGAGGAAGAGGTTGAAGATGACTGGGAACTGGCTGCTATTGCTGAAGATGTTGCTGATGACTGGGAGTCTGCTATGAATGAAGAAGAAGAAGAAGAAGACAAGCCATCTGCTGAGGAAGTTGCTAAGGCTAAGGCCGAAGCTAAGGCTAAGGCTCAAGCCGCTGCTGCAGCTGCAGCTGAAGCTAAGCGTATTGCTGAAGTTGAAGCTATTGCCAAGGCTCAAGAATCCAACCGTAAAGCAAAGGAAGAAGCTGACAGAAAATTAAAGGAAGAAATTGCTAAGAAGGAGCTTGCTAGTAAGATCCATGAGCCAAGTTCTAACGATTTGCGTTCTCCAATCTGTTGTATTTTGGGTCACGTCGATACTGGTAAGACCAAGTTGTTGGATAAGGTGCGTCAAACCAACGTCCAAGGTGGTGAAGCTGGTGGTATTACCCAACAAATCGGTGCCACCTACTTCCCTATCGATGCCATCAAGCAAAAGACCGCAGTCATGGCTAAGCACGAAAAGCAAACTTTCGATGTTCCAGGGTTGTTGATCATTGATACTCCAGGTCACGAGTCCTTCTCTAACTTGAGATCTCGTGGTTCTTCCTTATGTAATATTGCTATTTTGGTCATTGATATCATGCATGGTTTGGAACAGCAAACCATTGAATCGATCCGTTTGTTGAGAGACAGAAAGGCTCCGTTCGTCGTTGCCTTGAACAAGATCGATAGATTGTACGACTGGAACTCCACTCCAAACAACTCGTTCAGAGACTCCTACGATGACCAATCCAAGTCTGTCCAAGCCGAATTCCAATCCAGATACGAACAAATCAAGCTTGCATTGGCCGAACAAGGGTTGAACTCGGAATTGTACTTCCAAAACAAAAACATGTCCAAGTACGTTTCCATCGTTCCTACCTCTGCTGTGACCGGTGAAGGTGTTCCTGACTTGTTGTGGTTGTTGATGGAATTGACCCAGAAGAGAATGTCCAAGCAGTTGATGTACTTGTCCAAGGTGGAAGCCACCGTCTTGGAAGTCAAGGTTGTCGAAGGTTTCGGTTACACCATTGATGTTGTTCTCTCCAACGGTATTTTGAGAGAAGGTGACCGTGTGGTGTTGTGTGGGTTGAATGGTCCTATTGCGACCAACGTCAGAGCGTTGTTGACGCCGCCTCCTTCCAGAGAATTGCGTATCAAGTCCGAGTACATTCATCACAAGGAAGTCAAGGCTGCTCTTGGTGTCAAGATTGCCGCCAACGATTTGGAAAAGGCTGTTGCAGGTTCCAGATTGATTGTTGTTGGAGAAGACGACGACGAAGAAGAAATCATGGAAGAAGTCATGGAAGATTTGACTGGTTTGTTGGACTCTGTCGACAAGAGTGGTAACGGTGTGGTTGTGCAAGCATCCACCTTGGGTTCCTTGGAAGCCTTGCTTGATTTCTTGAAGGATATGAAGATTCCTGTCATGTCCATCGGGTTGGGTCCTGTGTTCAAGAGAGATGTCATGAAGGCTACCACCATGTTGGACAGAGCTCCAGAATTGGCCATCATGTTGTGTTTCGATGTTAAGGTTGACAAAGAAGCCGAACAGTACGCTGAGGAACAAGGTATTAAGATCTTCAACGCTGACATCATTTATCACTTGTTCGATGCTTTCACTGCCTACCAAAAGAAGTTGCTTGAAGAAAGACGTAAGAACTTCATGGAGTACGCTGTCTTGCCTTGTGTTTTGAAAACCATCCAAATCATCAACAAGCGTAACCCTATGATCATTGGTGTTGATGTCATGGAAGGTGCCGTCAGAATAGGTACCCCTATCTGTGCTGTGCGTCAAGATCCAGTCACAAAGGAACCAAATGTCATGGTCTTAGGAAAGGTTGTTTCTTTGGAAGTTAACCACAAGCCTTCTGATACCGTCAAGAAGGGTCAAACCTCTGCCGGTGTGGCCATGAGATTGGAAAATCCTTCTTCCGCACAACCTGTCTGGGGTAGACATGTTGATGAATCTGACAACTTGTACTCGTTGATTTCCCGTCGTTCTATTGATACTTTGAAGGACCCTGCTTTCAGAGATACTGTTTCTAGAGATGATTGGTTATTGATCAAGAAGTTGAAGCCAGTTTTCAACATCAAGTGATTGCATGCAGTGTTAGCTGTCTGGTGAGAGTTAGAGTAGGTAAGAGTTTGTAATAAGCTAGATTTTATAAAGTGTAGAGCAAGTGAGTTTATTTGTTGTGAGTTTGCTGTAAGCTTGTTGTAAGCTTGTTGTTATTTGTGAGTTGTTCATATATCAATATATTCTTTTATTATTGTAGTGCCGTTAAACAATAAATAACACTTCGTTCGTTGCACTCATCGATCCTACAGATTAAGATACCCAACGTGCCTGTACCAAAAACCCACCAATAAAATTTTAAATAAAAGTCAGTGAAAAGTTACAATGCAAGACTTACCACCAATCGGCGGATATGAGCCAGTCCAATGGAAGAGAAACCTTCCATCCAGAGGTTTTAGACCAACCATTTATTTCTGGGGCCTCACAGGTTTGATGGCTTTTGGTTACTACAGATATTACCAAGGTGTACAGGAACAACGTGAGTTATCTAGAGAAAAGCAATGGGCACGTTTCTACTTGGAACCTTTGTTGCGTGCTGAAGAAGACAGAAGCTTGGCTAGAAGATGGTTCAGTGAAAAGGCCAGACAAGACTTGGTCAAGGAGTCTATGAGACCAGAAGATGCTGCCAAGTTTGATGAGGAAATTTACAACGACAAGTCCAAGTTCCGTTTCCCAACCTACACCGCCGGTGTGTCCCCATCTGAGCATTAATGAGCTGTTTTGCAGTGATATTCATAGATCAATTTACATATTACGAGTTACTGTAGCGAATCAGGTGATCACAGAATCCCGCAAATAAATAGCCCGGACCGAATGTGATAAACATAGAAGTGTCAAATGCATTAACTTGTGTTTTATCAACCAGTAGAAGTAAGCGGGCCGGACCGAATGTGATAAATATGGAAGTGTCAAGTGCCTTTACTTGTGTTTTATCAACCAATATTTTCAAAAGTTTATTCATCCGCAGTTTTCCGAAATCATGTCTAAAATCACCACGAAAGAACAGGTTGAAAAGCTCATAGAATCGTATGATTACTTTCTCTTTGACTGCGATGGCGTGTTATGGCTTGGGGACTACCTTTTGCCCAACATTCCAGAAACCTTATCTCTTTTAAAAAGTCGCAATAAGGAATTGATATTTGTGACCAACAACTCAACCAAGTCGAGAGAAGATTATATTGGCAAGTTCGAGAAATTGGGTATTTCTGGAATTGAGAAGAAGGACTTATTTGGTTCAGCGTATGCAGCTTCGGTCTATGTAGAGAAAATCTTACAATTACCAAAAGAGAAGAAGGTTTGGGTTTTGGGAGAACAAGGGATTGAAAAGGAGTTGCAAGAATTAGGCTACACTACTGTGGGTGGTACGGACCCTGGGCTTGTCAAGGACGGAGTTCTGTTCGACCCTAACGACCCACTTTTGCTGGGCTTAGACCCAGATGTCGGGGCTGTGGTGGTTGGGCTTTGCTTCGGTATCAATTACCTCAAGTTTAGCATGACCATGCAATACTTACTAAACAAGGATATTCCCTTTATCGCCACCAACATCGACTCGACGTTCCCTTCAAAGGGTAAGTTGCTTGTTGGTGCAGGGCTGATTATTAAAACAATGGAATTCGCAAGTGGTCGCCAACCTGATGCAGTATGTGGTAAACCCAACCAGGGCATGTTAAATTCAATTAAGGCGGACCGTCCTGGGTTGGCTAACAATACAAAGCGTGGTCTCATGATTGGTGATCGTCTTAACACTGATATGAAATTTGGTAGAGATGGAGGTTTAGACACTTTGCTTGTTCTCACAGGAATTGAAACAGAAGAAGGCGTTCTTGCTCAAGATACAAAGCCAACATACTATGCTGAAAGATTGAGCTTCTTGTATGAAGCTCTTAAATGACGTATGTCCTGCAGGCTGAAGTGTCAGATCTAGATCTATTTTTGCACGTGGAAAATTTCGTGCTTTTATAAGGTTTCTGTCGAAAGTGAACTGAGTTTATGGCTGACTACAATGGAGCAATCTCGTGTACTTTGGAATGTTTGAATAGTGGGGCCATGAAACTCTCTTCCTTTGTAGGGGCAAAAAATATAATTTAAAAGAAAAAAAAAAGCCAGTGACGATTTTCTTGTAGGATTTTTTGAGAGAAGGAAAAAAAAAAATTAGGAGGGACCCAAATTTTCTGAAAAGTAAATGTGTAAAAATCTTTCAAAGGTTTATTAAAATACACAGATATAGGTAATATAGCCAGGAGAAACCGATATCACGTCTTTTCTAAAGTTAATATTCTAAGGTGAAGTAAAAAATTGCTATTTGATACTAAACGAGTACAATTGACACACTTAACACATACGCACACCAACACACACATAAACAACAACAAATATGTCGGAAGATAAAAACCAAAGGTTGCAGGAGTCAGGTCTAATTGAGTGGTCTGTTTTTTCTGAGTTGCTTGCAATGGACGAAGATGAAGAGGGGTTTTCCAAGCTGTTGTTCCAAACGTTTGTAGATCAAGTGTTGGAGACAGTTACTGAAATCGACGAGAACTTGAAGCAAAAGAACTTAGAAAAACTATCCGCATTGGGGCATTATTTGAAGGGGTCGGCGGCTGCTCTTGGATTAACCCACATATCGGAACAATGTGAAAGAATTCAAAACTACGGAAACAAACTAAATTTTGATAACTTCGACTTGATATCAAGGCTAGATGGACAAGTCCCATCGCAAGTGTTTGAATCGTCTGACATTGACTTCATACCGGCCGAGGACTCGGTCGATTACTGGATAGTGTTGATTCATGATGCGTTAGATAAAGCCATAGACGGCTTTATGAAATCAAGGGTGGCGTTGAACGAGTACTACGAGGATGATTAACTACGTGTAACTCTATACTAAAATATATTTGTTAATTTAGCTATGAATTAGCTTTGTATTGTTTTCCTCTTCAAAGTACAATAGTCGAGATACTCGACATTATATGGAATAATCCGTCTAATAAACTTTGGAATGTATAAAAGACGGCCAATTCCACGGTGGGTTCCATTTGGATCGATAATCTTATTACATCCCAAGACCTCCCATCTTTCATCGATCGCTTGGCCGTTGGATATCAAATTTGGTTCCTCTGGATTCTCCAGTACTTCGTCATTATCAATGAAATAATCGCACTTTTCAAATTCAATCACTTTATCTTCTTCAAACTTGTTAAGATTATTCATATGAGGTGGTATAAAAGACGTAGATCCACCGAATACGGTTAAACTTTCATTGAAATCACCTGGCAACAACCCATCAAATCCACTTCTAACAAATTTAAGCCTATAATTATCAGGAAGTAAAAATGATGCTGGGAAATGGTACCACTCTTTTCCAACACAAACATTTACTAAGTTCCCTTCAACAGGCTGCACATTAATAAGTTCGATGTTCTGCAATGGCGCCGAATAATTTTCAACCAAATTTAAAGTTCTTAATATAGAAATTAGTGCCACTCCTGCAGCAAACAAAGTATATAAAAGCTTGTTTATCTTTGATGGGAGTACCCCTTTCGATAACCCATTGAGCTTGGTGGTTACCAATGCAGCACTCAAACTAATCAACGGGTAAATTGGATACAAAAATCTTTCCTCCTTGTGTGGCTGTTTAAAAAATATCAATGACCAGATGAACATAGGTGCAACCACTCCTACCGAAACCCTAGTCTTGTAGAGAAATGGAATCAACAAGATTCCGCCGTATCCAATGATTGCAATGAAATTGAAATTAAGAAGCAAGTTTAAAATGTAGTAGCTGAATGGTTCAACTCCAAAGATTTCCGGTCCTTCTCCTTCTCCTCCGAAAACATTGTATAATACAATGTTCAATGGAACTAGCACTAATTTCGAGTAAAAGTATGAATCAATGCTCGTGATTAATAATAAGATTCCCGCTAAAATTCCGGCACACGCCCCAATAACATAAATCAACTTTTTACTTGTGAACAATGTAAAAACCCCAAATGGAACTCCCAACGCCAATGCAAACGGCCATCCAAAAATCCCTCCAACCAAGTACCACGTAATAGCTGCAATAGCATTCGACGCACTTGGTGATGCTTGTAAAATATTCGACAAAGCCATCAAATTACATTGCATTGCAAAACTTGATGGTAAGAGTGCTACACCAGCATGTGACATACCTGGTGCTATTGAACTGAAAAACAAGAACCATTGACTAGCGCTTATAGACACGCTGTTTCTTATCGACAAATATGCCTTGATTTCAGAATAACTCGTGAACCCACATAATGCCACCACTCTCAATGCATAAAACTGATAGTATGAAGATGTAAAGTGTGTATTCTGGACAAGCTGGATTGGTCCCGCCAACAAATAGTATGGGATTAAGTACGCATATGATCTGATTGCATAATCTGGTGAGTATTCCCAAGTTTGTTTTCCAAATCCACGAAGAAGTAGGTTTAAAGGTTCCCAATAATTGAATGTTTCGTCACAATCTGATATAATCATATATATCGCAGCATACACCCGTGCTATTATATTGATTGCTATCAAGGATTTGTCTGTAACACTGAGGTTTCGCTTCTTCCGTACAGATTCAATCTTTCTTTTGATTGACATGATCTATTTTTTAGAATATTTGAAAATTAAATCAAAAAATACGTGATAGTTTATTTTTGGTTGAATAACGAATGAACGATTAGCGAATTTATGAGTTTATTAGATACTAGAGATTATTAGGGGTAAATATAGTTCGTACAATTATCATTTATTTACTTGAGAGTTCTAAATAGTTTATCGTTATTACCGTATAAAGTTGTTAATAATCCTATGGTATCGAAATTATCCTTCAGTATCAATAATCAAAATACACTTCAGTATCAATAAAACCAAATAATCTTCAGTATATATTCCTTCAGGAACCGTCAATAAACCTCTAAATCAACTCATCCATGCATCAGTCTTACCATTAATCAAAAACCTCTTCTCATTAATTACATCAACCAGAGCAAAAGTCTCAGTCTTACTGAGTGCAACTTTCCGAAGCCTTGGTAAAAGTTTGGCTTTCAATAAGTTTTGGTCTATCAAAGTCACAAACACATTTTCAATAAAGTAATCATCAATATGTGCAGAATCAATGATACCAAATGAGGAATTTCCTAAAGAGAGCTTAAGCGAATGTCCAATGACATCGTAGTCCAACATCGATGGAGTTCCAGTAAGTTTCCACACCGTCCTAACTAGATTCCGTAATATAATAATCTCACTCTTGTTGTTCAATAGTAATAATAAATTGTCATCTTTCAAGACTTGTGCACTCTGTTTAATACCGTTGGTAAACCTTTCGAAATTACCACATTTAATACTTCTTGATAGATTTTGGTATAAATGCAAGAAATTCGGAATCTTTCCGTTTGAATAGAACTCAGATATCAAATATTGAAAATTGGGCAGTTTCCCAACAGTCATTCCAATTGGTATCAAATATTTTAGTATTCTGTTAATATTATTTTGATTATTCTTGGGACAGTTTATTAAGCACCATGAAAAGTGATTGAAACTGTCTATTAATTGATCTTTAATCAAGTAAAACTTTGCCAAGTAGTATCTATATTGAATTTGTTCGACCAAAGAAAACTCTTTGAATTGGAGATTAGCATTATTCATATTTGAAAAGATGTTTCTGCACAACAACGGATTGTCAAGTTTGAAGTAAACCATACATAACTTGTTGCTGATGAATAGGATAACCATTTTTTTTGTAGTATTTAAATCATTAATCTGTGATCTAATATTATTAAATACCTTTAATAATATCAGAGCCAAAAATGTTAGCCTAGGCCTTGCACGATTTTCTTTAAAATAAAGCTGATAGTCAAGTTGTATCAGTAATGGTAATATTATATTGACTGTATCTCTTATGAGGTAACTGGCTAGAAAACCTTTGGAATTGTTGCTGAGCACTATTGATAAGTCATTAAGATAAGACGTGTACAAGTCGAATGATTCTAATGAAGACCATGGGTTAAGCTGATTGGAAAACTTTATAAAACTCTGTACTAACTCATTAAAAGCTAACCACTCATTATCAAATATTTCATATTTATCAACATCAACCTTGTCAATAAGTTGTATACTGTTAATTCTAGTCACCCATTGATTAACTTGAGGGTTCAAGTTGAGAATAGTGGTGAGCTGAATAATTCTTTCTTGATCATTTCGTATTTTCGATACTTGTAAGACCTCATTCAAGAAGTCATGGATAACATTCATTCTCTTATTTTTTTTATTTCACAACAAAATTGTATAACGTTAAAAATGTCGCAAAATTGAGCGTAGGTAATAACGTAATAACTCTATAGACTGTATGATATTCGTATAAGGTCTAGTTCAATTCATGGCCTGTTTGGCAGTTGTCGTTGTAGGAATGAAAAAAAAAAAAAAAGTACATTTTGAAAGTTAAAATGGCTTCGGTGACAGCTCCTAGAAAAGTGGTAGCTTCCAATAGCACTCGATCAAGGAAACCCAAAGAAAACACAGCATTAAATAGAAAGTTAGAGATTAGATTATTACCTCCAAATCTATTGGAAGATGATTTTAGAACACAACTTTTGAGTTACTGGAATAAACCAATCGAATCATACTATTATGTACAAGGAAGATATTCAGATAATCATTATGAGCCACCAACATATTCAAGGGCTTATTTGTTTTTCAAGAATGAACAATTACTTAATGAGTTTACTGTTGCATTGCAAGGTGTAGCATTCAAAGAAACAGAAACAGAAGATAATTTAGTACCTACCATTGGAAGAAGTGTTTATAATAAAATGCCAAATGAAGGATCTAAAGCACAAGTCAATACATCTAACCTTCTTGCAAGCAATGAGTTTTTTCAAAGGTTCTCTAAAATGCTTTCAAGTGATAATGTTGAAATGTTCAGTATTTCTGCAATCGAAAAAGAGATTAGGAAGAAGAAGAAGAAAGAAAAACTTAAGAAGAAGTCTAAACTGGACAAAGAAGGGACTGTTAAGGTGAACCCCGAAGAAAAGCCACAAGTAAAGCTTAAGGACACAGATAAGAAAAACGATAAGGCAAAATCTAAAGATAAAAAGAAGAATGCCAAAGATTCTAAAAAGAATGCTGAAAAGAAGCAAGAGGATACCAAATCAACAGAAGATGTGAAGGTTGGGAAACCTAAACAAAAAAGAAAGAAACCAGCCGTAGAAACAAATGCAGTGGAGTCTGAGGAACCAAAGAAGGGTCATAAGAATAAGAAGCATCCCGACGAAACAAATGCCAAACAAGCCATTGATCCAACCGGAGAGAATGAACGAGGTCAAAAGCATAAATCTGAAAAGAAAGTCAAACTGAATAAATCAAAATCAAATGAGAAGAAAGATAAGATAAACGAAAAGAAGGACAAACCAGAGGAGATGAAGGACAAACCAAACGAGAAGAAAGACAAACCAAACGAGAAGAAAGAGAAACCAAATGAGAAGAAAGACAAACAAATTGAGAAAAAGGATAAACCGAACGATAAAAAGAATAAACCGAACGATAAAAAGAATAAACCAAACGACAAGAAAATGAAACCTAAAGATTCCAAACTGAACGATGTACCCAATAAACAAAACGGGAAACCAGGTGAGCCTGATATTAAGAAAAAAGCAAACACACAAAAAGCAGATAAAACTCCCAAGGTGAATTTAGATCAAACGAAGCCACCTAATTCCACACAAACTGAATAAAGGGGTATTGTTTAAGGACGGAATTCATAGATTAAAACTTGAATCAAATTTTACATTAAAACTATCATAGCAAATAGTTCTACAGATCATATTTGTACCGGTTAACATAGATCAAACATCACTCTAATTTATTAGTAAAATGCGAACAAAATGTAAACAATATTTTAGAAGTCAAAAAAAAGATTGGATCAACATGACAAACTTAGGGGCTAGTCCAACTACTCTGGGAACTTCATTGTCCAGGTCCTCTAAGAGGCAATCACTTTACACGATTGAATCAAGTGTAACTAGGTTATTAGTTTCAACCAAGCATTTGCTAGAGAGTCTCACTCAGTGGGCGAGACGTGAGGCCGATGATAAATTTGTATCGGATGCTTACGTCAAACTAGGCAATGATTTCAGGTCTGCTTCAAGAGCATTTACAAGTGCAGGAGTAGACATATCGGATTTGGGAGACGTGCCCCAAGCATTGAGGATAATTTTGGAGTCAGCATTAAGTGAAGCTCCAAGCCAGGAGAATTTGGACAGATTTCTTCCAAAAATTAGGAACATTATTGTGACTCTACTTCAGAACTTGAAGAATAAACAAGTAACAGCTAAGAGCATTTCCATCGACAAGCAACGGCTGAAGGTTCTCGAGGAAAACGTACTGGCTACACCTACTACAACTAGTATACCTAACGGATCATCTTCTAACGGAGAAAAGTTGAGATCTCTGCTGGTATCTTCTTCTTCTACATCAGAAAGGCGAAATGTTTCGAATTCTTCAAAGATGTACGCCCAGCATGACGCCTTAACTCAACTTCAAAAGGGGGATGCATTGCAAAGACGCGCCTCAAAAAGATTCAGCGCTTACCAGTATGCAAAGCTAACCAACTTTTCTACTCCAAATGGCTTGCCAACCATCAATGTTGAACCAGAGATCCCTGTTCGTAACAGCATAGTGCAAGATAGCCCACAGTCAAATGAGCCTGTTACTTCTAAGTCAGATCAACAAAGTTTTGTCTTCTTGAAGATTAACAATAGAACTAAAAAGGTTGACATCAAATTGCCTGTTACTTTTGCATCTCTTAGACTTTTATTTGTTGAGAAATTTGCATATTCTCCAAAAACTTCATCCTTTCCTGAAATATATATTCAAGATTCGAAAACTGGAGTATCGTACGAGCTCGAGGATAGCCATTTGAAAGATGTCAAATCAGGAAGTCTCCTATCTCTCAATGAACCAGATATACAAACTACATTATTAAAGGATTTAGAAACGAAATTCGAAGCATTAAACTCAAAGTTTGACTCGGTGACTCTGGACATAACTTCACAAGTGAGGGAGATTGTTAATGATATAGAAATACCTCAACCAATTATACAGGCTGCACCACCACCAACAAAGGATGTGGACAAGACTGCTTCACAAGCTAAGGGTACCTCTAATATAGCAGCTATCAGAGAGTTAACATCCATTCAACAAGAACTTAAGGTTATTAGACAACTTCAAAGTTCAAATAAAGAGGCTTTGAATAAAGATATCAATGGTATGATAGAGAAAGTAAAGGAGTTCCAAGACACTGGCTTAAATGTTTCAAAATCTTCTAACAGAACCTATATGGAATCATGTCATGTCAAATTGTCCGAGGAATCGGACTTGTTGTTGACAAGAGTTGATGATTTACAGGACATCATGGAAGCTCTTAGAAAAGATGTTGCTCAGAGAGGTGTAAGAGTGAGTGAAAAGCAATTAAAGAACACTCAAAAGGAAATTGAAGAGGCAAATAACGCTCTTAAATCAATGTCAAACTACATCAGTAAAGAAAAATCAGTATGGAAGAAGATATGGGAATCTGAGTTAGATAAGGTATGCGAGGAACAGCAGTTCTTTAATTTACAAGATGATTTGACTCTTGACTTGGATGACGATATCAAAAAGATCGAGGAAACATTCTTCTTGATTGAGCAGTGCTCTTCGGAACAAAGCAAACAGACTGCCTACAAGAGAAATAAGGTTGTAGCCCAATTGCATATCCCTGAACCAGGAGAGAGCATACACAGTTTGAAGGATGCTGTTTTGAATGAAGTTGTTGCTTTGAAGCCTAATCACGAAGGTAGATTACAAGCAATTGAAAAAGCAGAAAAACTAAGAGAAAGAGAAAGAGAGTTGCTGAAGTTATCCAAATTTCAAGAAGAGTTAGGCGAGTTTGTCGAAGACAATAAGCTTAAGAAATCCGGAGGTATTGAAGAATTAGAACGATTAAGAAAATTAAAGGACGAAGAAAATTTAAAAAGTTCATTTGGTATTATTTAATCTATATACGTGATATCCATTCTAAGATTATCTTAAACTCATCTTTTAATAAATATGTGAATACGGTATTTTGAAATTCTGTAACAATTTTATCAACAGAATCAACACTTCTTCCTTCAAATTCATCAATACTATTAACGTTGAAGTATTTTAAGATTGTAGTTTCTAGTAATTCAAGAATAAAGATTTTGAATTGTGGAATATCGAAAGAAGCCTTGTAGCGCAACTGTAAAGTACTATACTGCTTTAACAAGGCTTCTAAAACAGATGAAAAAAGCGATCCAATTAGTTGAATAATGCTTTCGATGTTATTGAATTGCAAGTTAAGTTGATAATCCTGCAATTGAGATTGATATACCCATTTCAAGTAACGTAGAGTTGATTTCACTGATAGATTCTTTCTTAAGGATGGAAATAAGTCTTTGTTTGTTTCATTTGACACCTCAAGTGTACAATCAATTTTCAATCCAAGAAACTGAATAGGATTTACTCTGGTTTTATTGAGATCAGGTCGTATGAATACAGTCTTCTTTGTATTTACATACGCACCATATGAATTCATCTGATTGCTTTCAATTATATCTTTGACTTTTAAGCATTCATCCATATTTTTAGATATTAGCAAAAAATCATCAACAACTCGTAATAATAATGATTCAGAAGGATCGAGAAATGAAAACATACTATGTGTGAGTCTAGTGTAAACCATATCACAAAGGGTGGACAGTAATGGAAACCCTTGAAACACTCCCTTTTTACGTTTGTAAAATTTATCCTCAATGAGTATAAATGCTTCTTCGATGTGAGATTGCAAATATTCAAATATTTCATTCTTGGAAAATTTTAATGTTATAGACTTATCTACGATAAATCCTGGTCTAGGAAATAAAGTTTCAAAACTGTTCTCCATAAACATATAACTTTTGATATCAGAATCATCTTTTATAACCAGTCGGAGTCTCTTTAATCTCTTTTTTGAGGTATATTCAGCATATTGCCTGATGAAGTAAGTTTGTTCCATTGAATCACCATCAAATGCTTCCAGAAGAGAATTGAAAATTTCCTTATGATCTAAATTATCAAAGCACTTCTCCATATCAAATTTAAGTAAAAAATAAGATCCTCCTTTTGATTGAAATGACTCACGAAACTGTAGAATTCTTAAAGCAACATCAGATCTAGAATAACAACGAGGAATGCTTGCATGATGTGGTACAGAACTATTAATTTTAATGTTCAATATTTTTCGTAACGGGTTTATTGTTTTCAAGATATAGCTTTGATACTCAAATTTACAATTATTTTGTCTAATTTCAGAATTATGAGAGCTGAAGGGTATCCTTGACGGTACACAAATCATTCTCATGTCGCTAACTTTTGGTATGAGTTTGAGGTGTCCATAGTTAAACTTTTGGCTTATTTTCTCCAATTCAGTCTCGTCAGTGACATTAATTAAATATTTCTTAAAGTAAGTGCTTAGCCACCGTTGTTTGAGATTATTCCATTGAATATGAGGAAAATATTGTAACTCATCTGAGTATGTGGTAGAATTGGTTATATACCAAAATGATTTTAATATTTTAGTAAGGAGCTTATTGAAGAACCACTGAAGAAATGAAGAGAAAAGAGCAATTCTTTTGACATGATCTTGCTGTGAAGTGGTCCTTTCGCTCCTTCCAAGCCACGTGATACTAGTAATTTTAATACTTTCCATCAAACTAACATGTGAAAACTTTTCAGTAGAATTAGACTTAATATAGGCAATTACTGATTTTAATATCAAAGATTTGTTTGATGTAGTACCCCATGTCTCTAATGGGAAAATTCTTTCAATAATAACCAAAACGATACGTATAACAGTCTTTATAGATGAGGCGTTTTTAAAGTTGGCTTCATAGTTAGTATTGCTATTGAAGCTAGGTGATAGACTATTAAAAAGAGTATTGTAGTCAATTCTTGAGTCATTCTTTATGACTTTGTTTATTATTGAGCTCAAACTTCTATATTTCTTTGGGATCTTCGTTTCAACGTAAGAATGTGAAGTAATATCAGAAAATATATCCATTTTGCAACTTGGTATTACACTTTTTACCGAATCACTTTTTCTAATCCTTTGAATAACAGACCTCTTGGAAACAAACGGAGCTGACTTTGTTTCAGAGTATGGAATTTGAAAAGGTGGCCCAAATAACTGTATGTATGACTTATCTTTCAATAAGATAAAACATCTTGAGTTGAATACCAAGTTGACAAATTTTGTATTGCCAATAGTATTGTATAGAACGTTCCAATATGGCAGATTCTTCAATTGATTCACACAAAAATTGACTCCAGTGCTGAAAAGTGTATTTGTATTGGTTATAAGATGGGACCAGCTTTTGTATCCACTAACCAACACATTGCTAGATTTCAATGATATCAAGTGAACTATGAGTGAATTTACATATTGTGTAAATGATTCAAACTCTCGTTGTTTGGGGACAGGTATTTTGAGATCTTTATCAGGGAGGTCTTCAGCATATACTGAGATCAAGAAATTTTTGAAATTTACATCATCAACCTCATTGATATCAATTTGCAAATATTCAGCTAAGCTCTGGAGCATGCTCCTTCAGTTTTCTAGTGCAACAACAAAAAAAAAATAACATGTGACGAGATGGGTCTTAAAGCACACCCTCATATAAACCTTGAAGATGGAATTCTTTACGACCATTTAAAACAAGTATCATATAACGATGAATATGTAAATGAAATTATAAGGTCGCCACCAACAGTAACGGTTTGGTGTGCCGAGTTTCAAGTTAGAAAGACTCAATCAGTT
This sequence comes from [Candida] smagusa, assembly GCA_030566775.1. NCBI lineage: Eukaryota > Fungi > Ascomycota > Pichiomycetes > Serinales > Debaryomycetaceae > Kodamaea > [Candida] smagusa. Next base: position 274,845 of record JAKUAW010000012.1, on the reverse strand, counting down.
GTTAAGCTTATTAAGGATATAGTGACCGGAAATGATCAGTATCCATTGCTTCATCTAAAGAGATTTAAGAAGATTGATACAGATTTAATTCAGGGGATTATAAGCTCAGAACATTTCATTGCAGACAAAGAGACATTAATTGAAAACTTTAAAAGTTATGACGTTGAGTATAACAGTATATTTATCTTAACAGTCCCAAGTGTACCTGCACCAACAAAGGAAGCTTCTGTTGATTGGTCAGAGAAGTTTTGGCCTGTGTCTTGGAAAGGAAATCCGAATCATCAGTACCTTAATTCCATTTATTTCAACATCAATAACGAAATTCTGAAAATCCAAAGTATACTTGAGAAATATAACGAATTAAAGGTGAAAGGATGTGACTACCCACTGGTCGCTCTTATAGCAAAGGAAACGGCAAATGACGAAAACCACACTTTAGCGATATCAACAAATGATGGATCCAGCAACCCATATGACCATTGTATTATGAAATTGATATCTAAAATAGCTGAGCAGGAAAGAAACCAGAGGAAAGAAACAAAAGGTAACCTTGACCAAAGAAGTTACTTATGCCATAATCTTATTGTGTACACTACACATGAACCTTGTGTGATGTGTTCAATGGCACTCGTGCATTCTAGAATTGCTAGAGTTACTTTCTTGAAAGAAAGCCCAAAATCTGGAGGGTTATCTAGCAATTACCAACTTGGAAGCCGAACCGGCTTGAACTGGAAGTTTGATGCTTGGAAATGGATTCCCACAAAGGAACGTAATGAAATAAACAAAATAGTAGAAGAATTTGTTTGCGAGAATGTTGCTTTGAACTATTGAATGTATGATTCAAGTTTCTTTACACTCGAGATTGCTTCAGATAATAAATTTAGTATACTCAGATTATCTTTAACTCTTTTACCATATCTTAAATCATTTAGCTCATCTACGATTTTGTAAATTTCCGTTAGCCTTGTGTTTATGTTCGATTCAAGCTCTATTCCTTCTTGTTCCAAAACAGAAGTTAACTTCTCTAAACGCGTTATCAATTCAATTAGAGCTTTCTTCAGTAATTTCGAATCCCTTTCAGTCAACTTATACAACTCTTTGCTGGAAAGTTCAAAAGTTTTCTGAACCTCTACCTTCACTGTGTTGATCGAGGTGTTCCGTTGACTCTCTAGCGCTTCGTATATCGCATTGATTGTATCAGAAGAAGTACCTTTTGGAAATTCTTTTTTGATCAGATCTAATGTCACAATTCTGTTAAACTTGGACCTACTGATCAAGAAATCTTCTAACACTGTGCTTGAGTCCATGCTTCAACTTAATCCTAATCTTAATATTGTCGTGTGCTTACCAAGATACAACAGAAAAAAAATAACAACAGTACTGTGTTTTTCAGTATCGAATTTCGAAAGGAAAACAACACAAATTGATGTCACACTTAACATACGATAAATCTTCCTTTTATGTTCAGGCTTTAGCGTCAAGCTTTTCTAAAAGACTCTTAGAAGATTCTGATAATTCTATCTTGTGGAATATTGCTCCAACAAGCAGACAAGCCAAGAGAAATGCTCAACTCATAAACTACTCCGAGGATTATGCAGACGACTTCGAGTTTGAAGATAATGCTTCAGCAAATGCTACAAAGTCCTTGCTCAGCAATCATCAGCTGACAATTCAGCAACAACAAAATCAATTACCCTTACAAAATACACAGAAGTTTATTCCAGCAAAGCCCACGTTAGTCATTGCTGATTTTGAAGATCAATCAAAGATTAGTGAACTCACGTCGAATCCAAATGATGTGTTAATTCCAATTAAGATCAGTCTTGAGAACCCTAACACCAGTAACAAAGTAGTTGATTTTTTTATGTGGAATCTAAATGAAACATTAATTACTCCTACTCAGTTTGCTGAAATCTTATGCAATGATTTAGACCTTCCAATATCTATGCAGTCTCAAGTTTCCGAATCAATTTTACAACAGATCGAAGATTACAATTATGCAAACTCTTTACAATTTTCTCCAGAAATAGGACCTTGTGTTGTTATTATCGAATTGTCTGTGAATTTAAATAAACAATTATATCAAGATAAGTTTGAATGGGACTTAAATCAATCAGATATAACTCCCGAAACATTTGCCCATATAGTGGTATCTGATTTAGGTTTATCTCTTGAATTTAAACCAGCTATTTCACATGCCTTACATGAAATTATTATCAAGATCAAAAAGGAAATACTTGAAGGTTCATATAACAACGAAATTCATAATTTGCACTTATTGCGTGGGTTAATCTTTGAAAGTGGGATTAGAATTGCAACCGAATCAAGTATACTGAGTGGAAATGATCATTGGGAACCTATTGTTGAGATTTTAACCCCAGCTGAAATCGAGAAAAGGGAAAATGAAAAGATTAGAAACATGAGAAGATTAAAAAGAGAAAATATGAAACGTGATTACGATGAATTCGGTACTAAAAGGAGAAACCTTGGACGAAGAAGAAATGACGATTATTAGAATACCTTAATATCGCCTTCCACTATCTATTACGCTGGAGATGAAAAATAAAACGCCACGACTTAATAATCATTCTATTTATTAAAGAGGCGACCTTGCCAAACAAAATACAGAGTATAAAGATCCCTGAATTTGAATATGGAAGAAATATATAACTATAAATATATACAGACAAATCCGCAATAAAAGAGTAATAATACTTAGTTATACATCAATAAAACATGTTAACGTTATTTCCTACAAGGACTACATATTGATATACGAAATTATTTCTTGACCAATTTGATACTGGATGAATTTACACGCTGAATAGTAATTATCAGGTAATACTAAATTTAATCAATATCACAGAGAGCAAAGGCATGACATAAGTCATATGTTTTTTCAACACGGTTTCTTCAAGAATTCTCCAGACATTCTGCATAATTTCTTATTCTGTAAAATACACAAGAATATGTACTTCAACGAAAATGAAACTGCCAAGTAATCTACAATCACTACACTGGTTTATTTTTAAAACTTCAAGGTGCCTGTTTATGTAGTCTCTATTTATATTTCCATACATATTTATCTGTTCTTGAAATAGCTAAATTAAATATTATAAATAGCGCGAAGAAAATATGAAGCATATCAACACATCTTTATAGGCACAGAGAAAAATTCCATTTATTTAAAGTTTAGTCAATATAACAATAGTTTCAATTGCAAATTAATATTGAGTATCCGATAATTCCGATGTTCTGGGATTATCCTTATTTGAAGAAACGTAACATTACTATGATTATAGTGAAGTGCGTACCTTGTAGAAATCAAATCCTTGGATGTCATAAATAAAAATTACACTCAAAAATACTGTCGCTTTTTAGGTGAACTGGCTGCAAAAAAAAAAATCTAAGCACTGAATAGGACAAAATCCCAAGGTCAATCTAACATTGAAAATTTCCAAAGAAGAATTACTACCATTCTACATTATATAAGAATAATACGATTTCCTTTGAATGGGCGCTCCATAACCAACTAAAATTAGTTAATTTTATTTTAACTACCTAATTAAAAGGTATAAATATAACCCATAACAACAATATTTGAATCAGGGAATTGAAATGATATGTCGAAGAGTCTCACATACTAAGCTTGCAGATTCATAATAACATTCAATTCTTTCAAAACTTCCGCAGAAGAAGAATTCATATTTACATTTTACTTCTAGTTGATTAAAGCATGAAATTCAATTACTTTAACAATTTTTAGAAGCAGAACCATTCAACAAAGAATTCTTCTAAATTTAAATAAGCTTCTTGAATTTCATTTTATTTCATAATAATAAAACAAGGTCCCCCCTTCTATCCAAGCATTATACATAAATACTGTTAAACTCAACTATCATGGCTATATAAACCTCTCTGATTCTCATTATTATTGAACCAAAAATTGTAACTACTCAGACGTTTACCCAAAATGTGTAAAACTATTATATTCTGTGTATTGACACTTATAAATCTCACCTTTGCAAACAAATACAAAGACTTCGAGTTTTATAATGATCCTAATGACTTCAGGTTAAGTTATAACTTGCCAGTATCATATTGGAATAACACAAAAAATTTCCCTGACAATGTTATTATTAATACTACTATGATCAGCAATTTTGGAGATATCACATATGTCAACTTAGCTAACATTATCCCAAATCAAGAAATCTTGACTTCAGAAGGTGGATTGGCAACTTTCGACAACTTACAATTACAAGAAGTCAACTCGGTATTAGCTATTTTAGGTTTGCAAACTGGTGAAACTGAATCCAAAATATCCAAGCAGAATAAAAGGAAGGCTGATAATAATGAAGTGTCAGATCAACAAGAATCAATTAGTACAATTGTCACATGTAATAACGGTTGGTGGTACCAATACTACAATAGCTTGATTGGTACTTTCACAAGTCAATCAAGATTAAAATCTTGGTTAACTAAAGGTACTTCAACTAAAGCTCAAAGTTTTGAACCAGTTCAAGAAAATCTTGAAACCATTTCGAAATCAATTTCTACCACACTTAAAAATGCTTCTAAACCAGAAAAATGTGAAAGTTTCACATACTGGCTTACTTTAAGTACTGAAAATGAAGGGAATTTAACTTATTTGATTGCCATGTCCACATTTGCTACTGGACCACAATGTCACACATACGCCACAAGACAAAACATGGAAGACTTAACTAACAGTTGGGTCAACAACATATCTCAAGAAAGTATGTCTTCTTTCTGCAGTAGATATCACAATCAAGGTAGTTGGTGGGGTGATGTTAGAATGATGTTAAAGGAACAAGTTCTGTTCTGCGATGGCTACGACGATATCTGGGACATTGACTGCCAAATGTCTTAAAAACCCAAATATACACAGAACTTTACTATTTCCAATATATTTATATCTATGCCTTTTTCTTCTTCTTCTGATTCACAAAATTTATATATGATAGATATTTAATTCTATCTTCCATATAACAATTTTAAAAAATAACCATTTTGTTCGAACTAATTTTGTATAGTAGTTGAGTGTTAGTTAAATTGAAGTCGACAAATTTAATCTGCCTAGTTAGGTTGTAAGTCGGAATTCAGCATGATATATTCATAGTTGCTTCTTTAAATATATTGCAATAGGTTGGGAGATTGGATTTATAGGTCCCTGTGATGATGCAACGTTAATAAATATAGAATATATAAAGCCAAAAGTATCTGAGCAAAAATTGATTGTAGGGAATCACTTTAACTTGGTTAATTAACATTACTAAAGTATTAATATATTTTGGTGTACAATTGAGTTATTGTAATACTATAACTGTTACGATAAGGTGGTTTTATTGGATATTAATTCAGCACTTGATCGAATAATAACGACAGGAGTTATAATAATACATATAACTAGGTTGCGAGATAACTTGCAATTACGACTCAGATGTTGTTAATTGCAAGTTTCTATAAACTCTGCCTTAAAGGTGTACATTGGCATATCATTGTGTTTCCACCTTTACTATACGGCATTCGTAGTCTACTTATTTAAGCATAGTGTCATGGTGTAAAATGTGTCAATTCATGCTACATGAATTGCCTTACAGAATGAAGGTAAGTATTTTCTTTCTTGGATCATAATATTGTTCCTTCGGCTAACAATAAGAAAGCAATAGTAGAGTGATCGCTTCCATCTTCGATGAATACTTTTTACAACAATGTAAATATTTATATATTACATTTCTGAGCACAGAATAGTTAATCGGGTAAGATCAGTTTTTTTGTCGATTACTTTAAACTGGGCATCAGTATGATATTAAGTGTTAGTGTCATCCCGCTTGGGAATTACGTTCCGAGCGAGACTATGTCATAGAGGGCTGTCTTTGTTCCCTTTCCTTCTACTAGATTAATTTAATCTGAACAATATTACCTGCAATTATAGTTACGCTATATAGCTCATGGATGACTCACTCACTTAAAGTTATTTATCCCTGTTAGAGATAATACTCGCCTTATGTTTGACCCCGACAATGAAATATTTAGTTATTTCAATTAAGCAAGTTTATCTATGTCACTTGCTTACATGCATGTTAATTATTACATTAGAAGGTATTAGCAAAACAAGTACAATGATAAACCCTCTATTTCAACCTGTGTGGGGGTTGTAGAACAATAAGAATGTCATATGCTTCTTCTACTCTATTAGCCCAAGGAGAACTTGACTATTGTTGTTTAGGTTTTATAAGTACTTTTTTCCACTCAGGCTATATACTGGTCTATTTTATGATAGCCATTATTAACTGAATTAGTTGGACTGAAATAATGGTAAAGTCATTAACACTTGCACCCTTCGCTTAAAACTATATATATGTGTATATTTTTGTATATCACAATTAAGGCTTTTATTTTCATTACAAGGTATTTCTGTTGTTAGAGTATTGCTGAATGAGCTCACTGATCCAAAGGACAAAATACTCAACTTTATTCTTTAAGGCAATTCATCTAGTATGAATTGACACATCCTACACCACCACACTGTGCTTAGATAAGTAGACTACGAATGCCTTAGTACGGTGAAAACATAATGATATTCCAATGTCCCTTTAAGGCAGTTTATGGAAACTTGCAATTAACACATCTGAGTCGTAATTGCATGGTGTCGTCATAATTGACACACCGGAAATATTAGTATTAACACATCCGTGCAAAATCTAACACATCGGAGCATAGAATTAACACATCTTTGTTTCTGATAGTACACAAAGATACATGTGTTAATTTCGATAGATCCATTAACTCTTGTTTTCGCAACTATTTAAGCTAGTGTATTTTCGGTATATTTAATTAAGGCTTTCATCTAACAACCTAGTTATATCTACAATATAACTCCTGTCGCAATTATTTCGACCCAGTACTGATTAAATCCAACAAACCCAATTTTCATAACAGTTATACTATTACAATAACAAGATTGTATATCAAACCATATTGATACTGATTGACGCTACCTAACCAGTTAAAGTGTCTCATACAACCCACCTTTCGTTTAGATCTTCAGCTATAATCATAGTTAATTAATTACAAGTCAATAAAATAAATCCAACACACATCAAAGTCATCGTAACACAATTTCTACTATCAAACTATTGATCTGCTATTTGAACTATAATATATTTAATTCACGATTACAGCTAACCTGGTAAGCTTAAAAGTTATCGCTCAATTGAATAAAACTCATATAATCATTTTTACGATCATAGACGTCAACTTGCAATCACGACTCAGATGTGTTAATTGCAAGTTTCCATAAACTGCCTTAAAGGGACATTGGAATATCATTATGTTTTTACCGTACTAAGGCATTCGTAGTCTACTTATCTAAGCACAGTGTGGTGGTGTAGGATGTGTCAATTCATACTAGATGAATTGCCTTAAAGAATAAAGTTGAGTATTTTGTCTCTTGGATCATATTGCTGCTTCGGCAATACTCTAACAGTCACAATGATGTTTGTTTTAACAACAGTAGATTCATTGACTCTTGTTTTCGCAACTATATAAGCTAGTGTATTTTCGGTATATATTTAATTAAGGCTTTATCTAAAAACCTAGTTATATCTACAATATAACTCCACCCAATGCGGATTAAAATTCAACAACCACCTTATAGTAACAGTTATACTATTACAATGACTCTATTGTACTTCAAAATACATTAATACTGATTGACGCTAATTAACCAGTTAAAGTATCTTCTACAACTCACTTTTCGCTTAGGTTGAAGATGTTTCACCAAGTATAATAAAGATAAAGCCTTAATTGAAATATATAAAACTATAAAAGTTTAAATAATTGTATAATCAGATTAAGAGTCAATGTATCCACCTTACTAATATAGGTTGCAAATTTCAGAAGTGATCTTGTTACATTGCAACTTGATGCAGTGTAGTACGCGAAGACAAATACACGATCTGGAATAACCATCTGTGGAAGTTATTGTTCTTAACTGATATTCAGCACTGTATCAGCGCTGGTTGTGGCATGTCCTGGTCAGAATAAATATCTAGAGAAGCAAATTTAGGATATCATCTCTCGGATTGTACTAGCCATTCGGCATTGCTCTGAACAGTCGTACCTTGATAAGCAGTATTTACAGTAGTTAGCGACCTCTTTGATGTGTGTACTAACTGTAGTCGAATGCTAGAAATGGATCACACAGTCAACTAGAACTTTAGTTATGATTGAAACCTCTACTTAAGTATTTTGGCAAGATAACTAGATATAGTTCTCTGTCAGGTTACTAACTGTTAAATATAATAGCTTGGTATCAAGACTCTTATGTCGATCTATCTAAGAATAGTACTATGAACGACATTCATTTAGATGCCCATAAATAGAGAATTCTTTAGAGAAAGACTAGAATCAACAGGCAATTTTGGTGTCACGAAATTTGGGTGTCCACTTATTCGTGATTTTCCTGTGTGCGTCAGAATAGCGGTCGTCACATCTGATATATGAGGTAGGTACCTCAACAAGGGAAGAGTAGTTCAACAACAGTTTCATTAAAATACCCCAGGCATCATCCTAGATGAGAGTACTCATTTAAGGGGGTTTAAATATTCAGTGATGAAGATTGAACATTGTAAAGAGTTCGTTCTAGTATTTCAAATCAACTTCAAAATAAATTTTTTTGAAGACTTATCCCGTCTAGCACGAATACATTGTTCTTCTCAGTTGAGCATGAGCCAGTCACAACACAGCTGGTTTCTTTCTCCGATGAAGCTTACAGTTTCATTTTCAGGCTTATGATACACAGTATTTGTAGTATCAAAATTTTGCAAAAACTTTGTAAAATTTCCCCCAGAATTAATAAATGAATTGTAATTGCAATAAGTGTAATATATGAATTCTGGCCAAAACGGTAGTTTTTGCTGGTTTATATGTATTATTCACTTTATTGGAGCAGTTCTGTTCCATGAGTGGCTCTAAATCCCCTCTTATTTACTTAAGAAACCCCTTATTTTACTTTTTTAGATATTAATATGTATAATTACTAAATGATACGAATTAAAGATAATACGCAACATCCATCAAATAATCTTTTAATATAATTTTGGGGCACACTCGATTGAACGTTTCATATTGAGATAATGAAAATAATGGAAAGTGTTAAATATTTAGGTTTATAAACATTATTTCAGCTTGGATTGTTGATGCTTCAGGTAAGAGATGAGTATTGGAAGGTTTGTTGCATACAGCTTTCAAGTCAGAGGTAAAAGCTTACACTGATTGCAACTACATAGGAACTAACGCCGAAATAGAAGCTAAAACCTGAAGAATTCACGAGTATTAGACTAACGGGATCTTAGGCTGGGGAAAAGGGAGAATCTACGGGCAGAAACGATTACATGGCTGCATATAGAGTTATTCTGCAATGACAACTTGAGAAGGTCAAGAAGAATTGACCTAAACATAACCTCTTCAAGGAAAGAGTATAAAGAGAACTGAAATATACTCGTTTAACTAATAACTAACTCGTTACATAAGTTACTCAACTACTATTATATAATAGTAGCTACTTTAATTAACTGAACGGAAGAATATGTTTAAAGAAGCTTAATTAAACCGATGGGAAAGGTATAAGAACCACACTCACATTACTTGTAAGTAATTAACATAAATACGATGACTATTGAAATGATTAGGCATAAGCAGGGGGTCCTCTCATTGAATCAAAATTCTATTGAATTAATTAACCTTTGAAAGAATCATATTCATATTTTTAATCAATATTAACGATTAAGGAGTATGATTTATTGGGATTTTATAAAATTTCGATGATCGCATCAGATCAATGTGGGGTAGGGCCAATAATGTATTTTTTCACATGAAAACATAATAAACACAAAAACCCAAATTTGCTCACTGTAGGGCTCTCATGCAGTTTGTGGTGTGATCGATATTCGGATTGTCTCAGTACTTAATACACCATGAATTTTCTCCATTTGGAAAACTGTTACAAAGAAAAATCTTTGACATATGATTTTTGAATTCTTATAAATAACGAAATATATCTCACAAGCAGAAATAATCAACTAAACATGGGTTTCACCGAAATAGATCGCGACAACATAGAGGTTGTTTTGTTACTCGCTGATGCAATTGTGCATGAAACAACAGCAGAAGTCATAAAGCCATACCTTCTGAATGATTTCCCAATTGATAAGCTAGATGAGTATCTCAACTCTAGATCCAGAGTATCTGAAATACCTGGCGTATATGAGTATCTCAATGAAACTTTATCACATCAACCATCTGATGCAGTAACTATGTTTGCAATGGTATCTAAGATACTTCAAAATGGGTATTTGTCAGCTCCACTTACAAGGTCATTAACTCCTGTAAAAGATATGTCATTGGAAGAACGAACGAAATTGTTAGAATCTTGGAGAGATTCACCATTTAGTCAAAAGAGAAGACTCTTTAAAATGGTTCTGGCATTGGCTGTCAATACCTGGGTCAAGTTTTCCACTGACTTACACAAGGAAGCTATTGGTCACCCTGGACGTGAATTGAGAGATACATTGTTTGAAGGTGGCGTTGACCAACCTCGCTATACAATGAAAAACACTCCAGCTGTCGATGGTACTGTTTTAGATTACTCAAATTTGTTTGATGTCTTGATTATCGGCTCAGGTTCTGGAGCAGGTGTTGCTGCTCACACCCTTTCAAATGATGGATTCAAATGTCTAGTTTTAGAAAAAGGAAAATACTATACACCGGAAGAAATTGCTAACAACAATGATATTACTGGTGTTGACATGTACGAATCCAAGGGAGCGATGAGCACAAAGGTACAAGATACTTTCATATTAGCAGGTAGCACATTAGGGGGAGGTTCAACTGTGAATTGGTCTGCTTGCCTCAAGACTCCTTTTAAAGTCCGCAAAGAATGGTTTGATGATCACGGAGTTGAGTGGGCCGCAAATGAACATTATGACAAATGTCTTGATTATGTTTGGAAAAAGATGGGTGTGTCTAATGAGAATATAAACCATTCCCTTACTAATCGTGTTATCTTAGAGGGTGGGAAGAAGCTTGGGTATGCATCTAGGGAGGTACATCAAAATAACGGTGGCTATCCTAATCATAGTTGTGGAATTTGTCAATATGGCTGTAAGTTTGGTGTCAAACAAGGTTCTATCAATTGTTGGTTCAAAGATGCAGCAACTAAAGGAACTGAATTTATGCATCAGGTTTTAGTAGAAAGAATTATTCATAGTGGAGGTCATGCTACCGGAGTTCAATGTCGTGACGTTAAGTCTGGTGTTAGATTTAAAATTCTTGGCTTCAAGAAAATCGTTATGGCTGCTGGTGCATTGAATACTCCTGTAATTCTTCAAAAATCAGGATTCAAAAACAGAAATATTGGTGCAAATCTTAAGTTACACCCTATATCTGCTTTATTTGGTGATTTCGGAAAAGAAAATCTGGACCCTCCTCATAATAGACCAATTATGACTTCTGTTAATACCGAAGTGGATGATTTGGATGGTAAGGCTCACGGTGCTAAAATTGAAGCATTGTTACATGCTCCTTACTTAGCTACTGCTATGCTTCCTTGGTATGGAAGTGACAACTTGAGACAAAACTTGCTTAAATATCAGCATTTGGCAGTGATGTTATTGATCGACCGTGACTTGGGCAGTGGATATGTCACATATGACAAGAAAAAGCCCGACACATTAGTAGTTGATTATTCTGTAAACAAGTTTGACAGAAATGCATTATTACAAGCTATGCTTGTAGCTGCAGATATGCTTTATATTGAAGGTGCAAAGGAAATTATTACTCCTCAAGCATGGACCCCTGACTTCAAATCATCAAAACCTGTCCATGAACGTACTATCAATGATGAAGATTACGCATCCTGGAGAAAGAAGGCTGCATCGATTCCATTTGAGACTTACGGATCGAGCTATGGTACTGCTCACCAAATGAGTAGTTGTCGTATTACAGGTAAGGGTAGTAGACATGGAGCTGCTGACTTAAGAGGTCGACTTTTTGAATGTAAAAACATTTACATTGCTGATGCAAGTGCTATGCCAACCGCGCTGGGCGCCAATCCTATGATATCTACGATGACAATTTCTCGTTTGATTTCTTTGGGAATTTCAAAAGACTTGCAACCAAGTGCTAAATTGTGAGTGATAAATATTGAAATAAAAGAATCATCTATAACCCATGTAACTAAATAAGACACTAGATTAGGTTGACATAAGCAATTTCATGTTAATAATTTATTGTAAATTTGATAACCAATTAAAAGTTGAGGTAAATAGCTCATACCTGAAGTATTGATCCCCATCTGAGTTTCCTGTGTCGTTTTGTTTATTGGTCAGTGTGACACCAAAACAATTAATCAATATATTCAATATCTTTTTATTGAATTTAAGATACTTCTCTTCACTTTGAAGGATTTCATCAAACCCTGATCTATTCGTTAACTGATTAAAATACCCACGAAAATGTTCATTCTCTACTTCAGGGGTGGCACGTTCAATGTGAATTGGAATTGAGGAGTCCGACGATAAATCTTGGTATGTCATTTTTCTCTGTATCAACATAGGAATAATGATTATATCTCTAAACGATAATAATAAAGTTGAATTGATATCAATATCAATCAGTTGAACTTCTTTCGTTGATCTATGAATATTTTGTAAAGAAGATTCTCGTACGTATCTCTGTAGTGGCTGAAACATACTTAACAAATAAAATCGGATTTTCTTATTAAAATATTGCCAAATTTTAGCAATCAAAGTCCAGATTTTGATCAATCCCATTTGGCTAATATCTGTAGATTCCAGTGAATAAGAGTTATTAGGATTGGATGACTTTGAGTTGCTTACCCTGAGAAAATCTTTTTGTAGTGTTATCATGCATCGCACGAAGAAGGTGAATAGATCCTGTGACAATTCTCTTAGTTTAAAATCATCAAAATTTTCTATTTGAAGAGTACCATCTGTATCAAAAGATGCCCGCATTGGTGATGCTTCAATCGAGTTTGCTGAATTGACCCTTTGAAATTTGGATGGCTTTTTATTTTTGAAAACTTTTTGTGATGTACTATTGCTGTTGGTATCAGTAACAGGTGTGCCACCTGAATAAATTGAAGTATTGAAAGAACCTGTTGGTCTTGAAACATAGTTTTCCTTTATAAAGTTCGCAATGTCTTCAACAGTAAATGCCAAGCACGGATGCAGGGCACCGGAGCTCAATGTTGTATTTTGAGATGGAGTGAAAAGTGGTTTGGTTACGTTTAACAATTGGTTGTAAAATTTCTGATTTACAGACCCAAAGTCTCCATTGTACTTGGTATAATATTCACCATATCCATAAGTTTGAGCAGAAGCTTCCATCATGATTCCAATACCTATTGTCTCTTCATGATCGCTTGTAATCCCAAGACCAATATCATTATGAAAAGAACGAAGTTTATTCTGCAAATATTGATCCGTGGGGACCAGAAATTTTTTATGCATTTCCAATAAAGAAGATGCTGTATTATGTGATGTATTGTGCTCTAGGTTCTCAATATCCAATTGATCTAAGTTTGTAAAATTGTAAATGTATGCATATTTGGAGTCTGAAATAAACGAGTTGGAGTTATTTGAAGAAAGTGAAAGAGACGTCTTAACATTGTTAAGTTTTTCTTCTTTATTTGGTAAACTCTCAACTTGCAGAGCAGTAGGGGTGTAACTATGCGATCTCTGAAATAAACTTTGAAAGGTTGATACAGGTGAAGTGATTGAACCCCTTCTTCCGTTTTGATCGTCATTAAGCAGACTTGAACTCAAAATTTTTTTTGAAACCTTCAAACCACTATGACCATTCGTTTGAATACTTAACAGTGGCTTATTAGATCCAAGTGATTGTAGACTTGCAGATGAAGAACTTTTGAATTTCAATCTGCTCTTTTTGGGAAGCCGGAACTTTGTCAATGAATTTGAAGGGGGTGTGTTTGCAGGAGAACCAATATTTGTAGAACTGCTTGTCAAATCGTCATCACTGTTATTTGCTACATCATTTGCATTTGGTATCACTGGGGGTTGAAAGGTTGAAGAAGATCTATTCTTAGAAAACAACCTAGTCAAGGGATTTGTTCTTATTGTTGAAGCTGAACTAACATTGGAAGACTGCGACGTATTCGTTAATGTTTTCTTTAAATTATTAAACCCGACACTTGAAACTTGAGAAGATGTATGTAGGTGAAATGATGAATTGGTTGAGTTATTGTTATGTGTGTAAAAGTCGCTGCTCATATCTGTACTATTTTTTTAAGGTAATAAAAAAAAGATAGGAATGAGTGGTGTTTTCCATAAAGAGAAAACACAGAGAGGTCAAGAAGCATTGAACGATGGAGAATACTCCAAGGCAATCAATTTCTTCAAAATGGCGATAGACAATGGTGGAGATAAGATTTCTCAAAATTATTCGTTGAGAGCCAAGGCATACTATCTTCATTTACAAGAAGCCAATAATCCTGGCCAAAATTGGACTAAGATCTTAGCAGATTGTACAAGTGCGTTGGATTTGGATAGTAATAATTTAGATTCTCGTTATTTCAAGGCTTTATACACCATTGAGCACCTGAAGGACTTGTCAACAGGAATGTCAGAGTTGCAGGCAGTCTACGAAAAATCAATCGAACATCTGAAGAATAATAAAAAGTACACCCTACCACAGGAAATTTACCTAAGAATAATTAAATTAAAGTATGAGATAAGAGACCAGGAAAATGAAAGTAGCATACAGGAACTTCAGCCTTTGTTTAAAAGATTAGTGTCGAGGCTAGAAGCTGACTATCACTATAACTTGGAGGAAGTCGAAAGAAAAAAGGGGTCCACTAACTCCCAAGCATTGCAACTAAGTATCAAGTTCAACAAAGATGTGAAGGCGTTGGCTGATGTCTTTTCAGCGAGTACCAACTTTAGTTCAGGCTTAAAACTGGTGGAACCACCGGAACACCTTTGTGACCCGATCTCATTTAACTTGTTCTATGATCCTGTGGTGACACCTTCAGGAAATTCATACGAGAAATCCTGGTTATTCCAACATTTAGAGAATCACGAGTATGATCCATTAACTAGACAAAAGCTAACAAAAAGCCAGTGTTACCCAAATAAATACTTAAAAAGATGTGTTGAGGAGTACATTGAGAAAGCAGCGCTGAACGACTCTTAAGTTTCGATGAGGCGAAGCAAATAAGGCACTAAGAAAGTACCAATAATTTATAACGAATTTAATATATGAGACAGATGTAAGAAGCTTCTGTAACTCTTATTGAAGTGCCTTTAAAATTTCTATTCCAACATTACCAATGCTTGAGTAAGTATGCTATTCCCATCGTTTTATGCGGATTGCTCAAATTTACTGATCCAAAATTCTATATCACGTGCTCGTTGCAACCATTTCCTAATTAGTTATTTTGTAAACACCAAAACAAAAACAAACATCCCAAAGAGACTGTGTAATTGTAGGCCCATTTTTATATATATATATCTTCTAGTTTGTTTCTAGTATATTTTGGTACCCCTAACAATGAACCCTTTTGACGATGAAGACGATGGTTCTCCTTATAAAGAGAACCACCCAATGCTTCCTCATGCAGCATTCACAAGCGATAGAAGTTCACCAAGAAGAAACAACCATTACTTGAGAGATGCTGGCGATGGTGAAGAAGAAAGTTTTGCTGCATTCCCTCTGTCAACATCCCCACTGAGACAATCACCAAATATATTTGCAAGAAGTACAGCCCGAGTGAACAGCTCTTTAGGAAGAAATGCCTTAAACAACACTCCAAATTTGATGTTTAATAACCAGAGCAGTCTTCCTAATACTACAGCAAGAGCCCAATTTACTAGCAGAGAGTCTCCTACAAGAATGCGCTCCACCGGTTTAACCATGCACGATGATGACGAACTTGAAGAAGACGATTCTAGTCACTTTGACTTGAGATCCAGTTTGAACGGGTCACCAAGAAGATCACAATTCGGGTCTAGTTCTGTAAGGTCAGAACGCTTTTTGGCTCCACCACAACCGATTTTCTCTCCAGAAACCTTTGCAGTTGCAAATACCCAAGATGATCACGATGATGAAGAGACAATTTCCGAAAAGAAGGCTTCGCATGCTTACGGTTACGACTATCAAAAGGCACATGACTTTGAGCAACAATCTATGTATTCTGATTCTACTGCTTACAGTGGATCTTCTTACGTTTCTGATGCTTTACCCGGACAAGAAGATGCTGCAGAGTACTTTGGACAATCTATTGATGGTAATATAATGAACAACATCAATAATGGATATGTTCCTAAAAGAGAAAAAACCATTTCAAAGCGTAAGGTTAGATTGATTGGTGGTAAAACCGGTAATTTGGTATTGGAGAATCCAATTCCAGATGAATTGAAACAAGTTTTAACTCGTACCGATTCCCCATTTGGAGAGTTTACCAACATGACATATACTGCATGTACATCTGAACCAGATGATTTCGTTGAAGAAGGTTTCACTTTGAGAGCTCAAAAGTATAATAGAGAGACTGAAATTGTGATCTGTATCACAATGTACAACGAAGATGAATATGCATTTGCTAGAACCATGCATGGTGTTATGAAAAATGTTGCACATTTATGTTCAAGACATAAATCTCAAACCTGGGGTAAAGATGCCTGGAAAAAGATACAAGTTATTATTGTTGCAGATGGTAGAAACAAGGTCAACGAGTCTGTTTTACAATTATTAACAGCCACCGGATGTTACCAAGAGAACTTAGCCAGACCTTTCGTTAATAACAAAAAGGTGAATGCACATTTGTTTGAGTACACAACCCAAATTTCTATTGATGAGAATTTGAAATTTAAGGGTGATGAGAAGAACTTGACTCCTGTGCAGGTATTGTTTTGCTTGAAGGAAAGTAATCAAAAGAAGATTAACTCTCATAGATGGCTCTTTAACGCATTTTGCCCTATTCTCGACCCTAATGTTATTGTATTATTAGATGTGGGAACTAAACCAGACAGCCATGCCGTGTACAACTTATGGAAAGCTTTTGATAGAGATTCCAATGTTGCTGGTGCAGCAGGAGAAATTAAAGCTATGAAAGGTAAAGGATGGAGAAATTTGATCAATCCTTTGGTTGCTTCCCAAAATTTTGAGTATAAAATGTCTAATATCTTAGATAAACCTTTAGAATCTCTTTTTGGTTACATTTCAGTTTTGCCAGGTGCTTTATCAGCTTACCGGTATATTGCATTAAAAAACCACGATGATGGAACTGGACCTTTGGCTTCATATTTCAAAGGTGAAGACCTTTTGAATACTCAAAAGGGTGATAAAAAGAACAGTAAAAATAACTTCTTTGAAGCTAATATGTATCTTGCGGAAGATCGTATTTTATGTTGGGAGTTAATTTCTAAGAGAAATGAAAATTGGGTTTTGAAATTCGTCAAGCTGGCAACTGGTGAGACTGATGTCCCAGAAAACATCGCCGAGTTTATTTCTCAAAGAAGACGTTGGATTAATGGTGCTTTCTTTGCAGCATTGTACTCATTGAGACATGCCAATGCCATTTGGAATACTCACCATAGTGTTGTAAGAAAGTTTTGGTTACACGTTGAATTCTTTTACCAATTATTCAATATTGTTTTCTCATTCTTCTCATTAAGCAACTTTTACTTGACATTTTACTTTTTAACAGGGTCTTTGATTGAAAACAAACATTTAGGTAAACATGGTGGTTTCTGGATTTTTACAATTTTTAATTATTTGGTGATCTGTGTGCTAACATCATTATTTATTGTTTCTATCGGTAACCGTCCACAAGCATCCAAAAATATTTTCAAAACGTTAATGGTCCTCTTAACTGTCTGTGCATTATATGCTTTAGTTATTGGTTTCTACTTTGTTGCGACTGCCATAAAAACTATGGGTCTGGATCCATCAGGATCATATGTGATGGCAAGTATTATCATCTCATTATTATCCACTTATGGTTTGTATACAGTTATGTCATTGTTATACTTGGATCCATGGCATATGCTCTCTTGTTCTGTTCAATACTTTTTGATGTTACCATCGTACACATGTACCTTACAAATCTTTGCATTTTGTAATACACATGATGTGTCATGGGGTACGAAGGGTGACAATAACCCAACCGAAGATAGAACTAACCAATATATTATTGAAAAGAATGACAAAGGTGAATTTGAAGCTGTTGTTGTCGATGTTGATGTCGATGAAGTTTACTTGGAAACATTATACAATATTAGAGCAAAAAGATCCAGCAAAAAGGTTATGTCGGCCGAGGTTAAAGCTGCTCCTATGGATGGTGAAGACTATGCAAAGGATGTGCGTACTCGTGTCGTGTTATTCTGGATGCTTAGTAATTTGGTTTTCATTATGACTATGCTCCAGGTTTATAAACCAGGTGAAACTGGCAAAAACCTTTACTTGGTGGTGATTTTATGGATGGTGGCTTGTATGTCTCTTTTTAGAGCAATTGGTTCTCTTGGTTACCTTGTTCAAATCTCAGCGAGATTTATTGTGGAATCAAAGAGTAAATGGAGTCACAGAAGAGGAAAAGGTTATGCTCTTCCAGGAAAGAACCTGCTAAACTAACTTAAATTATAAAATTTATTATACCCATATATATAAACTGCAAGGCAGTTAAATAAGAATAAATACTATTTTAGAAAATCTTTTGTTTATTAAATTTGAAAGCAATTATTTGGTAGATGATGTCAAATCATCGAGCACAAATACTAAAAGTGATTGAAAAAACGCAAGAGAAAAAAAAACCAAACAAAGATTGGTACAATATGGTTGCATTAGAAAGGAAAAGAAGAATAGGGTCAAAGGCAGGAACTAACGGTACGGCTAAGAGAATTAGATCAGGAACTCATTCAGCAACTTCTTCCTTCGTTCTTCACTCATACTCAAAGTTACCTGACATTAATGAATACCAAAAAGCAAAGTCAGAACCTCTTGAGGTTTTTGTTTGGGGAAGTGGTTCTATGTGTGAATTAGGGTTGGGACCATCAGCTAAGACAAAAGAAGTCAAGCGTCCTAGATTAAACCCTTTTTTAACATCAGAAAAGCTTGGTGATGGAGTTAGTATCGTTGATTTTTCAGCCGGAGGTATGCATACTTTGGCATTGGATTCAAGCAACAGAATTTGGTCCTGGGGTACAAACGATAGTAGTACTTTGGGAAGAGACACTTCAAACGCAAAGGAACAATTGAGAGATATGGACAAGGGTAATCCAGACTCAGACGATGAGGATGGTGATTTGAACGAAGCCGAATCTACTCCGGCATTAGTTGAAAACTTACCAACAGAGGGCAAAATTATCCAAATCACTGCTACTGACAACCTTAGTGCTGTTTTGTATGACAACGGTGATGTTTATGCCTGGGGTTGTTTCCGTTGTAATGAAGGTTTGTTGGGATTCTTAAGATCAGAAATTGAAGTTCAAAAAACTCCTTTAAAAATTAAAGAATTGAAGAATATTGTGCAATTAGCAGGAGGGAAGGATCACTTGCTTGCTTTGGATTCAAAGGGTATTGTTTATGCTTGGGGTAATGGTCAGCAATTCCAATTAGGAAGACGTATTTTGGAAAGACATCGTTACCGTTCTTTGCAACCTGAACAATTTGGTCTTTATAATGCCAAGTATATTGCAAGTGGTGACTTCCATTGTTTTGCAATTGACCACGAAGATAATGTCTATGCATGGGGATTGAATCAGTTTGGTCAATGTGCATTAACAGACGAAAACGGTGAATTAGAAGATGGTTCAACAATCATGAAGCCAACCATTATTCCCACCTTGTGCAAAAAGGAAATTATTAAGATTGTTGCTGGTGAACACCACACTTTAGCTTTAACTAAAAGTGGTAAAGTTCTTTCTTGGGGAAGATATGACATGAAGGAGGTTGGAATTCCATCTGATAAGTTACCAGAAGGAACATACAAAGATGAGCATGGTAATCCAAGATCTGTCCCAGTTCCAACTCAACTTCAATTCGGTGCTAAGGAAAATGACGTTGTGATAAAAGCAATTGGCGCAGGGTCTCACCACTCTTTTGCTGTTACCGATGATGGATTTGTTTATTCATGGGGGTTTGCTGATACTTATGCTACTGGTCTTGGACCTTTAGATGAAGATGTCGAGAAGCCAACTCGTATCGTCAACACGGCAACAAAATTCCATGATATTAAATTAATCGAGGGTGGTGGTCAATTTTCTATCAGTGGAGGTGTTAAAATTGAAGACGAAGACAAGGCTGAAGACAGAGTCGACAAATATGATGAAATTGATGAGTAAGACATCGATTTTTTTAAAAAAAGGGATTTCCCATTGTTATATAGTAAAACTTAATACAAGCCAATGAAATGAAGCGTTTGATCGATTTAACATGTTAATAATGTATGATTAAAATTTCATATTACAAACTATGATCCCAAGTATAATCAATGAAGTGAATATTCTATTAAAATATAACTGTAGTTTGTTAATTA
This sequence comes from [Candida] smagusa, assembly GCA_030566775.1. Taxonomy (NCBI): domain Eukaryota; kingdom Fungi; phylum Ascomycota; class Pichiomycetes; order Serinales; family Debaryomycetaceae; genus Kodamaea; species [Candida] smagusa. The sequence goes on along the minus strand of JAKUAW010000012.1, from coordinate 254,243 downwards.
TTGAACTGTAAATAACATAAAATACAGTTATAAAAGTCTTGTAACACCCGTTTTAAGACTTGATTTTTGAGAAACTGTTGATTTTATTAGTCTTGTGTCCACAGATCTAAATAAACCAAATCAGACTCCTCAGTTGCATCACCATCTACTGCATAATGTTCTAGTATAGAGAAGGGTTGGTTGTTTAATTTTTCGCGTAACAGCTCTTCAATAGAATCAGCATTAGCTTCATCATTGTACAGTCTTCCGTACCCAGCTTCTAATACAGACACCCAAGTTGCTTTGTATGTATCAGCAGTGCGATCCACCAACTCTAATTTATCGTCATACATGAGAACATCACATAACGAACGGATATCATTCAGCCCCAAATCAATATTTGTGATTTTATTGGAAGTGATGAATTCCATTATTGAGTCTATGTTTACAAATCCAGTGTGATTAGGAGGATAGGTTGCTTGAAGGACGTTAATATTTGGTTGAGGTGGCTGAAATGCACTTGGGTATGTTTTAGAAGCTACAAATCTCCAGATCACAGTCAACAAAGAGTCAATGAATTCGGTATCTAATTCAGAATCGGTAAACCATGGGCCACCAGTTACTTCAATAGAAGGCTGTAAGTTGTAAAGCATGTAAATCTTTCTTGTTGGATGCTTCACTGATTTGATAGATTTAATGTAACCTTGACTCTCCAATGCCTTTAAACAACGTTGGACGACATGCTGATGCAAATTGGTTTTAGCTTTTAAAGTTTTGGTCCAAATACCTTCTCTCTTAGACGCTTCGATATAAGAGTATACCATAGCTTCTTCATCACTCATTTCTGAGATCTTGCTAGCCTCCAGTATGCTGACAGCCAGAAACTTCAACTCATCACCATGTTTAAGCAATTTAACGAGTTTACTATTGATTAATTCTTGAGCTAATGAAAGTAATTCCACAGGTTTGGAAATATTGAGCAATTCTTGGAGATCACCCTGCGTGAAAAGAGTGCCGTTCGGCGACTCCACCATCTTATCATGGAGCAAACGAGCTCTATCGGAGACTTGAGACATCTTTAAACGTTTTTTTTTTTCGATGAGTGAAAAATGATTTCATAGGCATAACATAAACTACGGCCGCAACTTGTACATATCAAATCTTCATTAAATCTAAACGTGTATCCAATAATAAGACGATACTTTTGTTGAGTTCTGTGATAAATTTACAACCATTTAATTGAACAATTTATGTTGATGATCAAATCATTTCCTCCCATGAACATTAAAAAACAGCATTTAATATATAATTATACACTCAATTGCGTACAAATCACAATGATTACAAATATACTGCAAATCGGTCATCAAACTATACAATTTTTATGTTCTTCACATCTTAATTTTTTAATATTCCTGATTGTGTATATATTAAAAACGAAATTTACTCGAAAAGGACTTCGTGGCCAAGCTGGTTAAGGCGTAAGACTGTTAATCTTGAGATCGTGAGTTCGATCCTCACCGAGGTCGTTATTTTTTTCGATGTAGGATTTTAAACACCGTGACAGGCTCACGCTTTTTTTATTAAATTTCGAAACTGAATTTAGCAAATGTATGGAACTGCTGTTGCATCTAATAACCAAGACAAACAGCGAACACAAATGACAACAGTAGCAAGTAATACGAGGGGCTCTTTACCAAACAATGAAGAGCTTGTGAACACCAACAAAGCTCTCAGTGATGAACAGATCTATCAGTGGATCTCCGAATTGGTGACTGGGACCAACCGTGAACGTGCATTATTAGAATTGGGGAAAAAGCGTGAGCAGTATGATGATTTGGCCCTTGTATTATGGAATTCATTTGGGGTAATGACTGTTTTACTTGAAGAGATCATCAGTGTTTATCCATATTTGAATCCGCCAGTTTTAACGGCGTCCATCTCCAACAGAGTTTGTAATGCATTAGCTTTGCTTCAATGTGTTGCTTCAAATGTGCATACTAGGGGATTATTCTTGAGTGCCAATTTACCCCTTTATTTATATCCATTTTTATCCACCAATGCTAGACAAAGATCATTTGAATATTTGAGGTTGACAAGTTTGGGTGTTATTGGAGCATTAGTGAAGAATGACACGCCAGAAGTGATCAACTTTCTTCTTACAACTGAAATTGTACCATTATGTCTCAACATAATGGAGATACTGTCCGAATTGTCTAAGACTGTTGCAATTTTCATATTGCAAAAGATTTTATTAGACGACCAAGGTCTTTCCTACATCTGTACAACTTATGAAAGATTTCATACTGTCGCTTCTGTTTTATCCAAGATGATTGACCAATTAAGTACCAGCACACAGAATAATAATAACGGTAGTAACGGGGCATCCGGAAATAATGGAAGTGCTAGCGGTCCTAGCTCTAGTAGTTCGGGTAGGTTATTGAAACATGTTGTACGTTGTTACATGCGTTTATCTGACAACTTAGAAGCGCGTAAAGCCCTTGCAAATATATTACCTGAATCGTTAAAGGATGGTACCTTTCTGGTGATCTTGCAGGATGATGCTCCTACAAAGAGATGCTTGGCACAGCTTTTGTCTAACATTAGTGAACTGTAAAGTCCTTTTGTGGAATTCAAGAGTATTACCTCTAAATGAAATGTGAACTTGGCTATAAACTATATATTACGTATATTTAAACTTTTAAGTATCTTCTAAGAGTTAGTAAATTTTAAATGCAATAGCAATGAAATATTTATGTAACGTGTTGATGTTCTTTATGTTTGTTCATGCCTTTGTCTGCGAAGCTTTTTTTTGCCCTTCTGAGATTGTATTTTTATTCAATATTATATAAAGATGTCATTTCTGAAAGATAGGACACACCAATTCATGCATTCTAACGTAGAGAGACTGGCCTCAGCTGTCTATGGGTCTGTTGGGAAGGGAGGATTGTTTATCCCAGCTGATTTTTTGAATAGACTGAACGATGATACGTACGAATCTATTAATGCATTAAATGATGAGGAGGAAGAAGAAGATGCAGAAATTCAAGCCGAACAAAGAGACGTCCTTGGTGAAACTGATTTATTGCTTCCAACCAGACCAAGACGCAAGTTTCGCAGGTTTTCTAATTACCAAGATGAGTTAATCGAAGAGGAAAGACAACTACTTGAAGATCACAACATTGCTAAATTAGATGATGAACAAGAAATTCGTGATGCATTTGAAGAAGCAGTCAAAAATAAAGTATTGGATGCTACTACATGGGCTATTGAATTCAAGGCTTTGTTCCGTTCTTCTATACCTCTTGCGATGACCTTTTTATTGCAAAATTCACTTTCAACTGTTTCAGTTTTTACTGTTGGTCATTTGGGTGCCACTGAGTTGGCTGCAGTTTCTATGGGTGCTATGACTGCAAGCATAACTGGTTACTCGACAATCCAGGGAATTGCTACCTGTTTGGATACTTTGTGTCCTCAAGCGTTCGGTGCTAAAAAATACACAATGGTTGGTACTTATGTCCAAAAATGTATGGCCTTAATTGCAGTCATTATGACCCCAATTTTAATTATATGGGTCTTTTTTGGTTATGAATTAATTACCTTAATCCTTCCAGATAGAGAAACGGCTCGTTTGTCAGCTGCTTACCTTAGATATGTTGCGGCTGGTATTCCTGCCTATATTGCATTCGAATGTGGTAAAAGATTTTTGCAGGCTCAGGGTATTTTCCACATTTCAACTTATGTTTTGTTGTTCGCAGCACCATGTAACTTGATTATGAACTTCGTGTTGGTAAGCAAGTGGGGTTATTTGGGAGCTCCAATTGCTGTTGCATGTAATTACTGGTTAATGGCTATTGGATTAATAGGAACCACTTTTTTGGTTCTTAAACCCGAAGATACTCCAACAGGAATTGCTCCTCTTAAATGTTGGGGTGGTATCGATATTCCAGAAGCATTCAAAGGCTGGAAAAAATTGGCTTCTTTGGCTATTCCTTCCTTAATTATGGTTGAAGCTGAATTCCTTGCCTTTGAAATATTAACATTATTAGCATCATACTTGGGTACAGTTCCTCTTGCTGCTCAGTCTATCGGTACTACCTTAGCTGGTGTTACGTACCAAATTCCATTTGCTATTGGTATCGCCCTGAGTACTAGAATTGCTAACTATTTAGGTGCAGGTTTAGCTAACAGCGCTAAAAAGTCTACTCATGCAGCCTTATCCTTCGGCTTTGCAGTTTCCATTTTTAATTTCATTTTTCTTTTTATCTTTAAAGCCAGAATTGGTCCTTTATTTACTAATGATCCAGAGGTGATCGATACCATTACCAAGGTTATGTGGTTAGTAGCCTTGATGCAAATCTCTGATTGTATGAATGCCAACTCAGCAGGGTGCTTGAGGGGGCAAGGTCAAACTAAGATTGGCGGAATCATTAATTTATTTTCTTATTATGTCGTGGGTATTCCTTTAAGTGTTTGGATTACATTTTATTCCAGATGGTCTGGATCTTTGGATGGGTTGTGGATTGGATCCACTGTAGCTCTTACTATCATTGGTGTTGTGCAAAGTTATGTTGCATATTATGCTGACTTTGATAAATTGTGCTTAGAAGCTGAAAAAAGAACTTCTGAAGGTGAGTGTGTGTAAATATCTTAGATCCATAAATATAGAGTTAATTACAATAATATTTAAAAAATTTAGCGGTAATTTAGAAAGGTGTCTGAATAAGTTATACTCATATATTGAAAGGTGTTACAAATTGAGATTTACAATTTGTCTATTAACTCTATTAGAATAAAGGGTTGGGTGAAAAATACTGACATACTTTTATTTACATTAAAAGGAATCTGTCATGGTAACTTCCTTAGTTCCAGTAAGTCTTGGCTTTCCAGCTAATAATTCTCTTCTGATTTCAGGGCCAATAGCATGGTGGAATCTTTGTCTGACAGTTTCTAATAAGAAGTCTCTTTGATCATCAGTAATGTCATTTTTGTAACGTTGGGCAAAAGCAAGGAAAGCTTTGTGCCACACCACAGGCAATTGAGGCATTTCCTTTTCATCTTCATCAACCATCATTTCTTGTTGAGCGGCATTTCTAAATCTCATGAAATAGAATACCAATTCATCCAAGGTTTGATAAGGTAAGGCATACTTTTTCTCAATTAAGACTCTGATGAAAACTGTAGTTGAAGGCAGGAAATCTCTTTGTAATAATTGAGTTAATGCAACAGAAGAATGTAATACAGGAACAGAAACCTTTGCTAAGACAGAAGCAGCAATGGTTGCTTCTCTAACTGAACAGTACCCATCAACCAAAGGCAATAAGAAACCCTTAAAAAATGCAGCTGGTTTATACAATGACTTTTTTAAAGATCTGTACAAATGATAGTTTAAAGAATGATCTTCAGACTCTTCTATGGATGTTCTGAATCTCTCTAATAATACTTGTTCAATAAACTTTTGAGCTTCACGAGCTTGTAAGTTAGAGACAAACAATTTGGTAGCTTCGTATACAGCATGAGGAGTCCACGATGGTGGATGAGTTACGTAAAGCACATCTTCCCAGTTTCTCAAGGAAGGTAAGACCTTAAATAATTTGGGTAATTTACCATGAGTGTATGTAGTTAATATTTGTCCAATCTTCTCATAGGCTGCAATAACCTTTGGAGGAAGAAGAACAGCACCTTCTGGTCTCTGTTCAACGTCGTCTGACTTTTTCTGGTCCTCTCTTTCTTGAATTTTGGCCATGATCTTATCAGCTAAATTGAAAGATTCTCCACCATTGCTATGGAAGTACTTATTAAATAATTCTGTGTCTCTTTCGCTGATATCTCCGTCTTCATCTTCATAAACCTCTTCCTCTTCATACTCTGAGTATTCTTCAACTTCTTCTTCCTCTTCATCATCTTCTTCATCGCTACTTTGATCTTGTCTTTTTCTGAACGATGTAAATGAGGAGTCTTCTTGATTTTCTTCTTCCTTCAATTCCTCTTGTTGTTCTTTAGCTAATTGTAAAATCTTTCTTGAGGTGGTTGCATCCAAGAAAGATTCATCTTCTTGTTGTTGCTTTCCTTTAGTTGATTTGAAAGATCTGGTTTTTTCTCTTAAAGTACCACCTTGTGCAGAGATATCCTTGTGTAAAGGATTATGTCTAGGCTTTAGTTTAGTATCAGCTACAGTGATCTTTCCCATGGTATACCTGATTTTTTTTTTGTGCTCATCTCATCGATTTTTCAATCAAATAAAATCATATATTATTGCGGCATGGATTTTTATATAGAATGTAATCTAATCTTAACAAATAATGACAGGTATATCAATTCTTCTCCAAACATATCATTTATAGGTAAGTAGCGATATCCTTGGTTTACGTACAGTAATTTTGCCACCAATATACCCAATGGATGAAGATCGTCATCTATCTTTGACAGTACTGTAATCTTAATAAATAGTAGATCACTTGGAGCAGTTATTTCACAATTAAAAGATTGATTCCATACTGGGTTAAACCCATTGCTTAAAACCACCAGGGTTTTGCAGTTACTCATTTCTTGGGATTCCCATTGAATTTTTGAAGCTCCTAAGATTTCAAAGGAAACCATAGGATTGACAGGAGCATCGCGAGGTTTGGGGAGTTGATGAGCACTTATGAATGTTATGCTGAAGGTTGTTTTTTGGGGCTCTAGCTGAGACACTAACAGTTTTTTAAGCATTGGCTTCCGTAAATCCATAGGCTTCAATGCATAACCGCTTTTACGATTAAGAAACATAGCTTCGTTGATTTGTTGGCCAAGATCATAAGTTTGCCAGTTTGTTGCTACCATTTGACATCCAAACTCCCAGAAGGGAACTGGTAAAAAATTGGACAGTTTAAGTCTCAACTTGGAAGGATATATTCTCATCATAAACTTACGATTATGCTTATCAATTGCTTGCTTCTTCTCTTCATCCTTGAGCATCGAGTTGAAAGACTTTTCACTCAAAGAGAAGATATGATTGAAAGTCTTGGACTCTGGTAGAGAAAAGTTTCTAAACTTTAAACCCAGAAAATAAATGCCCAAAGCACTGAGTTCTGGGGTAATTTTAGTTTTCAGTTTTCTTCTAATAGCAATGAAACGCTTAGATGCGGTGTCTTCACTCAAGGAAGTATTGGTTCCTGTAGTTGTTGAAGAGCTTGTATGCGAAATTGAAGAAGAATTAGCATTAATTGAGGACTTTACCTTTATTAAAAACTTGTTTTTTAATTCTCTTGGAGATGGTAACATTGGTGAATCATTGACGGGAAACATAACCAAATTTTCTCCTAAGATATCTTGTAAAGTCGTTACAATAACCTCCTGGTTTGCAGGAGAACAGTGAACTTCAAGACTTATTATAAGAGGGTAGGCAGAAGTTGAAAATGCATACTTTTTAATAGTTTTTATGACGTTTGGAAATGAAATATTGGTAGTGAAGGTTCGACCATGGCTAACTATAGGGCCATTTTCCCCATCAGGGCCATCCCAGAGGTCAATTTCGACACATTTACATCCTTTTTTTAAAGCTCTGATATACCCATCAATGGATGATTCGCCTGCAACTTGTCTTCCAATCAAATATGTGTTATGGCTTGAAGAAATAAAGTACTCATTGATTGGGTGATCATAATAATCCACAGGATGAGAACCCCGGAGGTATGGAGAATACTTGGACATTAGAAAGTTATTAAGACCATCAGGTGTCATGTAATCTTTCGACCCGCAAAACTTTTTGAAAACCCGAACAATATAGTCTACTTCAAAGTCTTCCCCTTGGGTTGTTAACAAAAATGTTTTGAATTCTTCGAGATTCAACACATCTGCTGTAATTTCCTGATATATGGATGCAATATCATATCTTATTTTCAACACTGATACAAATTGTTTAAATTGAGTGTAGTTTAAAAAAGGCATACCATGAGAAACCTGAGAGAAAACTCTTTTTAAATGCTCTTCGCCAAATTCGATATTAAGACGTTTAGAGTACTTGATAATATCTTGAAAAGTGATTGATTTACCTGGTTCGAAATCCTTTTGAACAAAGACATGTTTTCCTAAATCACCTCTGCGTTCTCTTAAATTCATAATTGTCAGTTTTAACCTCTTATAATCATGTTCATTATCCACTATCAAATGCAAGTTCTTGTATTTCTCTTTCTTTTGGTCCATGTATATTATAGTTAGCCATCGATGCTCAAATTCTTTCAGAATGTGCAACTCTTCTCTGTATGGTGCGCCATTAATATCGCAATAAACTGATTTAATATCATCAACAGAAAACCTTTTCAGTTTGTCTGTAGTTATGTTTCGAAGAAATCCACTTGTTGTTTCTTGCTGTGATGCAGGTATTGTTGTTGAATAAGAACACTCGAATTCAGCCGTGATTCTAAAGTAAATACGTTTTTTGGACTTCCGAGACACCTTTAATAATGGTAAGCCGTCCCCAAGCATGAAGAGTGGGATCTTCAATTGATGATTGATGTCAATTGCAAAAGGTTTTTGTCCGTTGTGTTCCCCGTTTGATGTGCTATCTTCACCTAGCAACTGAGGGGTTGTACAGTCATCGTTCATCAAAGAAAAAAAACATATAATAATTATGAACTTCAGTTTACAACTAAATAAAAGGCATATAGTTTCATATTCTAACATCCATATTACTTGTAAGTAAAAATTGTTTGACGTCATTGACGGTGTAATCCCCTCTATGGAATAAGCCAGCGCCCAAGGCTGCATCGACATTGACATCTAAATCAAAAACTTGCTTGAAGTGAAGAGGCGATCCCGCACCAGAACTAGCAATAACAGGGATAGATACATTTTGTTTAATTTGTCTAATCAATTGCAAATTGAATCCGCGGTTCAGACCATCATAGTCTATCGAATTGAGCAAAATTTCACCTGCACCAAGATCCTGACATGCCAAACAAAGTTCCAAGGCTCCCAACTCATGGGTCACTCTGCCACCTTGCGAGGTTACCTGGTAATAACAATATTTCTCTCCATTTGGACCATACTCATCTTTATTAGTTATCTCAATTACTTGTTGATTGGTCTCATCTGGGCTGTTAATGTACTTCCTTTTTGGATCAACAGATATAACTACAGCTTGATTTCCAAATCTAGCTGATATTGCTTCAATTGATGATAAACCAGTCTTCTTTTTACCATTAGCATAGTAGTTTTCAGCAATAAGAACAGCATCAGAACCAATACTAACTTTATCTGCTCCAGATTTGAAGTATAAATCTGCAACTTTGACGGCTGGAACAATTTCCCCAGTTTCAGGGTCTGTCATATCTTTGATACCTCCACCAACAGTTAACGGCACAAAGATCTTTTCTGATGCCCGTGACAACACTTCCAACATTGGTAAATCCTTCAATGGGGAATTACGGAATGATGTAATGTTCAAAAAGGTAATTTCATCGGCACCTTGTTCAAAATACCGAACTGCCAACTCAACTGGTTTGCCTAAATTTCTCACGTGGTTACCACTTGACTCCCGAACATTATATTGGTCTCCTTTGGTAACGACCAAGTCACCTGCATCATTACTTCTTACGTCCAAACAAGCAATAATTCTCCTGGTCAACCCACTCAATGTCTTTTCTGGATTGCTTTCGATGCCTTCAGTACTTAATTCGGTAGATTTTTCTCCTTTTAAGAAGCTTTCAATCACTTTCAATCCTGCACTTCCTGACTTTTCTGGGTGGAATTGGGTTGCAAATAAATTTCCCCTCGAAATCCCTGCTAGGAAAAGCTCGGAGCCGTATCTAGCAAATGCAAAGTCCCAGCCTTCTTCCCTAGCTTTAGAAATATAATCAATGTCTGCTTGTGTTTTTAAAACTGCTGCATAGGAATGAACAAAGTAGTATTTACTTTGGTTATCTATTCCATACAATGATTTGTCAACTGTTAACAGTTCAACATTATTCCAACCAATTGATGGAACAGATTTTAAGCTTGGGCCTTTGAACTTTTCATCTTTAGCATCAAACTTGTATAATTTCAAATCTAAAACCTTCAATCCTTGCACGCCTTCACTTTCTTCTGACTCCCTGAAAAATGCCTGTAAACCAACACAGATACCCATCAATGCACGTCCACTGGAAATATACTTTCTGATTGGCTCAGTAAGTCCTCTTTCTGTAATTTCTCTAACAAAATGGCCATAGTTACCAACACCAGGAAAGATCAACTTTTCAATTGAGCTATCAAATTTAGAAAAGTCTTCAGCATTGCGTATATACTGGATGTCATATTCTCCAATATGCTTAATAGCATTAGATAATGACTTAAGGTTACCACTTTCGACGTCTATAACATAAACAGTACTCATGATAAAATTTAGGGTTGAGTCATATTGTCGCATTGACTCTAAATGTGGTGTCGCATGTCGCATTTATTAAAGTCATAATCCAGATGACCTTTCTATATAATCTCTCATTATTAGTATGAATATAATCATTTCTTCTCAGCCTTAATATGAATATAATAATATACCTCCTTCTTCAATTCTTGTGTCGAATTTTGTCTCCAAAATTCTGGTAATTGTTCCAACATCTCATACAACATAAGTCTAACATGACTTAATAAAAAATCATTAACCTCATTACCCAGATCAAGTAATACGATCAGATATTTAGCTTCTCCGAAGAAGTTTTGTAGTTCTTCTACAATTCTTTCCAGGAAATTTGGCATAAGTTGAAATTTCTCAACCAAGTTCTTCTCTAATATACCATATTGCAGCATATAGCCTCTTCTTTTTTCATCAACATGACGTTTTATGGCATCATTACCCAATTGTACAATCGGGAACTCGATCGATCCACCTGGTTTCAATATTCGCTTAAATTCAGCGAATAATGTTTTGAGGTTTTGGTTATTAAGTTGTAACATCGGATCTCTGCAATGAATCAATTCAAAAGACTCCAGAGGTATGCTTGCTAGAGGATGTGAATAATAGCTGAAGTTCATAGGTCTGTGTGAATAAATTGACAGTGGGTCTGGAACTTCGTGTCTCTTGACGTGTTTATATTTGCACAGTTGATTGTCAAGTAGCTTATGAAGTCTAACCAATTTTTCTGCCGTAGTGTTTTTAAATTGGTTGTAATCGTCCAAATATAACTTCTTAAAGTATCCTTCATAGAGTTCTTCATCACTTTTAGTAAAATCAGATATTTGAACCCCTTTACACTGTTCTGCGTATTTTTCTGGATTATCCCAAGATGTTTCTTTGCATTCTGTGAATACGCTCAGTTCAAACACCCTTACAAATGGAACTGTCAAGGCAATATACCATGCAAGATGAACCGAGAAAAATGAATTGTAAAGTAAAACTTTGGTCAGTTCAGATTTACCTTGCTTCAAGTTTTCCTTATAAGACGAAAACAAATTTTGGACAGCACGATTGTCAAGAATAGAATTTCTATTGATCTTGCTCAAGATATGGATATGGTATTTTTCCAAAATGATGTATTCATAAGAAACTTTAGTTATTGACTGGATCAAAATATTGATCCGAGCCATTGCTGCTTCTTGCTCACTGCCATCAGCATCAAGTCCTAATTCATCTTGTTGAATACGGTATAAGGATTTAGATACTTTGTTAAAGAAATTCTTAAACTCATATTGCTTTTTCCCAGTATCATCAAGCTTTGCAATCTGATTCTCGCTAAGCTCTGGTAAATTAATTAAATATCTTACATAGTTGGTGAAGTTCAACTGGAGAACTTCTTCACTATGGCCTATTGTTTTTGTGGGTAATTTGTTTGTTTCCTCTTTCACTAGAGTTCTCAAGTAGGTTCTCATTTTAAACATCTCCTTCAGAAGAAGAGATTCATGGAAACGAACATCGTTTTGTTTCCATGCTTCGGAAAAGTCCACCTGTGTATCAGTACCTTGAAGTCTTGCAATAACCTTTTGAAGAGACTGAAGACGAATCAGGCCAAAACTGATTGGGTCATTATGGTGATGGTCACTCAATATGTCCAAGAAATTATTATATCTGAAGATTTGGAATTGGGGTACGGTCAATGCCTGTTGCATGGTCTTTGATTCGTTGAGAACCGATAAATCGACCAATGGTTGGTATCTCTCAAACGTTGGGACTTCGATGTCATCCTCTTGGTTTTGAATACTTTCCTTGAAAAGTTCTTCGGTAGATTCTGATGCTAAAAATGTTGTTGATAGTTTCCTCAGGAATCTTGAGGCAACCAGAGGTTTATGACTAAAATTATTTGACATTAATTGAGGCGACGCACTTTGAGATGATGCCACCAGAGAATTTCGCCGATATCGAGATTGTGAGTTTTGTGCTTTGTCTAGTTCCGATACAGATGCAGACCTAAATTCAGATGACAAGAACCGTGGCGTTAGATTTGGTAAGTTCTCAAATTGCCCAGACACCTTTGATCGCAAAGTTTTTGTAATTTTCTTTGATTGTTTTTCCAAATTCGAGTTCTCTTGTGTAGATGCAGTAATATCGCTCGTTTCTTCGGAAAGCAATGGTGACGAAGCGCCTAGTGGTTTAAATTCCACCTTTGTGCTTGCTGTTTTATCTGACACCGTAGTGTTCAAAGATCCAAATGATGCTGTATCTGAATTCCTAGAAACCTCGGTATGTGATCCTGAACTGTGTCTTTTCACTTTCTTTACAAGTTTCTTCTTCTTCGTTATGGAGTCAGTTTGTTCGCGTGCTTTTTCTTGCTTTGCCTTATTTAGCTTCTGTTGAGTCTGGTACAGAACCAGGGAGGTGGCAAAGAAACTCATCTACTCTAAGGGTCATGTAACTTTATAAAAGGGTATATATTCTAACCCCTGACGTTTTTTATTTGGCTTATTGTCGTACACTTTTGCGGTTACTTCTACCGAAAAGTCGTGTAACGCTGCGAAAAGATTTACAAGAGATTTACCAGTCTATTGTTATTATATATATTATGGCTTATAGGCTACAAGGGTCCCACTTTAAACCCGTTCTTTAGATTTTTTTTGGTGATTTTTAATCTTAGCAATCCTGAGTTCCAAACTAGGTTTACACTATAACCTTTTTTCTAACTAAATGTTTACTTTAATGACTCAAAATAAAATGGTGATGGAGCGGGGTTTCTTGCATTACCATGATCGTGCTCCCGGTATCATTGAAATTGTTCCCATGCCAACCTAAATTTATGACGTATTTTTTAGCCAGATTGTTATGAACCTATCATAAAAAGTTGATGAAGCTGTTTGTTGTGTTAGTTGATAGTTACCCAACAACATCTAGATGTGTGATGTCACTGTACTCACATCAAAACAGCTCAAAACATAATAAAGATTTTTTCAAATGGAATTACAAAAACAATACAATCTCATTTTATGTAGTACAAACAAGTGTATACTTGCAAAGATATATTTTAATTACATGATGGAAAAAATAACGTCACAGACAGGATTCGAACCTGCGCATGCATAGCACAACGCCTTAACCGCAAGCCGAAGCTGATAGCAGGGCGTCGCCTTAACCACTCGGCCACTGGGACGTGTTGATTGGGAAAATTTAATTTCGTATTGTATTTGTAGTTACTAAAACAAATAATAATTAGTCATTGTAGCAAGTCTACAATGACTCAAGAATTGAAAGATTAAATAAACATGAACAACAAATTCTTAGACTTTTCAAAGGCTGCTTTTCAATTAAAGAAGCAAAACGAGTTCCTTTCTTGGTTAATTAGAGCTTCTGATGCAACAGAAAATCTATTCGAACTTGAATTCTTCTGGGATGGAGATAGGATTCAAAATGTTGGTTGTCGAATTATCAAGCAGAATGATGGCAATGATTCTATGTGGGAAAAGAGGATTTTTCAGTGTTTATTAGTGAATCCTTTTGGTGTTTCTTCCTTCCACACAGTAGTTTCTGATTTTGAAATTAGTACTGATTCTGAATGTGGTTTAGAGGATATTGATTGGAATTGGTATTTTTAGTATCAAAACGTAATAATATGAGTTTTCTGCAAAAAATTATAAAATTTACTTATGTTCAGCGTTACTAAGGTTTACAATTATTAAAAATTCGTGATTATAGTCACGATCAATGCATTCTAATAAGGTTATTTAAAACTCCATCACCTATAGATCTCTTCAAGTCATCATAGGACATATTAAGTTTAACAATCTTATTTCCTAAGTCATTTACATTAAGACGTTTGTTATTTGTAAGGATAACACATGAACTTGATTCAAGTGCTTGCAAAATTTCAAAGAATTCACCTTTGTTCACAAGTGCCACTAATTTATCGTTATGGGTTAAATAATAATCGAACAAGGTATTAATGGTAACAACCACACCAAGGTTATCGATTTGATAGTTGAACAAGTAACATAATACAGTTTTTTGAAGTAAATTCAAGTTTGCAAAAGATGGCTTTCCCAGTGTACTAAATAAATGTGCACAGGTTTTAGCAACATGAGGCAACATAACTTTTGGACAGTTATTTAAACTATATCCATCCATATCTTTTCCAGAAAGTTTGAGAGAATTTTCAACAAGTTCAATTGACTTGTAACAAAGATCAAAGGCTTTACGAAGATCTCCGGTAACTGCAGCAGATTTCTTGCAACATAACTGAAGGGCTGCAGGATGAAACAAGTTATTCCCAGATGTTTCAGAACCATGGTTTTCTTTATCTTCATCTAAAGAATCCAACTTTCCTGAGATAATGAGTTTAATTTGCTCAAATGTATAAGGTAAGAACTGAACCAATTCTGGATTAAGACCATTTCCCTTTAATCTGGGTACAAACTTGTTTGTAAAGTCAAGAGAATTAGATATGCCGATGAGTATGAATTTTGTTTGATTTGCCATCTTGCAAAGTGAAAAGAGTTCAAATAAGATTTCTTGGTTGCGTGTAATAAGGCAATCCATTTCATCCAAAACAACTATAACGCTTTTGACATTTGTAACGCCTTCACTTAATAAGTTTCTAAGATCTTGACTGGTCTTCTTTTTATAGAACAGAATAGACAATCCTCCTGTTATACCACACCAAATCTCATGAAAAATATGCTGAGGATTATTGATGATCATGCAATTAATTTTAACTGGCTTAACACCAGATTGTTTGTTGTAATCCAAGCTTACGTTGATAGACTCGGTTTTACCAGTCCCCGGTGGACCTGCAATATATAAACTATCTCCCTTATCGGCTTCCAAGGATGCCTTTATGAATGTATTGAGAGCTTTAGCTTCCTTCTCGCGACCAAGAAGATGCCCTTTCTCTGTATGCATGCTAGAACTACGTTGGAACAACGATTTAGCTCGAGAATAAATCGAGTTAACATATAATCCACTGAGTTTTTGTTTCTTTGGTGATGATTGTGGTGTTAAGAGTTGCTCGCGAGCACGTTTTCTAGGAGTGGTATTGATGCTAGTTTCTGTTAACATGTTTATTGTAGAGTATTTTACATTATTTCAGTCTTTATATAAGTGGCGCGTTGAAACGCGACGCAAAAAAAATGCAAGCAATTTACTACGCGTACCGCGTGTTCGCGCATAAGACGTGTCACGTCGTAACATTAAATCACCTAAATCATGGTTGCTGAGACTCCAACCCTCGAATATATTCAGTTAATACTGGATTCTTCCGTATACACATGTACAAATCACTTGTGTTGATCACATTCCGATTGGCATGATTCGCGAAAAGTTCAAGATCCTGTCCTACGTTTACCAATTGATTGTAGACAAGTTCCACTAGCGATGCAACGAATATAGGTGTAGCAGCTATATCACTCCCGCTGGATTGGTTTATGGCTTCAACTTGTTCTTCAACCATCTTCGCAACCATTAAGTATACTGCTGATTTCAATTGTCCTGTGTTGTCCAGCATGTTTTGTACTGGACTAACAAAAATTCGGTATTAACACTACTGGAATTAACCTCGCAAAAAATGTAATGGATGTTTGATTTTTCATTAACGTTTTTCATGAACAGTATGATATTCAAGGTTCATTTGTTCAAAAATGGACGAGTCAGGAATCGAACCCGAGACCTTACCCATGCTAAGGGTACGCGCTACCAACTACGCCACACGCCCTGAATTGTTGAATGGAAATTGTGCATGAACTTTGTACTTTCTGTTAATACAACATTTTGTAGGATGTCTATTTGTTAGATTTATAATTTAGGAGAAACAAGTGTTCCTTCTCATATTTCTAGCTTTGCTTGACATTTCGGTAGATTCACTGACTCTTACTCTGAACTGACACAATACCAAAAGTATTTGTATAAGTACAGATCTGCTGCGTTAGTTAATCTTTTAAGTTTTTATATATACTTTTTAATACACCCTAAGTTATAAAACCTTCCACTAATAGCTTTTCACCCAGGATAACTAGGAGACGCTAAAACTACCGCTACCAGAATTACCTAAGCTAACACTATTACCCTAAATGCTATTAAAAATCAGTATAAAGCATATGGTTACACTAACAAATACATAAAATAACCTGAGTACAGAATCAAGTTGTATGTGCCGGTTTTTTTTAAAACCATTTTCAGCCAAACTACAAGTAATAGAAAAGTTTATAAATTGATGAAAAGATATGAAAGAAGAAAATGTATTCAACCGAATCAAAATAGAAATGTGTTATCTATAAGGCTAATGCTATAATAAGAAAACCTAAGAAACTAGAGCCATAAACCTTTGGTGAACCTCCTATAGCAGTTGAGACCAAAGTTGAATCTGATGCTGAGGATGTAAAATGTTTAGAATTTGTGACAGTGGATTTTAAAGAAAGTAATGAACTTGCGATTGGAATATTGAGCGGTATAGACTCAATAAATTTAGAAGTGGGAAAAGAAGACAAATCACTAGCAACACTATAAGTTGAAATAACTGATGTTTTAGATGCATTTTGGGATGAGTCAACAGTATGAGGACCGTATGTCGTATACTCTATCTCCATACCACTGATAGTCTTGGTTATAACAGACTGGTTAGCAGAAACTACTTTCTTTGTGCACTTGAGTGCAGAACAACTAGTGATGGTGATAAAATTGATGACATAGTCTGTATAACCAGAACTAGTAGGGAACCATGAATTGTAAACAGAGTCACTATTAAGATCGGTGGGAGAAACCAATTCAGAATATGAGCTTGCTGCAATATTTATAGTGGAAGGATTGATGGATGCCACAGAAGAATTGGTCGCTACTTCAAAAATTGAGGGACCAGGAGTTGAAATACCTGGAACCGAAGAAATAGCCAGAATAACCAGCAGCTGGTGATTTTGCAGTGTAACGGGCTCGATTGTATTCGTAAGATTTGTGGAATAAATTTCCAGGAAACTTTCTGTTGCAGTCAGCAATTGAGAAGCAATGTAAACAGATGAAGATTGTTCAGAAATAGTCAAGGAAACATCTAATATAGACACAATAAGCGGTTCATTTGAGTAGTTGATGATAGTTGAGGCAACTGGATTTTGTATTTCAAACTCTGAATTAGAAGGATTAACATAATGACTAGAAGAAGTAGACGAAGGAGAACCAGGTGAGCCAGATGAACCAGGGAAAGTAGGGGAACAAATCGTACCAGAAATATATCCCAAAGTGGAAACTGATGCAGATTGAGAACTGACAAGTAATGAGCCTGTAACAATAGTTGTTGACGCTTCATTTTCAAACAGCAAGATACATGTCGATCTACCATCATAAGCTGACAGTGAGTTGGTGAATGAAGGAGGTATAGTTGATTGATAATACAGTGATTCAGAAATCGGGATCACTGTAGGCACTAATAAAACACTTTCAGTCATTTGTAAATTCGAATTAGTGAAATTAGTATTGGAAGCAATAGATGTGTAAATGGAATTGGACCCAGATATAGAAAACTGACTCAAGGAAGATACCAAGGCTGTCAAAGATTCCAAAGTATAGCTATCTGATAATTCCGTGCTAGATACCTGCAGACAGTTGAACTGTGAGGAACTTTGATATTCAGACATGATATCAACTAAAGTGGAAGGTATTTCTGATGATGCCAAGCTAGATACCAACAGATTGTTTGAATTCACCTGTGATAAACTTTGGTATTCCAATATAATCAGTGTGGATGGTATTTCTGATGATTGATACAATAAACTTTCATAATAATGCAGAATACTTGACAAAGGTGGTAAAGTATGATATTGAATAGATTCGTTTGAAGATGCGATTGAAGAAACCAAGAATGTTGTTAAAGAATGATAAGTGTCAGATCTAGTTATCAAGTTTTCCCAAGTAGCATTTGAGGTAGATAAAGTATTGAGTTCAGAATAACTGTCAACAGGATATGAAGTAGAAGAAGGTCCCCAGGTTACATTAGATTCAGTTGAAATAATATGTGAAGCTTTTGAAATGGAAGAAATGGTTGTCACACTTGGTAAAGATGACTGAAGAGCCTTTTCATGCCTTTTAATAAGTACAGCTTCATCCAAAACTGAATCATTATCTGAAGAAACAAATTGATGGGTCAAATGAGTTTCATTATGGACAATAAAATTAGACCAACCAAACGAAGATCTCTGACTGTAGGCAACATATTCATTTTTGGTAGTTTTTGAGTTACACAGGAATGATTTATGACCAGCCATACCATTCACAATATACCAAGGAGCGGATGGATTATTGAGACCATTTAAATCAATTTGATTATTTGCAACGGGATGGAATCTTTGATAATTCTCGGTATGACCGTTAAATACTACGTCAACACCGTACTCAACAAACAAATTTTCGAATGAGGATTGGCAATTGGCTGCAATACTTCCCGATGAACCATAATATGGATAGTTACCAACAGCAAAAACCCAAGGAGTCTTTGACCTATCAACAGAAGAAAGATCAGTTTTGATCCATGAAAGTTGAGTAGAAACATCCAATGAATAGCTAATTGAAGCAGTATCATAAAAAATAAAATGCACTGACCCATAATCATAAGAATAGTAAAGGTTAGCAATTCCTCCACAACTGTCACTAGGCATTTTGAAATGTCTGTTAAAAGTGTTAAAAGAAGTTTGAGATTGATCACAATACTTATCAACAAGAGATGAAAGAGAAGGATAGTTACCATCAACATAGACACAAGCTGCCTCATGTTGACCTGGTGCAACCATCCAAACTTTCTTTGACGTGAGAGACTGAATACTTTGGAAGTAATCATTTAAGTTGGAATCGTAGAGTTCACTTCCATTAGTAGAAAGAGGTAAAGAGCTTTGCTGGTACCAAGAATCACCATATCCAATGTTACCAGCATGAACAAGAAATTGATATTTATCGCAGTTTTGATCTAAGGAGTTAAGCGTGGCTAACCCAGATGTATAACCGTTAACATTACCCCAATTTCCAACAGCAGCAAATGAAAACTCACCGGGTTGCCCACTAGAAGCTGCTGTGCAAAAAGAATTGATCAGAGTATCACCATTAACTTGATAGTAATAAGTTGTATTTGACTCGAGTCCAGATATTTCAACATGATTTGTATAATATGGAGTACTATCAGTAGTTGAACAATCATCACTGTGGGCGGTTAAATGCAAATTCTCCAGATTAGTACCATAATGTACACATGGCTGAGATTGCTTAGCAGAATTCCAAGAAACAACCATACCAGAAGATCCACTGTAAGCCAAACGATACTCTGAATACTCAGGAATCGATTTGGAAAATTGATCCAAAGATTCAGGTTTTACACTCAAAGTGCAAAATGCAAATACTAAACCAACAAAGACTTTAGTTAGCATCTTTAGGTTGAGTGGAGAATACTAAATTGCATAATTTTCAGTCTATTTATATTTGGTTATTTGTTAGTACTCCATGCTAAATTGACGATTGGAGTTGGTGAAAAATGTTCAATTACTTTTCACCCTAAAACCAATTGTTGCAACTTTTAGAGATACGTGATTTTAATATTCACAATATAGAGTATAAACGCTCCATAACATTGTAATTTTATTGTGTTGTTTACATTTACAATAATAAATCTGGCACCTTCATTGTAGAATTATAAGTTTATAACGTTTTTTAGTTTATTGTTAAATAAAAACTTGAACAGTAATAATTAATAAAAATAATAGGCCACCTTGAATAATACGCCAGCCTGAATTTAATCTTCATTTCACGATAAATAATTATTTCACAAAGTGACGACTGCAAAAGCGATTAAAAAATACAATAAGAATACAGTAAAAAAACGTGTGGAAAATGTACAAGTTTCAAGGCGTATAGAACCTAGAGAATGGAAAAGGTTCAGAGTATTAGTTATCTAGTAGTTTGGTAAATACCGCAATGGGTGACACAGTCACTGAACTTGTTATCATTAAGATATAGTTTCAAGATCGGAGAGGTGAAGCCAGACCCTCATACCGTAATTAATTTCTTCTTAAAAGATCTCTATTAGCAAGCTATTTCGATAGGGATATAATTCTTAACCGATGTAAATCTCGTTTAAACTGGTTTCCGATCGTTCACGTGATCAAAAATTAATCAACAACATTATGACCGCTACAAACTCACGTAAAGGACTTTCATACGTTCTTGGCGAGAGTTTGGAAACAGAAAACCATGTGTTACCTATAAATGCTATCCAATATTTAGATGGGGAAGTATTTACAGCTGGTAGGGATGGTACGGTTAAAAGATGGAAAGGAGACGGCAGACATCCAACCGTTCATGTGGACGAAAGCGACGAAGAATACATGGAAGATCTCTACGAGAGAATAGTAAAACTAGAAACTAGAATATCACTGAAGCCAATACCAAATTATTTGAAAGAATCTGTTGATACTTCTTTAAAAATTACCCACAGCTACAATGTACATTTTGATTGGATTAATGACTTGAAACTCGTTGAAAATAGTCATTTAGCAACATGCTCGCTGGACTTGCTGATAAAGTTAATCCATTTAGACTCTTCAGCCATTACTCAACTCCCAAACTTACACACAGATTATATTAATAAGTTATCATATTCAAATAACGAATTAATAAGCGCTGGACTTGATGGTAAAATCATTATTTGGGACTTGAATAAACTACAATCGTCACTGGAGATTTCAAATGTAACTCTGCAAAATCTTCCGAACTCAATTTATTCACTTACTCACAATGCAAATGTTGTTGCAACAGGCGGGCCTAGTAGCACCATTAATATCTTTGACAAGAGGTCAAACCTGTTGATTAGAAAGCTCATAGGTCACCAAGACAATATCAAATGCTTACAGATGAGTGAAAACCACATTTTATCAGGCTCATCAGATTCGAGTATTAAAATTTGGGACATTCGTAGCTATAAAGTGGCTAAGAACTTTTATTTACATGAGCATCCTATATACACAATCTGTGCATCGGACGATTTTCAAACGTTTTATTCTGGAGACAGAGGTGGAAACATCATCAAGACAATTATAGATGATGTGCACTCAGATCATTCTGGAGTTTCACTGATTATTGCACAATCGGAAACTCCTATCTTGTCAATTTGCGATACAAAAGACGGGACAATCTTTTCGTCGAATCATACAAATTTGAATCAATATGTTGTTCCAGATACTTCCAATCTTTTAAAATATCAATCACTCAAGTCTATGTACTATTATGACGACGAGGACATTCCAATCACTACGCAAAATGAGGACGTCCATCTGGGATTCTATGACTTGGTGTCTCATTTATCTGTTGACACTGGTAACCCACATCATGAGGATTTAACTCTGTTGAATGATGATGTTTCGTCGGCATCACTGCAATCGACAGTTGGGGACGGCGAAGAATATACTTCAATGTTCCTTGATGTTTTGGGAGGACCTTCTCGTGAATTCATTAATACCTACAAAGATGGCCATGTATTATCTTCTGAAGACGAGTATCTCTTTAGAGTGCCGGTTGAAATTTTGCTTAATCAACTCTCTTCCAATCAGATAGTGCAAAAGCCATATAATTTAAAACCCTTGTTTTCAAGGCCAATTACTAACAAGAGTGTTGTTTCAAAAAGGATTTTTAATAACAAGCGTCAAATATTGGTGTTGTACCTGAATGGGGATATTATTGTGTGGGACATTCTTGCGTGCAAAGAAGTCCAAAAGTTTGAGCCAAAGGAACCATTTACTACGGAAGATCGTGACAGGGATATGGATACGATTTTTGAAAAATACCAGTCCAACGATACCTTAAATAACTGGTGTGAAGTGGAAATAAAGGCTGGAAAATTGTTGGTGACGATCAAAGAATCTAACTTCATGAATGTTGAAATCTTTTATGATGAGATGCTTAAGGAGTATCCTTACATAGGTCGACAAGGTTCCTTTGATAAGGATGACAGATTCTACATGGGTTCTATATTCTTAGATTCCATCTTCAACTCATATTACAAATATGAACTTGAATTTGACGAGGTTTTGCTTCAGGAGATTCGCCTGAGGAGAATCGAAGCCACCGACGAGCTGAGTTTGAAGCGATTATTCGGTAGAAAGACCAAGGAGACTAAAGAAAATGGAATCTCACCAGCCATTTCTCGTTCTAGTACTAACAATGAACTAATAGAAATCTTGGCCATGTCGGAAGAAACATTACCAGACCATTTAAACGACTCAATATTGAAGTTATTGGTTTCCAATAAGAGATACTATACAGAAAGACTTAAGTTGAAGCCTCGCGAAACGTCTTCCAATTTAACTGCAAGCGAAATTAGAAGACCACCAATCATTAAAATTCCAGATAACATACAGATTACAATGTTTGAATATGCACCTCACTTAGGAAACTACCGTGATTTATTCAGCTTCAATATAGGCGAGTTGAATAATTTAGCTGGAAACCAGCAAATGGTCCAGCTGTTAAGATCACAATTACCAAGGTGGATTGGATTACCTCTTCTTTTTAATAAGCTTCCGCCTAAAGAGGCACCTCGTGTAACATTTATTCTTATTGAGTGCGATTACTCGAAATTGGATCCTAAATTAAAAATCAATGGAAAGTCTGGCAGGAAAATCAAGAAGTTACCTGCTCCTGATTCTTCAATCAAGTTGACTTCCCATAACATGCTTCGTGTAAGCAAAGTACTCGGATACCTCACTGAAAAATTCGAGAGCAGAACACTGGAAATGAAAGACAAAAAGTTACTTCCTGAAGATTGGCTTGTGTTGACATGCAAGGGGGAAGAGTTACCAGTAAATATGACATTACAAGCGATTAAGACCAGGATATGGAAAAGTAACCTGGATATTGAATTGACATTTAGAAGGAAATTTGATGTTTAGCATTGACCAAAGAACGTTCTTTTAAGACGACAGTTATAAGTAGAAATTCTATATTGTATGAGAAAGCCTTTTTGTAAGAATTTATATTATTTACAGACACTAACTATTGACCACATTATTTGAGAGCCGTAAATTAAATAAATTAAACTATACATTGGAGAGTTTTATAGCTTTTGTGTTATATATATTGGATGCAAAAAAGTATTTTGGAAAACAATATTAGTTTAGAAGGAATATTATTCGAATAATTAGAAGGTAACTTAAGAGAGCGATTGGTATGAACATCAGACAATAATATATTAGAAGTCTTTAGGCGGTACCATAACAGTCTTTATGAACGTTTCTAAGTACTATTACTTCTATATAAAGCATATTAAAGCTCATATCACACCAATAATCTCACACGTGTAATCAATAAACTTGTTAAAATCTCAGATAACTGGTTCGCTATGTGAATTTTTGGAGAACACACATCATGTGACTTTTATTTTTTTTTCAACTCATCGAAGCATCATGGATGATAACAGTAGGGTTGTATCGCGCTTATTCAGAGCCTTCAAGACCACCAAGGAGATGGTGAGGGATAGAGGATACTATATCACCCAGGAGGAAATCGACATGACGTTGGATGAGTTTAGAAGTAAGATTTGTGACTCGATGGGAACACCACAAAGAAAGTTGATGTGTTTCCAAGCTTCGCCATCTGCTGAAGCTTTGGAGAAGTTCCCAGACATGGGATCGCTCTGGGTTGAATTCTGTGATGAACCAAGTGTCGGTATCAAGACCATGAGAGCTTTCTGTATTCATATCAGTGACAAGAACTTCAGCACCGGATTATTCATCTATCAAAACAGCATCACTCCTAGTGCCAACAAGTTAATTCCAACTGTTGCCCCAGCTTCCATAGAAACTTTCCAAGAAGGCGACTTGGCTGTGAACATCACACACCATGAATTGGTCCCCAAGCACTTGAAGTTGTCCAGAGGCGAAAAGAAGGAATTGTTGGATAGATACAGATTGAAGGAATCGCAATTACCAAGAATTCAAAGAGAAGATCCTGTTGCTCGTTACTTGGGTTTAAAGAGAGGTGAAGTTGTCAAGATTGTCAGACGTTCCGAAACTGCTGGTCGTTATGCTACTTATAGAATCTGTTTGTAAAGCAGCATGGGTACAATCGTTAGTCATTGTCTTACAGTAGTTAAAATGTAATATAAGGTTTTATAATGTAGGAAATTTATTATAGAGAGCTTGGTTTAGCTGCAATAACCGCATCTTGGGTACCTGTCCACCACTTGACGTCCTTAAATCTTGTCTCCAGAATGGGACTTACGGTTACTCCATCCTGGCCCAAAAACACAGGACCAATGGTTATTATTACACTATTGACATGTTCACTTGTAAGCAATTCATTGATGATAACAGCACCTCCTTCAATCATGACGGATTTGACTCCATTCGAAGATAATGCGTTAAGAATGAGCAGCCAGTTGTTTTTACGGTTGGCATTAAGTGGGAGTTTGATATAAGGGCATTGTGAGGATTCATCAGTCTGCACAGATTCATCCACAATGACGTACGGCTCCAATCCAGCACCGGATTGAACGATTTTGTAGAGCGTCGACGATGGATAATTAAATTCACCTCTTGGATCAATAATCACCGGCCTTGGAGATGACAGGTCTGCGAAACGGCAATTTAGCTTAGGATCATCTGCCAAGACGGTTCCTATACCTACCAAGATTGCATCATGCTTGGATCTAAGATAATGTGTCATACTCTTTGTTTCCAAATGGGAAATCACTGTTTGAACACCAGGGGATGCAGCAATCTTACTATCGAGAGACTGTGCGTATGTGAGCGTAACATGTATACTATCTTTGGATACAGGGAGATATGGTTCTAGAAATGGAACTAAGGATTGGGGAAGTGGGAGAAGTGACATGAGACGTTTACCAGTTGCAAAAGTTTGTTACTAATTAAAAAAAGTACGTTCCGGGTAATAAATTACTATCTATAACTTAGCACCCTGTAACTCGTCATAAAGGGCTTTCTCAAGATAATGAACATGATTACACGAAGGATCGTTTAAAGGAATTAACTGGATCACATAGTAGCCAGCAATACCGTTTTTTAAGTCAACCCAAGCATATGTGTTCGCAGCACCATTCCAGTACAAGGTACCAACGGGTCTTCCATTTGGAGACTTTCCACCTTGAATAGCAAAAGCCAAACCCCAAGTATCAGGCACGCCGTATGGAGCACTAGGGATTTCACCAGCTAGAGTAGGATCGAGCGGTGTTTCAAAATGAAGATTAACACCAGCAGGAAGGTTACTTTTGATGGCTTCGTTCCATATGGCCTCACTCAAGATTTGGGTACCATCAGGTGCACGTCCTTTATTCAACCATAATCTCAAGAATTTGAGGTATTCAGGAACAGTACCAAATAAACCTTGACCACCCATATCACGGGGTTGCCTGTAGGGCTTGTTAAGAGGATGTAATACAATTTCACCGCGTTTGTTTCTAGTGTGCATACGAAGGATGTTTGGTTCATCGTCAAGTCTTGAAAATGATAATTTCTCGATGCCTAGAGGTTTGAAGATATACTTGATAAAAAACTCACCAAGAGTCATTCCGGTCACTCTTTCCAAGATAAAGCCAGCCCAATCTGTTGAGCATCCGTAGGAGAAATCAGTACCTGGCTCGAAATTAAGGAAAGACGCTTTTAAAGCTTGTTTATTTGGGTCACTGTTTGGATCTTCACCTTTGGGTACAACTGAACGTAATAACTTCAACACAATGGTGTAGTCAAAGCCTGCAGTATGGGTGAGGAGATGTCTTAAAGTGATTTTATTTTGTGGGGTAACCAACTTTCCATCCTTCAAGATCTTAATTTCATCAAAAGGCGGGTAAACCTTTGATATGGGATCATCAAGTGTGATCTTACCTTGATCTACTAAGATCAAGAGTGCAGTTGCAGTGACTGCTTTTGTATTTGAGTAGAGAGAGATGGTTGTATCGACATTAATTGGCTTGCCTCCAACAGGCTTAGATACTCCACTTGCATTCAAATACACAGTTTCATCTTTATTGGTAACTCCAAAGATGTTTCCAGGAGCCAGAGTTGCCAAATTGTTCTTGATATCTGTCCCTGCCTGAAGTTTTGGGTCCAAAGCTCGCTTCAAGGCAGCTTTCGATCTTTGTGTAGCAAACGGTAACATGGCCTAGAATAATAAAGAATTACTTGCGGTTATATATTAGAGGAACCGTTTTTGATTCACAAAATGGACTCGGAATTTTTATGAGGAAGTTACCGTACCAGATGGATGCAAAAAGATCCAACTGCAAGTAATTTTTACCGCCGGAAATCTTGCTTCAAAATAGCTCTAGATTGTATATTTTCTTAGTAATCGTTAACCTTCTACACGGCAAAAAATCTGAGTATCGGCGGAAACATTTTTTGCTCACCTACGGAAAAAGTTCTAGTGTTTCGAGCTTAGGATTTTTCCTTTTGTGGTGAGTAGAACGATTACTAAGATATCGATGATAATTACGTATTACTAGCATCAGTAAAAGAAACCACTGTTTGCGAAAAAAAATGCTTGCTATATACACACCATGACTTCTAATTGTATACGTACCCCTATTTGAAGACTCGTAATCATCGTAGTCGCGGCTTGGCATTTCTGTTTTAGGACTAATGCTATTAGAGCTTGTCATTGGCCTTCATACTTTCCAAATCACGTATATATCTTTTCGTCTCTCGTTCTTTCCAGTCTTCGAATTCCTTTTCAGGTTCAACATCATCGGTGTCATCTAGAAACTTCAAACTTTCGCTTTGTTCCCCAGAATTTGCATATTTCTCGAGCTTCTCATACATAGGCGTCAGCTCAACTACATCCTTGTTAACTTTTCCTTTCTTAATGTAGACTGCTTGCACGAGTTGCTGTTCTTCTTCTGAACTTTCCTCACTCGTACTTCCTGGACTCGAACTTTCTTCGCTCATCGTGTTTGTGTTTATTTTCTTTTTTTTTTCACTGTTGTCATTTGTCGAGATCAAAAAATTTAAATCAACATGTCTTTCATTTCATTCGAAGCACCATTTGGTGTATATCTTTGGTCTTACTTTGACCAAATCGTTAGCAAGGTTACCGATGGGGCCTTTGTTCCATCCAAATTTGCTTTCGTCCAAGGTGAATTACCTTTGTCAACCTTACCACCTGTCCTTGCAGCCATCGGTGTTTACTACTTGGTGATATTTGGCGGTGACTTTATTTTCAAGAAGTTTCAAATCAAGCCTTTTGTTTTGAATGGTTTGTTTCAAATTCACAACTTGTTCTTGACTCTTTTATCTTTGACTTTATACCTTTTGATGATTGAACAATTGGTTCCAATTATTTACAACCATGGTTTATTCTATGCTATTTGTTCCAAAGATGCTTGGACTCAAGAACTTGTTACTCTTTACTACCTTAACTACTTAACTAAGTTCTACGAGTTTGTTGACACCGTCTTCCTTGTTGTCAAGCAAAAGAAATTGACCTTTTTGCACACCTACCATCATGGTGCTACTGCTTTGCTCTGTTACACCCAATTGATTGGTATTACTTCCATTTCCTGGGTCCCAATTGTCCTTAATTTGGGTGTCCACTGTGTTATGTACTGGTACTACTTCTTGGCTGCAAGAGGTATCAGAGTCTGGTGGAAGGAATGGGTCACCAGATTCCAAATCATTCAATTTGTTTTGGACTTGGGTTTCGTTTATTTTGCAACCTACCAAAAGGTTATCTTCACCCACTTTAAACAATTGATTGGCGTTGTTCCTTTCTGTGGTGACTGTGCCGGTACCATGATTGCCGCATACAGTGGTTGTGCTATCTTATCATCATATTTAGTTTTATTTATTGCCTTCTACATTGACGTCTACAGAAGAAAGTCCCTGAAGAAGAGTCAAATTGTTCGTTCAAGAGCTGCTTCTGTCAAGGGTGGTGTTGCTGCTCAAGTTAACGAGTACGTCCACGCTTCTGGAAGGGATGTTGACATGAGCGGTGTTCGTTCCAGAAAGGTTTGATTCATTAATTCTATTATATCTAATTATTGAGTGCTGTAGCCTTGTAAGCTTCCCCACATGTATCACAAAACATTGGTTAACAAAAATATTTCAATATGAATTATCCTGGCTATGCACGAGTCATTTTAAGCCTCCACGTATTAATAAGCACTAAGAGAGCCTTGTAACTAGTTACCTTGTAACATAGACTGTGCTTTGTGTGTCACAATATCCCTTTCTTATATAGTGGTTATGAGTTTTGTCTTAAGATAGAATTCTGAATCTGAGTAATAATGAGCTACAACGACTACATCTTGTGATTATAATAAGTGGAAATCGAGTTCCGGACATTCATATTAACTAGACCCCACACTTCGGCACTATGAGCTCGTTTTTGTCCACTAACCTCTCAAAATTAGGTATAAACTTTTCTTTGTTTTTGATTCTTGCTATTGTAGATGAGCCATGTCGATCTCCTGACTACTTTCTAGCTATATAATGATGTCGCAATTTTATTTCAGAATAATTTGATAATTTAACGCTGATCCGATCGTGTAGCCGTCCTTCCAATTTTGTGAGGATCTGTCTGAGCAACCTGCGTGTAACAATACAATCTTGCTCTATGTATATATAAGGAAACAAAATATTCTACTATTAATTAATGAGTGATTTTTCTATTTTCCAACTTCCCACTTGGAGTTATCTTCTTATTGCTGTAATTGTTTACAACATTTCTAATTACTACACCACCAAATCTTTACAGAAGAAGTTAGGTGCTAAACCAGCTACTAATTTAGACTATGATGGTTATTATGGGATTATAAGTGCTAAGAGAATGATGGCTGCAAATAAGAATAGTGAGTACATGGAGACTATCCAAAAGAGATTCGCCGAACAAAAGCGCCCTGATGTTCCTACTTTTGTGACCAAAATTTTAGGTGCAGATGTTGTTATAACCTACGACCCTGAAAATCTCAAAGCTATATTCTCTACTCAATTTGATGATTTTGGTACTGGTCTTAGAGGTAAAACTCTCTTTCCATTTTTAGGCAACGGTATCTTTACATTAGATAGCGAAGGTTGGAAACATTCACGTGCCATGCTTAGACCTCTGTTTGTCAAAGAAAGAGTTGCACATTTGGAAATGGCCGAGAAACATGTACAATCTCTTATCAAGCATATTGCCAAGAATAAAGGTGACAAGTTTGACGTTCAAGAATTGATGTACAGATTCTCGCTTGATTACGCTACTGAGTTTCTTTTTGACGCTAGTGTTGCATCCTTGGACGATGGAACCATCGAATATCACACTACTGACAAAAATAACTTTAAGCTTAAGCAAGAATTCATAAACAATTTTGATTTCTGTTTGGATTACACAGCGAAGAAACAAGTTTTGCAAAAGTTTTACTGGCTTCTTAATTCCAAGAAATTCCAAGATGGCTGTACGGCTGTGCATGAATTTTCAGGTAAATATGTCGACTATGCTCTCAAGTTATCACCTGAGGAGTTGGAGGAGAAATCCAAAGATTCTTATGTGTTCTTGTATGAATTGGCAAAGAAGACTAGAGACCCTATTGTTATTAGAGATCAATTGCTTAACATTTTAATGGCTGCAAGAGATACTACTGCTGCTCTTCTTACTTTTGCATTTGTCGAACTTTCCCGTCATCCCGATATCTTCAAGAAGTTAAAGACTGCAATTATTGACACATATGGTACTGACACTTCAACTGTAACTGCTGATTCTCTTAAGAAATGTGAATATTTGAAGAACTTTTTGAACGAAATTTTAAGGTTGACTCCACCTGCTCCAAAGGGTGGTAGATTTGCTGTAAGAGACACTACTTTGCCTCGCGGAGGAGGTCCAGATGGGATGTCACCACTTTTGATTAGAACTGGTCAACCTGTCTTGCACACTATTTATTCTTTACACAGAGATGAAAAATACTATGGTAAGGATGCTCATATTTTCAGACCTGAAAGATGGGAAGACCCTTCTGTTAATAAGTTGGGATGGGCTTATCTTCCATTCAACGGTGGGCCTAGAATCTGTATTGGTCAACAATTTGCTCTCAATGAAGCATCATACGTTTTAGTTAGACTTTTGCAAACTTTTGATAATGTCGAGGGTATTACTATTGATGATAAGATCAAATATGATGCTCATTTGACTATGCTGATCAATGGTGCTGTTAATGTATCAATTTTTTAAAGTCTTTGTTGAATGGGCTACACCAGTGATTAATGGTTTGTTGATGTTTCTTTAGTGGTCAATAGACCATATTCTAATAGTTCCATGAAATTATATTTATTCTTAAGTTTTAAAATTGTAGTTTACTTAGTGAGCAATGCTTTCACATCAACTCTGCTTGGGATAGAGTCTGCAGCACCCTTCTTCTGAATCACAATACTACTAGCAACATTTGCATACTTAATTGCTTCATTCAAAGAGGACCCACTAACAAGACTCAGAACAACACCCCCAAAAAATGTATCTCCAGCACCAGTAGTATCAACCACGCATTGTACCTTTACTGAAGGATGGAATTGAATTTTTTCTTTTGCCAGTTGATAAACACATCCTAAAGAACCCATTGTGATTATTACGGTTGCAATGTTTGATTGGTTGATTAAGGTTTGTAACTTAGAACATAAGGTTGAAAATTTCGACTGTTTGTCATCAAAGGTTTGAGCTTCAAATTCACTAAAAAGATGTTTGGCTATCACCAAAGCTTCACCTTCATTAACAATCAAAAGATCAATCTTACTTAAAATGCCCTGTTCAATCAAATCCAGTTTAAAAGGCGAAGGATTATAGCAAATGTTAATGTGGGGTCTATTGTGTTTAATCCACTCAACACTCTTTAAAGTATCTGGATATTCATTTTGTAACAATACGTAGTGTTCGTTAGTCTCTTCCTTTGGGAAGAATGATTCATAATCTTGGTTACTAGGCTTTAACTCTTCATTAGCACCTGAGCTGATCAAAATCCGATTTTCTCCATCAGCTTCAACTAAGATCACAGCTACTCCCGATGATTTCCCCTCTAAAACTTCAACATGTGTCGTATCAACTCCTTTTTTGTCAAGTGCTCCTTTTAATTCTTTACCAAATCCATCCAGGCCAACTTTACCAATCATACGCACAGTATCAGTGCTTAATTGTGCACACGCAACAGCCTCGTTGAGTCCCTTACCACCCAAATGGTTTTCAAACGAGTTGGCTTGTATGGTTTCTCCGCCCTCAGGCACACGATCGGTGAACGTTACCAAGTCGTAGTTCAATGAACCAATAACAGTAATCATTGTTTAGTTTGAAAATTGCGATTTGCGAATTAATATTCTTTGAACAAAATAAGAGTAATAAATTGAAAGATTTTTGCAGAGAAGAAAAATTCCGATAAAGTATACCGTACTGTTGTGAAGTATGTTCTTTTTAAGTGTTGTTTTAAGTGATAATTTTTGTGGTATTCTTCGGATCGAGCCTCCGAAAATTACAGTTGCAAATTTCATTAGTTAATTATGTATTATTGAAATAATTTATACGGTGAATTACGACCGGTAGTCTCCATTAATAGTAACATATTCATGGGATAAATCACAAGTCCAAAATTCTGCCAGTTCCTTACCAGCACCCAAACGGATTTCAATTTCCAAGTCCTCAAAATTAAGAATTTCCGATGCTCTTGCTTCATCAACTTGTTCAGGTTCACCATTAACCAAAAGTTTTAACTCATCAGTTCCATCTGTTGGAATAAAGGAAACACTTGTTTTTTCAGGGATAACCAGATTCAGATCTGAATATCCAATAGCACAAAGAATACGACCCCAGTTGGCATCTTTTCCGTACATGGCAGTTTTGAATAATGAAGAGTTTGCAACTGAACTTGCAATGGTCTTTGCATCTTGGTAAGTTTCAGCACCTTTAACATTGATTTTAATGAACTTGGTAGCACCTTCACCATCTCTAACAACCAATTGAGCCAATTGTTGAGCAAAGTTTGTTATTTCAGCTTGAACAATCTCGAAAGCTTCACTTGATTCATCGATGAGGGTACCTCCGGCCGCACCGTTTGCAATGGCCACAATGGTATCATTAGTAGACATATCTCCATCAACACTAATACTATTGAATGACCGATCAACAGCATGAGATAATGCCTTTTGAAGAGCAGTTGGGGTGATGGGTAAATCAAGCACAAAGAAACCTAATAAAGTAGCCATGTTTGGGCAAATCATACCCGCACCCTTAGCAACACCAGCCAATGCATACTCATTACCATTCACAGTAAAGCTTTTGCTCACCAATTTAGGAAATGTATCGGTAGTGCAGATGGCTTTTGCACAATTGATCCAATGTTCATGATTGTTGCCTAGTTGACTTGCTAACAGCGGAATGCCAGATAAAATTTTATCAATTGGTAAATTGTTACCAATTACACCAGTAGACATTACTAATGTGGAGTTGGTATTATTCTCCATTACCAGATCGGTAGTTTTCACCATCGATTGAGCATCTTGCATACCCTGTGTACCGGTCACAGCATTTGCATTACCACTGTTAACTACAATGGAATTGATCCCACTACCATTTTTTTCTTTCAATATCTTACTTGATACTTGGACTGGTGCAGCTTTAAACTTGTTTGTTGTAAAGACACCTCCAGCAACTGCGTCTTTTCCAAAAGTGTTGCGTAATAATGCAAGATCAAGAGATTTTCCATCCTTTTTAACTCCACAATGGATACCTCCAACTTCAAATCCTTTTGGGTATACCCCTGTCTTAGGTACAAACCTTGTAGCCTTGTTGAATAACTTTGTATAAGTCCTCATGACTCACTGAATTTTTTTGTATCGCGGTTAGTTTTTTTTCTTCTCTTTGGATTACCAGAATAGGACTCTTAAAAACTTTTAACGTAAATTTGCAACCAGTTGCTAACCACGAAAGATACAAAAAGGAGAGTATATTCTAAGTTTCAAAACAATAAAACACATTAGTTGCTAATAAAGGCAATCGACGTTTATCAGTTCAGATACGCTGAATGCCTGCATACTAGCAAAGCGCTTACCAAAGCGTATAGGCTATGATTTTGCAAGACTATTTGCAGTCATCCCTTTAGCATGTTCACTACTTGTTTTTTCTGGGGAGATGACAAAAATGTCCTTTCAACATCTTTGGAACGGAGAGGTTTACGACATTAGTAATTATACATAAGACAAGGATCCGCCCTATATTGATAAATATTTATGCCAACATCCACCAGAATAACATATCCTATTTCCAATTCGCTGGCTTCAGATTATCTGCTCTACCCAGTGGGCACGAAGAAGCGAGTGGGTCATCCATATCTACGTACAGTTAACGGAGGAGCTTTCTCATCAGATATCGCGCGTGTACAGTGCAAAAATAGTACTGGCCAATTTGATAGTTTGTGCCAAGTACGGCAACTGCGGAAACATACTTACGGATGGTATACATTTAAGTTCCCATGGGGAAAACTGATTGCATTTTTTGATGAGGAGTTACCTATAATTGATTATGGTGAAGGTACCAATATTTTCAGAATACTTCGAACAGGTGACTTTTACCTGGTTTACAAAATAAACAACCTGTATTCTCTATTTGATGGATGGGATAGTACCAGAAAAAGACTTGATACAAGTGATTCCCGCCTACATAACTACCGGATGAAAAAGGCGGACTTAATAGGAGGTATGCGAAACCAGAGCTTAGAATTGGTCGCACAAGACTCCCAAAATGGAACATTGTTCCATCTCTCTGTGATGCTTATAATTATGAAGTTGGAAGCTTCTAAAAAGTTACGAGTCAAGAAGACATTGGATGTAGTGAATAGAACTCTGTTACTGTCATCTAAATATAAGTAATTTACATTGCCAAGAGTTTTTTTTGTATCCCTTTAAATTATTAGGCCTTTTGTTGTCTCTTTAACTTCATTCTTTCAGCAAAAGATAAGACCTTTGGAGCAGCGGCAGCAGCGGCTTCAGCTTCCTTAGCCTTTCTTGCTTCTTCAGCGGCAGCGGCTTGCTTGGCAGCTTCTTCAGCAGCTCTCTTTTCAGCAGCTGCAACCTCGATTTCTCTTTGACGCTTTTGTCTTAATTCAGCAATTCTTTGTTGCTTCACTTGTTCAATACGAGCCTGCTTAGCAGCTTCAAACTTGGCAACAGATGCAGCTTTAGCAGCTGCGATCTTGTCGTGGTTAGCTTCATCAACCTTACTCATGAATTTTTCATAGTCTGGTAAAATTCTTTGGAAACGTTGCTTCAATTCAACCGCCTTTTCGTAGTCAGATTTAGCTCTAGAAACCTTAGCTTCAACCATAGCTTCGTGGTTCTTCTTTTCTTCTTCTTGTTGAACAACAGCATCCTTTTCGTAGTACTTGAGTTCAACCTTTCTGTATGCTCTTTCAGTGTGATCAGTCTTCTTAGACAATGCCTTAAGTTTATCTTCTAATTCTTGTCTATCCTTGTTCAATTGATCCAATTGCATTCTTTGCAAGTTAGCAGTATCCAACTCATCCAACTTATCCAAATCAACCTTAATAATACCCTTAGCATTGATTTCTTCAGCAATCTTTCTCTTTTCTCTATCTTGAATAGCCTTACGTTCCTTCTCCAACTTTTCAAGACTCTTACGTTCTTGTTCTTTCAATAATCTTTCTTGTTCAGCCTTCTTTTCTGCAACCAAACGTTCAGCCTTCAATTTGGCTTCAAGTTCGTCTTCCTTAGCCTTTTGTTCTTCAGCAAGTCTCTTTCTCTCCTTAATAACTTCAACACGATCAGCCAATTCTTGTTGTTCCTTGATCATATTTTCAACAGCACGTTGTAAAGCCAAGTCACGTAATTCGGAGTTTCTAGCAGCAACATTAGTAGAACCTTCAATCAAAGTGGCAGATTCACGTAAAGTGGAGGCTAATTGAGAAATTTGGCTTCTAACCAATTGTGCTGGAGAAACTTGCAACTTGTCAACAAAGGTATCGTTCAAAGATTCTTCAAATGGAGAAGACTTGAAAATAACAACTTCAGCTTCATGGTCAATAGTCAAAGACAAGTGACCCTCCTTAACGGCATTGACAATCAATTCCTCAACTTGCAATTCATTCAAGGAGTACTCTGGAGTAACATCGAAAACACCAAGAGAAATTAAAAAGTCCAACTTGACAGTTTGGTAAACTTGAGAAACTTGTTGGAAGATTCTAATCAAAATAACTTCGGTTAAAGTTGGGATGTAGTGAGCATAATCATTGTCAGCTTGAATAGCAGCAAAAGCCTTAGCAATCTTGGACTTGATATTCAATGGGTGGAATTCACCGTTTTCTAAAACTTCAAACAATTGCTTAATGGATGGGTCAACAAATCCAAGAATGTTCTTGCTGATGATAGATCTAATAAGCCCAGCCTTGGTTGGAATGGTGTTCAAGTTCAACAAAGAAGACAACTTAGCGTTCTTAGTCTTGTACTCATCTACAAGAGTTTCATTGGTGTTCAAAGCCTTTTGTGGGATAGCCAAAGTAGACAACACCAACGTAGATGCATAGTGAGATAATTGTTCGTTGGTGGCATTTGGAGATTGAGAGTACAAGTTGAAGAACTTGTTCCAAGCAGCAGCATGGAATAATGCATTGTCAGAAACAGCGAAAATCTTGGCCAAGTTTTCATAGTAGTTAACCATCATGCTTGGTTTTGGAGTCTTCTTGGAGGCAATGATCAAGGTGTGAACATCGTCAACAGAACGGAAAGACTCTTGCCATAACTCCAACTTAACAGAAATGTTCAACTGATGGAAACGTTGTTCCAAGTAACGTTGAACAGTTTCATTTTCAGAAAGATCAATAGCATTTTGAGTAGAAGATTTAACTTGGGTAGTGACAGATTGCATGTGAGCTCTAAGCAATTCACATAATCTTCTGAATTCGGCCTTTCTCTTAAAGTTAAGACAGAACTTGAAAGCTTGTGTGACAATGGCTGAATAAGTAACTTCCAACTTCGAGTTGTTTCTCAAAATATCCAAAACAGCTCTGAAGGCTTCCCACAAAAATCTCATCCATGGAGTGACCAATTCTCTTTCGGTTCTGTCTGCAGAGTCGGTGTTGGAAACAGCACTCAATAAGATCAGTTCTGGGGATTCAGCAGATTCCAAATCTTCTTCTTCATCTTGATCAATCTTGATATCAGCCTTAGCTTGAGCTTCATCCAACTTCTTTTCTGCTAAGCTAACAAACTTAGTGACAATAACTTGAACAGATTCCAAACCGTTTTCCGACATTTGAACGTTCTTCTTGTATTGGTGCAAGGCATCCTTTGCCAACTTACCACGTCTCAAATCAACGGCCAATTCAATAAGTAAAACTGCAATTGGTTCTAAGTCTTCAACTGCAAGGTAACGAATACGCTTGGATGTAATCAAGTCATACAAGGTGTCCAAGGCAGCGTTTTGCAGACCTACAGCAATCA
This sequence comes from [Candida] smagusa, assembly GCA_030566775.1. NCBI lineage: Eukaryota > Fungi > Ascomycota > Pichiomycetes > Serinales > Debaryomycetaceae > Kodamaea > [Candida] smagusa. The sequence goes on along the minus strand of JAKUAW010000012.1, from coordinate 217,451 downwards.
AATCATGAGCACGCTTTAACACATTTTCCGGACGGAAGTTGTGGTTCTTGTGAGGAATAGCCATCGTGTTTGATTTCTTACAAAAATAAAATTTTTCAAGTATGTGAGAGTCGTGCGTAATGAGAATTTTTTTAGGCAGACTTATTATAATTAGGATATACGAATAGGATGTATGAATAATGTATGAATATATCAATGTAACATATAATTGTAATGTAAGAATATGATTTGTAAGTAATGTGATACTTCAATTTAATGTCTTTATTTAATGCTCTAAAAAAACATTTCAAAAAATAACGACAACTGCAGGATTCGAACCTGCGCGGGCAAAGCCCAAAAGATTTCTAATCTTTCTCCTTAACCACTCGGACAAGTTGCCAATTTTAAAATTTTGCCGGTAGAGGAAAATTGTGAGCATCAAAACAATATCATAGATATAGATCTCTCGAACCATAATATCCAACACACAACAAAACATATAAGAAACATATTATTAACATATTTAAAACAAACATCTTACAAAATTCACGTTAAATATAAATACAATACGAACCAATTACGATTCTATGAAGATTACTTACTCTAAATAAAGTTAAAAAGGAGGGAATTTCTCTTCCATTTCAGGAACCAGCTTGGCTAATGCATCTTTGTCTAATAAAATGATACTCAACTTAGGATCAATACCATATTCAGTAAAGACTCTTCTCAGATCAGTTTCTTGTTTTTTGTGAGTGTAGTCGAAATTACCATAGTACAGAGCATTTTGTTCTAAAAGAATATCTTCATAGTGGAAGTAATCCATTTCAACTTGTTCTTCGTCGAGTTTCTTCTTTTTCTTTTTCTCGCCATCTTCATCTGCAGCTTCATTTGCAGCAACCAACTTGTAAATTTTCAGTATGACAAGGAAGTAGTCGAATTCAAAGCGTTCATGAGAATCTTCAGCCTTGGCCATTTCTTCCAAAAGCATTTTGTACATTGGAGGGACAACTTCAACAGGCATATTGATCATTCTTTCGGAAACAATCAAGCCAACACGCAACTTGGAATCACCCAGAAGCAACTTACGCAACATGATGTTGAATTCGGTTTGCTTTGCAGTTTTTTCAAGAACATAAGCGTTCAACTTCTTGATACTTGGCAGGGTAGCGTGCTCGTTAAGATTGATGACGGTCAACAATGCAAAAGGATCACTTTCTTGGCCATCAGTTTTGATGGTAGTTCCAACAGAGTTCTTGCTTAAAACCAAGTCAGCAAGTCCAGAAATATCAAACTCCTGGGAATCATCACCGAATAATTGAGTTAAAAAGGTTTTGGTTGCATGGAAATCAACATCTGGGTTGAGATCGAAGAAATCGAAATCAACATTCACAATCTCTTCTCCCTCTTCGATTTGCTGTTCTTCGTTTTCGGAATCAGTGTCGCTGACATCGATATCGGAGTCATCATCTACCTTTCTCTTCATGATTTGATTTTTTTGTTTTATTTTCACTTGCGATGAGCAAAGTTATTGTGGGGTACTCTTCAAGTGAAGATGAGCAGGAGCCAGAGCCCATTGTTCAGAACAGGATGACCTTTGCAGGGAGTGTGAAAAGAGTGTATTATGAGACTGGCCAATTTGAATTGGAATCCAGAGAACGTATTAATCCAGATCTAAAGAAGAGAGCCAAGGAGCTTAAAAGACAGCGAAAGGAACAGGAAAAAGAGGGCATCAACAAGGAAAAGCCATTGAAAGTTGCCGCCCCTGAAGAATCTTCCTCGGAAGATGACAACGATAATGAAGAACCGGAGGTGGAGGCATACTCGGAGTTTGTGGGTGAAGCAGAGTTTGATTATCAAAATAGACCATACACTCACTTTGCAGACGATTCCAAACCCGCCTCAGAAAACTTTGTACCGAAGAAGGTTGTACATAGAATAATGGCACACAATCGTGGGATTAACAAGCTTGAATACTTTCCAGTTCTGAGCCACCTTTTGTTGAGTTGTGGAAACGATGGAACAATTAAACTCTGGAATTCCTCAACATACGAGCTCTTGAGGGTTTTCTACGGGCACACCAAAGCAGTCAAGGACGTTGCGTTTGACGCTACCGGTGAACACTTTTTAAGCTGTGGTTACGACCGCAAGATCTTTCTATGGAAAACTACAGGCGAGCATGTTAAGACGTATAATGTTCAGGCGATTCCACAGTGCATGAAGTTCCATCCAGACAACAAAGAGTTTATAGTGGGACTTTCTAATCATAACATCGAGCATTTTTCGCTTGATGTGGACGAACCTCTCCAAGTGTACGATCACCATATGGGGTCTATTAATTCGTTGACGATCATCGGGGACGATCGATTCATGCTGACGGCCGATGATAAAACTGTGCGGATATGGGGCTGGCAAGTCAATATCCCCGTCAAGGTGATATCAGACCCAGCTCAGCACTCGATGCCTGCTGCAGCAGTACACCCATCCTCTGACGAGACTGGTCATATTGCTCTCCAGTCGATGGATAACAAAGTTAGAGTGATTCAGGCTTCGGGCAAATACAGATTCAACAGGAAAAAGGTATTTCGTTCACACCATATTACCGGGTATGGTGTGCAGATAGATTTCTCGCCGGACGGGAAGATTCTAGTGAGTGGTGATGCTGGAGGGTTTGCATGTTTTTGGGATTGGAAGCTGACCAGATTAGTGACAAAGTTAAAAGTTGGAGAAAAGGTGATCCTGTGTGTGAGGTATCATCAAAGGGAAACATCTCGTGTTGTTTTTGGTGGGTTATCTGGTGAGATAGTATTTTGTAAGTAACCTACTTATATCCAGTACGGACGAAGGGGTAGTAGATATGAGTAGTACGTGTAAAGCATAATTATAAGTAGGAGTATAAGTATGCGTGAATAATGAGTAGAGTGGATGGTTGAATAGATGAGATATTAGATAAAGATTTATCACTTCGTTCATTTGTTTACATCACGACACACTTATCCTTCTTATAAGCATTTCTCCTCCTATGATGCTTATGCTTATCATGACCAGTTTTCTCATGAGTATTTTTGTCATGCCCAGAGGTCAAGGGTTCTAAAGGAGAAACTAATAACTTCGATAACTTCTTCAAAGAGCCATCATCATCATCAGATTTCAGAGACCCAGACCATTGACTATTCTTACGATACTCCCCATGATGATCACTCTTCTGAGCCAATTCCTTAATATAATTCTTTTCCTTATCAGTAATATACCAAAAGAACTTATTGCGAATATCAAGAAAATTGACATCCGAAGGAAACTCCACTTTGTCAGTCTCTGCAGACACAATAGGACTCAAGACCGTTTCTTCTGACCAAAACTTGCTATTCATACCCTGGGGTGGAATAACATGACATTCGTCCAGCGAGTCATTTGCAACCAAACGGTAAAATAACATATAAGGCCATTCAGTATCAAATAAGTACTTGAAAGAATGCTCAGTGACACGACCTTCAGTCTTTAAATCATCATATAAATACCACGTAGCTTCATAAGCCTGATCTTCAGTGACATTATCATCTGTACTTTTGCGAACCAACGTTACAAAATGACCATGGTCTATCAGAGTGCCTCTATGGCAAACAGCTGACTCCAAAATTAAGCGGAAATCACCTGGGGCATCATCGTTTTCGTCATCCGCAACAAACTGGGGCAAGTTTATCACTGGAGGAACAACAATACGACGCTGTGAGCGATTTGCAGTCAGCAGGTTTGTGTCAAAAGAGTACCTTTTGAGACACAAAGGAAGGATTGGGCGTCTATTGGCAAATTCCTTGGAGGTTTTAGCGTTTGTTGCCAGGGCATCGTCAGTATAAAAGGGTAAAAGACGCAAGAACATCCATGCAGGTAAGTTAACTTCTCTTTTAGTGGACTCATTATTTGACCACAAGGAAAGAGTCGAAGATCTTGTGCGAGAGATCATTTTTGAGGTTGGAGACCCTTTAACAAGATCTGTGGAGGAAGAAAACCTTGCTTTTGTGGGGGACTCAGTTATTACCGCGTCATCCAAGTACTCGTTGTGTTCTATTGTGGGCTCCAATTTTTCGAAGCGGGCATCGGAGGCACGGCGAATAGTCTCTAAAGTTGCTCTGCGCTCCAATTCTCTTTTAACACTTATAGAGTTGTTAAAGTAATGTTCAAGACACTCTTCTAAAAGAATGGACAGGTCGTCAGTTTTAGTTTCAAAACTTACATCTGAGCTCTCCAAATCGGAATCATCGTCTGGAATGCTAACATAGAGCATACGCTCTTTCAGGTACTTTTCATCATCCACCTTACTAAATTTCCCTGCATGCTTGATTTCGATTTTGAAGGTGAGAAGAGGCATCAGGAGGGTTTCTGTGAGAAACAGGAACAAGGGGGCGGCGTCTTGCTGTTTGTGAGAAAGCGCCTCGGTCCAGCCAAGCAGCAGTAACAACTCACAGATGCGGATGGTTAAGTCCGTGGTTATGAGGTTCCCAGAGCGTAAAAGACTCGCATACAACCGAAGAAGAGTGGACAATTGATTGATTGATTTATCGGAATGATTGCTGATGAATAGAATCGGTTCAAACAGTTCCAAGTTGGCAAACATGGCAAACAAAAGCAGGTCCAAATAGCACATGACGTGTTCCCAGTTCTCCGCACCCCTGAAGGTGATCTGTTGGCCCATTTTGTTGATGATACTGTTAGTTAGAAAATGACCTTGAACACTAAGCTGGAAGAATCTAGATAAATTGTAAGCAATGACGGGATCTCCATTAGCAAACGGCAGTTTGAGGAGTGCAATGAGCTCTGTGGTAGAGGGCACGGGGAGCTTGTTCAGCTCGAACCATTTAGTTAATTGGACCACACTCAGAGACGAATGCAGGTATTTCTTGGGATTATGAGGAATTGAATCTCCAGCATATTGCCTATACTTATCGTACGACTCTACGTAATGGTTCCAGAAGGACTCATCAAGAACTTTATCGTCGTGCTTCCTCTTGAACATTAGATAATTTTTGCACGTGTGTGCACACAAACATATTTATTATACCGCCGTAATATTTAACTCTCTCATTTTACCTAACACATCGTCGATTCTCTTTTCCAATCTTCCAGTGAGGTAGTCCTCACGGGTGCGGGCATCCAAAGTAGCCTGTAATCCATTCAAATGGGAGTAGTTTTCGTTGAAAAACCTCAATTGGATCTTGACAAACAGTTCAAACAGAGGGTCCAAAAATGGAGTCCGTAAACTGATCAACTTGGGCAAGTCATGTTTCAACTGAGAATTGACATGCTGGTATTGTACCTCCAATTCACCTAGTTGTTCCTTTGCGCTTTTGATCAGGTTTTCTGGGGTATTTGGCGACTCCACCAACTTGCGAACCTTCAGTTTCATGGCATCATAATCCAATTGTTTCTTGGACCGCTTCTTTATAGCATCGTTAACCTCAACAAAGTAAGAATTGAACTTGGCCACGGGATCAAGAACCGTTTGTTTGTAGGGATCTTCCAAAGCGTTTAAAGCTACGTCATTCAAATGGCGCATGGATGTTTCGTACTCATGGGCTAGAGGCTTATGAGGGTTCTTTTCTTCATCAGTCTCCTTGGAATGATTCCCGTAGAAACTCCCCAACGCTGTTCCAATATTCACCTGGGCGTTGGATAAGATCCGCAAACTATTCAAATACGCTCTCAACTCTTTATGTAGTTTCTCCAGGGTTTGTTCCATTTGGCGGAACCTTCTTTCCTCGTGCTCATAATCCGCATCGTGTGATTGTTCAATGTGTCCTGTTTTCACCATCACCTGTGTTCCAGCACGGTTAATGGCTTTTTTGAGCCCACTCCATGACATTTGTAAGGTAAATTTTAATTAAAAAAATTTGAAACAAGTTTCAAAATCACTGGTTTCGAAATCGCATCAACACAGAGGAAGTTTATCAGTTACATTAGGTTTACAGTAGGTTTACATCAGTTACGTTATACATTCTCCTTATTTTTTTTTTTGTTTTAAAAAATATCATGGGTAACAACGCTTCTACCACCAATTTGTCCACCCGCAAGTCAACTGCTGGGCAGCCTAGACAGCAAGCGGTTAAGCAGCCTCAGGGGAAAAACTTGGATGACGAATTCAGCGATATGATATTACATCAGGTCATTGATAAACACCAATATGGCAAGGTGGATAAGGGTAAAGCCAGGGGTAAGAAAAGTAAGGGTCCTGGGAATCAGTTTTCCAGTGACTTGATTGAAGACGAGTTCAATGAATTGAACCAAGGCCTTATTGAAACAGAGCCAACCCAAATCACAAGAAACATCTTGGATGACGATGTAGAGATGAAAAAGGATCAGGTACCCGATACATCGATCTTACCGCTGATTGCCCTCAACAGTATAAGCCCGCTGTATTCGGAACATGATGGGAAGCTAATTCCTGTGGAAATCAAATGGATTAATCTGAATAGGGAGCAAATACATAAAATCTCTATCATTGGGTCATTTTCCAACTGGAGAGACGTGGTGAAACTTTACCCGCTGGAAAACGGGTACTCCACCACAATGCACTTGCCGTTGGGTGTGCATAAGCTTCTTTATATTATCAACAACGAGTATCGTGTAAGTGATCAGCTTCCAACAGCCACCGATCAAGAAGGGATCTTCTTCAATTGGTTCGAGGTGGTAGATCCCACCTCCAGAGATCACTTGAGTGCAGGGAAGTTGGAATTGGATGAAATCAATAAAAAGTCAAACAGCTTCTTGGCGAAGTTATCCAAGGAGGTATCTGAGTTTGAGCATGTGGAGTATATGGACATTGACAGGCCTGTTTCCAAGGCAAACTCGTACGCTTCGTACGTTCCGTATAATGAATCCACCTCTTCGTCCTTCCAACGCAACCACTACCCAGCCTCCAACTTGTCGTATTCCAACGAAATCCCAGAGATGTTTGTAAACTACGACTACTTCAAGAAAAAGGGCGACGATTATGAACTCCCGGAGCCACCGCAGCTCCCGGCTCACTTGAACAATGTCTTGTTGAACAAGTTATCGCAACCAGCCCCTCCTCCTCACAATTTGTCGCATGTCCCGCACCTGTTTCCCGAACCTTCCAACCTGGTCTACCAACACAGAAGACCCATGTTGAGACGTGCGGACTCTTCCTACTATGCCAGTAACAAGGAGGCGTACCATTTGGCGGTCCCCAACCACGTCATCTTGAACCACTTGATGACTACCTCCATCAGAAACGACGTTTTAACTGTGGCCTGTATTACCCGTTATCTGGGAAAGTTTGTAACCCAAATTATGCACTCACCGGCGGAGTGATTATATAGAATACATTTATTAGCTATTTATTGCGTTGCCGTCTTTCTCTTCGAAGCCGTGCTTGCATTCTCGCATATGTTCCTCGCCGAACCATAACCTCCAACTGAAATCTGCTAAATTCAGGATAAAACATCTTTGAATACACGTGCAAACGATTCAAATATGTATTCCGTTGACTACGGCTCGTATCCCGCACCCAAGAGTGCTGTCCAACCTTAAAATCACAGTAATTCTCAAATACCTCCATTATGGAATTTTGCACGGTTTTAATAAGCAGAAGATGGTATCCTTCCAATCCAAGGATTTTACGAATTTCAACATTATTCAACCTGGAGTAGTACCGATCATCCCGATTCTCTTCTTCTCCATTCTTGCATAAAAGTCGATGCTCTCCAAGTGTAGGTGTCGTGGTTGATGTTTTTACATACCCAGTAATTTTATGCTTCTCCTTCAACACCTTTAAGGTGGGATACTTTTTCTTAACAACCTCCCGAAAGTGTGCTTTTTCTCTAGAAGTTAATCTAAAGCTTCTTGAATCTTCCGTACTTTTCTTCGATAATAGATCTCGGAATTCCTGATAATATTTTGAATGTTGAAAGATTTTAATCTTTACAATGAATCCAGTTTGTCTATCAATTAACTTCACTCTGGCTTTCTTATGTCTTTTCTTGACGGATGGATCTTCCCATATTATATATTCCGAGAAGTGTGTTTTATTTCTATCGTATTCATCTTCATAATCTTCAATTTGGTGATTTTCGTTATCTTCACTATAACTTTCACTATCACTATCATCATATGATGAAACATCGCTTATCATTTCACTCCTTCTTTCAATGTAATTCTCGCTTGATCCACAAACCTGATCTCTTCCAAGAAGGTCTATCTCATCTGAATCAAATGCAATGGGAAGCAGAAATTGGGCATTGCTAAAGACGTTAAAACTCGACTGACTAATTGGAGGGGATGAATGACTTTGGACTATCTTTCCAAAACTCAAATCATGGACTTCATATTCGGGGAAGGGAGGTAATCCTGTCCAATTGGGTTGGCTGCAAAATGATATATCTCCACATCCAGATAGTCCTGAGGTACTATGGAGAAGGATTTCTGATGAAAGATTAATTGATTCCATGATCCTTGGGGTAAAAATAGCTAAGAAAATGACAGGGTCTAGGTGATTTTGTGTACGAACAAACAAACGAAGTGAGTTTGTGAGTTGAGAATAAGAATGAGTAAACTGCAAATAATGAATGAATAAACGAATTAAGTTTGACAAATTCATAGTTTGATTTAGGTTTCAAAGAGTTATAATGTAGATTTTGACAGAAGTCAATTATTTAGGTAATGGTTATTAGTTACTAGTTGGTTGTGATTAGTTACTAGTAGGTTGGTTAGTTTCTAGTTACTAGTTGATTGAAGTTATTTGTTAGTTATTTGTTAGTCGGTTCATGTTGTAACTAATATCTTTATAACATTTAACTCATAAACTCACTTCGTTCGATTTATCATTCATTCTCACTATATACCTCCCTCAACGCAACAAACTCGCTTCGTTCGTTCGTTTATTCAAGCTGCTCAACAATACTATCAGCAACACCCTGTGCATCACTCCTCAAATACTTACTATTCATCAAAATTTGTAACAACTTCTTAATACCAATCTTAAGATCAAACCCAGACAATTGCTTCATAATAATATCTCTATCTGGACTCTTACTCATATAACCTAACTTGGCCAAAACATTACCAACTTCCGAAGGAGATGTAATCGAAGGAATTGCAATAGAATTAGTGAAACAATCAATCAAATTCATATGCTTCATAACAGTATAATGAGAAGTGGTACCAATAATCAATAACTTTCTACCACGAGGAGGCTTCTTGGTCAAGTAAACCATCAACAATTGTAAAACCTCGTTGGAGAAACGAGGGCCAATTGGCACATAGCCAATCAAAGTTTCAATCTTATCAATAACCAAAATATTCAATGGCGACTTGTAAACGTCTCTAAAAACATTATCAATGTGCGCAATCTTGCTTGGCTCGCTCATACCAACCAAACTCTCAGCAGACAACATCTTAATAAACGGAAACCCGGAGTTTAAAGATAAAGTGGCAGCAATGGCGGTCTTACCCACACCGGCCGGTCCATGTAACAAAACACTAATCAAGTTTTCAGTTTCACTACCCTTGATTTCATCAACAAAAGATTGACCTCTGATGAAAATATCGTTGATGGTTTCGTTGTAAGGAATAATACCAAAAGGAGCAGCCAGTTTGATATCTTCTTCATCTGCACCAAAAGCAGGCTTGACTTCTTTAAGAGCCTCGGTAAAGTCGTCTCTTCCAATGGTCATCTTGTCGATGGTCGCAATATCAATCAGTGCAACCGAGCCCTTCTTGGTGTGTCTGGAAATAGCAAACGACTTGGCCGAGTTACATAAACCTTCTAATTCTGCACCAGTAAAATTCTTTGTCATTGAAGCCAATTCTTTAAAGTCCACATCTTTATCCAATAAATTGTTTTCACGCAACTTGGCGGTGTGAATTTGCAAAATATCGTATCTACCCTTTTCATCAGGTAAACTGATTTCAATCTGGATTTCAAAACGACCCGGTCTTAATAACGCGGTATCAATCAAGTCCAATCTGTTGGTCATACCAATGATCAAGATGTTGTTCAATTGATCCACACCATCCATCTTCGAAAGCAATTGGTTAACAACATTATCTCCAACACCGGTTCCATCCGACTTGGAAGAACCTCTTTGCTTAAACACCGAATCCAACTCATCAAAAATGATAACGTGTAAATCACTGTCATCACCCTTGGACTTGTATTCAGCTTCAGCTTCTTTGAACAAGTTTCTGATGTTTCCTTCCGATTCACCCACATATTTACTCAACATTTCTGGACCATTCACAATCTTGGGCTCTTTTCCATTCAACATCTTCGACAACTTACGTGCAATCAATGTTTTACCGGTACCTGGAGGACCGAAAAGAAGCAACCCTTTACAGTGCTTGTAATCCAACTTTTCAGCAATTTCTGGAGGTAAAATTCTACTGTTGAAAGCTCTTCTAAAGATGTCCTGGAACTCTGCATCCAAACCACCGATTCCCAAATCCTCCAACTTGAAGTCTGGGTTGATAATCAGTTTCTTGACACGAGGACGACCCCCGGCACCGGCGCCCAATCTCTTTCCTTGGAGCTTCGAAGGCTTGGCCAAGTTCAAAATTGACCTTTCGGTTGGGTAAAACACTATCTCCGTCTTACCCCTAGTTAAAATCCCCTTGAGTGACAAGTCAGACGAGTCTTGAATAGAGGGCCCATCCGGCCTAATGGTAACCACTTGTGCACTATTGATCAGGATCATATAGATACCGCCTTTGAACTCCATAACAATCTGTTGTGTTGGCTGTATGATTTGGTTTTCAAAGCAATTCATAAACCGATCAACCAATTCATCGTGGTTAATGGGATTCGAGTGGGCGGTCTTTTGAGACCTGAAATCAATCAAGATTTCCAATCCACTGAGATACTTTTCTTGCCCAGATTCGAAAATATTGAATGTTTCAACCAAAACATCTTGGTCAATGGACCATTTACCCCAAAGTCTCACGTTAGCCCCCAACCCGACTTTGCCTGGCGGACATTCTTCGTCCTTGATGATAGAGTACACGTAGTGCCCATCAAGAATGACTGTACTCCGCTCTGGTACTCCCTCAAAGTCTTGTGGGTTGACTCCAATACAATTGGCAAGAATCACTTCATTCAGAGAAGCTTGCATTGAACGAAGTGTTCTTTTGATGTGTCTAGTTTGGGTGCCACGTGGTTGTTGGTGAGATGGAGGTGCTACCCCCGGTCTACTGTGTGTTATAGTATGTTGATCTGGCCCGTTAGGGTTATTTGATACTCTGTGGAATCCAAATTTCTCCATGGTGTTGTTTTTTATTTTTGATCTGGTCACTATTTTTGTAAAGGCGAACAAACGAACAAACGAATAAACTAACGATGCGAGGTACAAGATGTGAGTTTGATGAATAAATTAATTAAACCCTTCTTTACTAAGCATATGCAGTGTTAGTACCCTGAAGACATTACGAATGTATATATAGTGTATTCCTCATCCTTACCAATTTCAGTATACCTTCCTATTTCAGACTTTAGAGGGACCATTTTCCGAGAAGCTTCATTATAACTTCAGCTACCAACACACAGCTATGCATGGAATGCGTTAGAATTTATATTTACATGTAGCGAGAAATTAGTTATAGCTACCGTGGATAGATAGTTAAGAGACTCCAAACAGCCCATATGCAAACGATTGGTCATTTCTTTGGCAAATTAATGACCACTTTATGCAAGTTACACACAGTATCACAGTTCGGTTATAACTAATAATTTGATCACCAAATTGAGAAGTAATCACCATGATAATCAATAGAAATTTCACTGCTTGTCCATGAAAACGCGCCTCTACAAAAATTTCAGCATATTGGTTTAGTGGTGTAGCGGCTATCACGTTTCGTTTACAAGTGCTCCGTACTGTAAGCTCCGAAAAGGCCCCGAGTTCGATCCTCGGCTAGATCATATTTTTGGAACCCTTCTAAACATGAATGCTTAGTTGTCGGGACTGTTCATCGCTTGCGTGACACCTATCACGTGCTGGGCTGCAAAAAAATAGATTTTGTGTGACGTAAAGTGGGATTACCCGATTAGAACGAAAATTCGCGACTTAACCTAAAGAGGCATACATATTGATCCCTTTCGATAATTTTGTGCCCTGAACATAAACAAGATCAGCTACAGGTAGACTATTTTAATTGTATTTAAAATAAAAAATGAGAGTGAAAGGAGTAATTTTTTTTACATAAACGTACATAGGAATCATCAGCAAAAGGCAAAAAATTAAAACGGCAAATGAAGTGAACAAGATAATGAGAAGTGAAATTTTTTTTGTGATATAATGAACAACCTTTCACTCCCATACTTTCTAGTAATGTAAACTAGAAGAGGACTTTTAGAAAAGACCTTAAATAGAAAAAACTCAACTAGAAAAGTAGTTTGTAGAAGCCAGAACACTGTTTTTACGATAAAATTCAGAGGTTTGGTTCGTGGGGATTGAATGGTTGTGGAAATTTCCGTTATCGTTAGAGGCATTCAAAGGCATATTCATATTGTACTGCTGAGGAGCAGCAGGATGAGGAGCAGCGGGATGAGCGGCAAGGGGATGAGCAGCAGGGGAAGGGTACTGAGGATAGCCCTTGTAGTTGTAGTGTTGTTGAGGCGGTTGAAAGGAAGATGACTGATAGTGGTCGATGGGGAAGGGGGTCAGGGAAGGGAAACCGTACGGAGCATCATTAAGAACAAAGTCCGAGTTTTTCTCTAAACCTTGATGGAATGTGTTGTTGTTGAAGTAATTTGCAGGCAACGAGACGTTTCTGTTCTGGTGGAGTTTGATTGCATCCGGCACGGAAGTGCTGACGGAGCGAGGCTGGGGAGGGTAATCAGAGCCATAATCTTGATAAGGAAGTGAATAGGAATGAGCATGGAAGTTATTTGGTTGATAAAAGTGCATTTGTTGGTTTTGAGGGTAGTTGACGGAAACCGAGTGAGCATGGCCCTTTTTCAACTTTGCTAAATGCATGGGTTGTTGTGGTTGGTAGTTGTTTAAGATGATGTTGATTTTGGACTGGATACGCTTTCCAAAGCTTGAAATAATTTTACAATTCTGGAACCAATACTTTATAATTACAATTTGAAGGGAGTCAATTGGTTCGTTGTTGGGTAACAATGGAGATAACTTTTCAACAATATATCTTTGGTTTTTATCTTGGTAAGAAACTTGAGGATTAACCAAAATATCAATCAAAGTTTGGATGACGTAGTTACCATATGGATCATTGATTAACTTGTTCAAGTCATTAATCAAGACGTTATAAATTAAATCAAATTTTAAATTTGAAAAATTTAAACTAAGAACTTCGTTATTATAACAATTCTTCAAGAACTTTTCAATAACGTTTGATGAAAACTTTAAATTACACAAGTTGTTAATACCATACTTGACAAAGTTATCGAATATTTTATAATTAATCTCTAAAGAGTTAATCAGAATCAAATATTGTAAGACATAATTGCCAAACTGGTCATTAATAAGCAACAGGAAATTTTTAAAGTTTAAAATGCAGTTGGAAAATTCATCGAGTTGCAGGGGCGTAACATGGTTCAAGCATTTTTGCAAAACACAACAACCATGCTTATGAGTTGCAACGATGAATAAATCAGCGATGATGGAATCATAGATAAATTGACATTCTGGAGGTTGATACTTGTTTAAAATCTTTTGAATCACATGATTTCCATTCAAATCTTTGATGAGTTCAATAATATAAGGCTTAAGACCCTTTGTGAGTAAGCCCAATTGATAAGCGTTGTTCAAGTTATCAATGATCTTTTGCAAAGCTCTAGTACCATGTTGATTAATGGAGATTTGAAACAAGTTATACTGCAAAATTTCCAAAATCAAGTTGAGATTTTGTTCATTACAATAATTGATTAACTTCTGGATCAAATAGTTTCCAAATGGGTCTATGATCAACTCGTATAAATAAGGATAGATTTGTTTGAAGATGATTTCAAAGTTTGATAATCTAATGTGATAATTGGAGATCAAGTTTTCATCGATTTTCTTTTGCAAGAAACGACATCCATACTGATCTTTGGATAACTTTAAGATTTCCAGTTTGATTTGAATCAATGGGAGTTTGTTGATTGAGGCCAAGTATTCCTTGTCTATTTTTGACTTGGATTGCGCCTTTGGTTTCGACACCAAGTTTTCCTTGTCAAACGACGAGTCCATTGAAACATGCCGAGAGTGTGGGTACACATTTGACATCAACATCTCCGTATACGCTCTGTCGCCTAGAACGTCAGACGAATTGGATGACACGTCAAGCGACGACGCCAGAATGTCAAACGAGCTGGTCGACCCGGACACTACGGACCCAGACCCAGACCCAGACCTCGACCCGGTCCTCGACGCCCCTCTGCCTGCACCGTCCCCCGGCACAGGCACGTCCATAAAAATTCCAGCACTGCCCATACTGGCCGGCGCCTCGTCAATTCCAAAGCTAGGCAAGCTGAGCGCGTGGTTCAATTTCCCCAGAGAGTCCCATAATACCGACTTGGCAAACTTCTTTGCTGGCATGTTGGCTCCCTTGGTATCGCTAGGTGGTGTGGTTGGCTCTATTAACGAGTTAATCGAATTAATCGAAAGATTGTGGTTGTGCGTCATGTGTGGTTTCTTTATAATGAAAATACAATGCTTAAACTGGCATAACAGATCAAGCCTAATATCTCCACTGTTAAAGAAAGTAGTTGGTTATTATAAAAAGATTTAAAATATTTATAAGGAGAGAATGGAGGATCAAAAGAAAGAAAAATATAAAGAAAAAATTAATCAAAATTGAGCGCTTATGCTCCTCGCAACACCTCCTTCTATTATTATCGTTATATACTACTACAATCTTCGTTTCCTTTTCTATTCTTTTTTATCCTCTGCTTCCTCTACAATCCTTCTCTGCCTTCTAATAAAATTTTAACGAGGTCCTGATTACGAAAGGTTTTTTTTTTCTTCACCTTTTTGTTTCTTTGTTTCCCTTTCTTTTTTCCGGACCTGGGGAGTTTGTTTTTTTCTTGCTGTGGAATGGTATTAGCCGATGAGTCCTAGGTGTATCAAGTATCTCATTCACTATGCTTTACACTGGTACTTGGTTGAAATAATTCATTCACTTTTATCTACTCTCCCGGCAGCCCCGAAACCAAATGAAATTCTCCTTTTCTTTTACTTTTCTATGGGGTTTTCTTATATATAATTTCTCTGTGCATAAATATAGCTGCGTATTTCATTTTGTAACAAGCAGCGTGGATCTGATTGCTAGACTTTGTGGCTTGTAGCTTTCGTTCATGGTTTAGTATTGTTTGCGTGTCATCCCTGTAAGAACTGACGACAGTCTTGAAACGACAGCTATGTAGTACTTTATTTAATGCTTATGAACCTTTCTTGTCTCCTTATTATTCCTTTATTTAATATTCCCTTCTTATTCCCATTAAACATTCTATAATCCATTAACTTAATTTAATTACCATTTCCTATTTTTATTATCCATTAACTTAATTTAATTACTATTTCCTTTATAACCCATTATTTGCCCTATAAAACTTATTAATTTCCTTTTATTAACTTTCACTTATTCTCGTTTATACCTCCCACTCTTAACATACTCATTCACTATCTCATAACCAAAGATGAACTCCCCAACCTGTTGGTGAGTTCGAACCAAAAGACACTCATGGAGTCGCCTCTCAATTCTTCGTTTCTGCCGCTCTCTAATAAGCTCCCTTCTCTGTGCTTGCTCATACGAATCAGGAAAATCACTCTTCATAAACCCAGGTGGTGATTGGAATTTGTCATATATCTGGCTTAATTGATCCTCGTACTCGGTGTTATCGCTTTTTCCGTCAACGAGCAAGTGAAACCGCTTCAAATTTTGTTCTTCGCTTTTGGTCATCCCAGGCTTACGCCCGCCGCTGCCTTTATAATCCGGATTGGGCTTGAAGTCGGATATCATCCATTTCTGTTCGTTGATAGGGTTAATGTTTAAATTCATTTTCATGTCACTGTGGAATTTACTGATGTAATACTTTTGAAGAAAGTCTCTTCTTTGAAGAATCGTGTAAGGTTTAGGCATATCTGGGATACGGAATTCTATTTCTTCTTCACTATCCTCGATTATTTCCACATCGGGTTGGTTTTTTGAAGGTGGTGATTCTGTAAATTGCGTTTCAGAGATTCTAATTGGTGATTGCATAAACATTTTAGGTGATTGCATAATTATTTTTGGTGATTCATTTCTTACCATTCTTGGTGATTCCTTTCCTGGTGGCTCCTTTCTTGGTGATTCCTTTCTTGGTGA
This sequence comes from [Candida] smagusa, assembly GCA_030566775.1. Lineage (NCBI taxonomy): Eukaryota > Fungi > Ascomycota > Pichiomycetes > Serinales > Debaryomycetaceae > Kodamaea > [Candida] smagusa. The sequence continues at coordinate 201,164 of JAKUAW010000012.1, read as the reverse complement.
TTCCTTTCTTGGTGACTCCGATTGTATTCGCAATGAATCCTTTTTTGGAGATTCTGTGTGTTGCGTTCTCATGGAATCCCTCTGAAATCGTACAATTACTTCCCTCTTCTGGGGAGATACCTTAATCGGCGACTTGTCCTGCGAATCGTCCGAATACTGCGTTGGGATCATATGAAAATCAATCTCATCGTCAGAATGGATCTCCATCGAACGACTCCGTAAGCTAGGAATCTCCTTCATCCCCCGCGAAACCTCAAACGATTTCATCTTCATATACTTGTTTGCTCGCTTGCTTGGGCTCGTCGACGCGCTCCGAACAAGCCCTACCTTACCGAGCTTCTCGCATCGACTCCTCCACTTCTCCACCTCCGCCTGAAGCTCCCGAACCTGCTCCTGGAGCTCCCGTATTATCTGCTCGTTGTCCGCCTGACTAGCCCCAATCTCTTGCTCAATTAACTTGTTGATCCGCCCATACAACTCACTCCGCCGGTCCATTATTGCAGCAGAGATGTTTTTTCTGGCACTTTTTTTTTCCATCGAAAACAAATTAAAAAACATGTTTGGATCCACTTCTGCCACTGCAGGTGCACAGTCTGGGGCCTCGGGAGGCTTGTTTGGTAACAACAACACTTCCAATTCGTCAGGTGGTCTTTTTGGCTCAAACAACAATAATTCTGGTGGTCTTTTCGGCGCTAAACCAGCCTCATCCACTGGTGGCATCTTTGGTAGCAATTCCCTGAACACTTCAGGTGGGGTGTTTGGAAATAACAATGCCAATCTGAATACTTCGGGTGGCATGTTTGGTAATAATACAACCTCCAATAACAACACTTCTGGTGGTTTGTTTGGAAGTAATGCAAACTCAAACAACAACACATCGGGTGGGTTATTTGGAAACAGCACTGCAAATGCAACTAACAACACATCTGGTGGGTTGTTTGGCAACAACAGTACCAACACAGCGAACAACACGTCTGGTGGGTTGTTTGGAAATAACGCCAATAATAACACTACATCTGGTGCGTTTGGTAATTCTGCTAATACCAACACATCTGGTGGATTGTTTGGCAACTCCAACACAACTAACAACGCATCTGGTGGTTTATTTAGTAACTCCAACACAACAAACAATACCTCTGGTGGTTTATTTGGTAACTCCAATACAGCTAACAATACCTCTGGTGGTTTATTTGGTAACTCCAACACAGCTAACAACACATCTGGTGGTTTATTTGGTAACTCTGCCAACAAAACTGCATCCGGAGGATTGTTTGGTAACTCATCTAACACAACCAACAACACAACCGGTGGCTTGTTTGGTAACTCTTCTAACACAACTAACAACACATCCGGTGGCTTGTTTGGTAACTCTTCTAACACAACTAACAACACAACAGGTGGCTTGTTTGGTGGTAGTAACGCCTCTGGGTCCCTTTTCGGCAGTAAACCGGCAGCCACAGGAGGACTCTTTGGAAACTCTGCCAATACAGGTGCTGCAAACACTTCTGGGGGGCTTTTTGGTTCGCAAGCTGCAGGTGTGAACGCTGGACAAAATCAACAGGTTACATTAGTCGGCATGTCTCGAGTTGGACTGCTTCCTCCAGCCATCAAACAAGAATTGGAGCAATTCGACCAGTACATCAACACTCAACATTTAATTGCAACCACCTTGCAAGAGGACTACCAAGCACATAATACGCTCATCGAGTCGATACCCAAGGATATCAGCTACTTGAGAAGCAAGCTTTTGTCAACCAAACAAGCACTCAAGTTTGATCAATCGCAATTGGTCCAACTTAAAGCATTGAATAACGAATTGACCGATGACATAACGAAAATCATGCAATTGATAACAGAGTTATCCACGCCGGGCACTCGTCTCCTGCTGTCCTTTCATTTGAATGATTTCTTCATCAAGAAAATCAAAAAGTATTATGAGGTCTTGGGTGAGTATGAACAGCTTGTGACTGAATTACAACTTATTTTGAATGGGTTGGAAAAGCTGTGTAATGAAGGCTTTGGTAATTTATTTAATATTGTTGAAGTGATTAAATCCCAGTACAATTTATTTATGGAATTGTGTGATATTATGGCTCAGTTACATAACCAAGTGAATAAGTTGAAGTGAGCAAAAGTGATATGCCATTCAGAGCAAAGCAGAAAAGATGGCAGAAAGCCATCTTTTCTAAATTATGGCATCTAAAAGATAAAGGTAAAAGGATAGTTAGGTTTATTTTAGTCCCTTTTCTGTGACAAATAGTCACCGTTATAGTTATAGAATTCGAGTGGAAAAATTGTAGAGAAAATTCGCATGTCGTACTTGGCTAAATACCTTAAACCGGTGAAAAAGAAGAAGAAGGATAAGGTAGTAACGCCCGTTGTTGTTGTGGAACAAAGTAAGCTTGTAGACGATGGAGAAGACGATGACGAAGACGAGCAGCCGGTGGTTCAGCAGCTGAACAAAGGCTTCAAAGGGTTCAAGCGTATCGATGGAAAGGAAATAACAAAGGCCGAACCCCCACATCAGAAGACCGTGTACCGTGACTCTGCAGGCAGAATCGTCGACATCGACAGCAAGCGCCAGGAAATCAGCAAACCGCAGGCGCCCAAAGAAATCAAGCTTCTGGAACTGGAAATCATCTCTCAGCTGAAGCCCATCGCCAAAAGAAAGTACGATTACGAGGACCCAAAACAGGTTTTTGAACCGGAAGATAGTAGTAACACCACAATTTACGATTACACCAAAGGGATTAACCCTTCCAACCGCTTCAACTTGAACGCAGGCGTACTCTGGGACGGCATCGACCGCTCGAACGGCTTTGAATCATTAATCCTACAAAAACAAGAAGAGGAAAAATACAAAAAAATTGTCAAGAACCAAAGCTATCAGTTAGAATTTTAATGTCATATGAGTTTGATCCTGTTAGAGGACGTTACTTTAAAGTTGTAAATGGAGCGCAGAATAACCCACACCTTATGAAGTATCACAACAACACTCTTCAGGCTCAGAAAAGGAAGTCAGAGCATCATCAGAGGGTGGACAAACTCCTTGTTTCTCCGAAGGGGTACCGTGATCTTAAGGAGTTCTACATACGACGCCACTATTATGATCCACGCAACTACCTTTTGAATACCAAGCTTGGCCATTATGACCCCCGCGTGGCCGGCTTGACCGAGAGAGCTGATTCGCTAGTGTTTGAAAGCTCACTCACAAACGGGCGCTTTCTTGCCCATTTTGGCTCCTTGTCTATTCAATTGTTGAATAATATGTTGGTGTTTCAAGACATGGACCTGCGTGTCTTTGCCCTACAAATCCCCAAATCCTTCTCGCATGCAGCGCAGCACGTCTGCCTCAAAGACACTGATGCCGCTAACTACGCCGTCCACGTGACGGAATCCTGTTCAGGCCTAGTGTCGGGCATATTGTTGGCATGCATTCCTGAAAATGGCCAACTCTACATATCCTTGCATTCCATCACCATCAAAAATGGCGTTGGCTCCTCCATAAACTACACTGCTTCCTTGATACGCTTTCTTTCAAACCATAAACGTTTAAATTGGCTTCTAAAGGAAGTTTTGTTGAGGTACACCCTACCAGTAATGAAAATCACCCTGCCCACAAAGCTATTGGAAGAAACCAACCGTCAGCTACAGAATTCTAAAGACTCTTTGGCCGTTGTAGATGACTACTTCATGAATATGTCGGGGTTCAGGCCTTACGATTACGAGGACAGCAGGCATGTTCTGAATATAATCGTTAGGTCCATTCAAACTTTCGCAACCTCCCAAGATATTGGAATTATAGTCAACGGTGAGTACTTGAGATTGAAGTATTCAAAACTTCCAAACTTCTATAATCTTAGAGTGGGCTCTTATCCAAAAGGTCATATCGTCATTTCTGGCCCAAACACTTATTGTTTTGTCGGCAATAAAGTTAAAACATTGGACTCCCAAAAATTATCCTGTCTGTACAAAAACCTAAAACAGGTGGTTCCATTTGCTTCATTGTTACTTTTGGTCACTCTGACTGCTGCTTATGTGGTAGACTCTAATTTGACTGAAATCCAATGTTTAGGAAGTGTTTTAAATAATACTGGTGCTCAACAATTGGTTCATATTATTAATAACAAGTATGTGCTAATGAATCAAGATCATACAACTTTGGTTCTTTACTATCTAAACTTGTCTGGCTTTCGTACTCTAAATCAAAAAACCATTCAATATTCTCCTCCTGAGAATACTACGAGGTTGGTTGGTATGACTGGAATTGAAAAAATTAGACTTTTTTATCATTAATGGGTATTTAGAAATGCATAAAACTAAATTGTCATCTGTTAGTAAATGGGAATTAAAATCACCATGCTTTTTCAAACTTGAAATGGCTGCAAAAAAAGTTCTCCGATACCGGGAGTCGAACCCGGGTCTGCTCGGTGAGAGCGAACCGTGATAGCCGTTACACTATATCGGAAGTTAGTTAATTCAAAATTTTATTCAATCAATAAATCGTACATATATATTGTTTACAAGAATTTCAGAATTATTTCGAGCCAACACGGCATCTTGTTGATACTGAAATACTTGAAAGGAATCTACAACCCTTTGATTCCCTGGTCAAAAATTGTTAGCTTAGGTTATTCTGGTAACGGTAGTTTTAGCGTCTCCTAGTTATCCTGGGTGAAATGCTATTAGCAGAAGGTTTTATAATGTAAGGTGTATTGTAAGGTATATATAAAAACTTAAAAGATTAACTAACGCAGCAGACTTGTACTTATATAAATATTTTTGGTATTATATCAGTTCAGAGTCAGAGTCAGTGAATCTACCGAAATGTCGAGCAAAGCTCGTTATAAGAAAAGAAACATTTGTTTCTCCTAAATTAAAAATCTAACAAAACTTAATGAATTGTGTTTTGGAATGCTGGTATGATGGTACTCTACCACAATCACAATGAAATCGTCAAAAAAAAAGAGCACCGGTATCCAAGGTTCACTCTCCAAATCTTAGATTCATCAAGCCAAAACAAGTAGCAAGATGAAGAAAGCTGAGGTCAAGACTAAGACGATAGTCAAGCATGTCAAGACTCAAGCAAAGGTTAAGGTTCGGGAAACCAAGACCAAATTAAAGGCCGCTTTCAAAGCATCCCTGAACACTCCCCACTCTGATGGTTCTGCCTTTAGCAGTCAACCAACGGCGCCAAATTTGGTTGCTTCAGAAAGGGACACCCAAGGTTTTGAAAAGAATAGAAACACCGAAGGTGGAAACACATTCAATAGTATTCCTGTTATTGGTCTCATGGTTCATGAACCCACGATTCCTGGATTTTGTAAGGAATCTTCAGACAGAATTGTCTGCGAGCAAGTTATTCCAGGACCTCCGGGCGCTGTCTTTAACTTAATCAACGGAGAAGCATCAAGTCAATTGGCACAAATTGTCAAGGAACGTAAGAACCTTAGTATTAATATTGCTGAAATTCCTGAAATGTGTTCTGAAAAGAGAACTCGTGAATACAATTGTGTCACGCCAATCAAGGCCAAGATTGGAGCAAGCAAGACTACATGCTTAATCGAAGACAAAATTGTTGAGATGGACTTAGACAAGTACATTATGGTTGAGCAATTTGTGCACACCCCTGATATTCTAAGTGGGAATTCATTCAAGGTCCGCACCAGAAGCTATCTTAGCTGGGCCGAACTGAACTTGACTAACTTTATGGCTGTGACCGATGTTGTATGTTTGCCAGTTCATGGATTAAGGGACCTATTTAAAGAGCTATATTTATGGCTTATCATTGGTTCCAATTTTTGGATTGTCTTGATCCCGTACCAATCAAGAATGCCCCGCCAATGACCATCACAAAAATTGAAATTACACATTCTTTTAGTGCTCCTGGTGAGTATTCTCTTCATTTCAATTTTTGCGATTTTTGCATTATTTTGGTCACTGCTAAGCCATTGATTGGTAAATCATAATTGGGCTCAATTTATTATTACGACTAATGTCTTCTAGCCTGTGTGTTGTGTAGAACTATCGATATCGGTATATAATTGGGCAATACCAAATTGATTTTCACAGGTCCGCTATTACATTAGCTTATTACTCTGGCCTCATGAACCAGAGTCAATTGGAGTGGACCATTAACATTGTGACCCATTAGAAAGCTACTACTTACGATATGCTACATACTAAGCATGCTACAACCTAATTAGAGTTCTCTCTGAGCTCTAATGCCAGTCCATATTACAGTGTGAACGTTAACACTGGAAATTTGTAACTGGTGATTGATGACTAAACACCCTGAAAAAGAATTTGAAAATAGAGAGGATAAAACAAGACAACTGGAGCTTGACTTCAGCTCGAGGGGAGTACTATCAAACTGTGTTCCCGGGGGAAACACAGTGGGGTGGGACAAACCAAAGGTTGAAAAATGGTGAAGGTTTCCAGAGTTTGGGTGCCATTTGTATACTTGGTATGGGTGTTCTTCCCCCCCGGGATTTTCATATTATTGTATATTTATTGGCACGAGTGTTCTACCCCCGGAGCGCTCACTGTATATATACCTCACATCAATCTTGGTTAGTAAGCATATTGTACTAATTAGCTATACATAATTATATATATTGCCTGTAAACTAAGTACGCTAAAAGTCTAATGATTGCGTAGTCGTTATGATAGGCTTTTGTGGCTCGATTGTAGTTGCAATTTCCTAAAATGGATGGAATCCTTCGCAGTAAAAAATGTATGTTGTCACCGCTTGATTCTAAACTTGTCGCATATCCAGATCGATAGAGTCAGAAAGCTCCCTTATTTTACGGAATCAAGATGAAGAGAACAGTATCTGCTAGTTTCTTGGAAGTCATTGGTGAAGCAAATTTCAGATACTCGTTGAACAGACTATAGTTGGAACTAGAGTGAGCGTCAATGGTGTTTGTCCCCCCCAACATCATGAGCGGACAACCTAGTAACAACTGTGATAGTGTGTGGACACATTATCTTGCGTCTCTTCAACGGAGATCTGTCGTTGGTTGATCCAATTGACTCGATGGTAATAGAGGCTATTGGTTGTCTTACATCTGGCCTGGGCTAAGGACGATGCGGGACTATATTGACACGGAATGGACCGTGTTTAGAATGAAGATGTTGATGGGAGTTTGGGGCTATGTATGAAGTTCGGAGACGTTGGTGTGGTTTATGGGGCTATGTGTACTTATGGAGCTGGAATACTATGGTAGATCTTCGAAAATCTCTGGAGCTAGTTGATTCATATAGTACATTATTATGAGATGTGAGAATATTATCTTTTGATATTATTCTCACATCTCAATCTTTACTGTAAGCATGCATCGATCAATTTTCAATACCCTGGAATAAAACTCCTCCACAACATTTATTGCCACTACCATTGAAAATATTACATACTGTGTTGCTGATGTAACACTGCATATCAATATATACAATGGTAATGCCAACATGGGCAAGGAGGATAGTCCAGTTCTTTATGTGGTAGCGCTCGCGAACTGTAGGAATCTTTTTTTATTTATTTTCATACGGTATGGTATGATAATTTAGCTAGTTTTATCAACTTGTTAATTTTTATATCCATAAGTTGCGGGGAAGTCGTCATCCTAAAATTAGTGTCTGTTTTCTTTAAATATTATGCTTCTTTCAGTCTTTAAAGTATATTGAGCGGTTGCAAAAATCAAGAACAATAGTATCCTCCGATACCGGGAGTCGAACCCGGGTCTGCTCGGTGAGAGCGAACCGTGATAGCCGTTACACTATATCGGAAATGATTGAGTTGATTAATTGGCTCATTCTGCTTACCTGATATGCAAGGGAAGAATTGAAAAGTAGAGCTAGGTTAAGGAACGGAATTTTCACTCGTAAATTGTAGGTGTTAAGGGAGTTATGATAACTCATTTGATAATCCAAATGGCGTCAGGGATATGTATACCATCGGGCAAGTAAGACGAGACTCGTCTTGCAGGGTTACCTAGTCTATAAAAGGTGAACGAAGTTCATCCTTAAAAGGACAGGTAGAGTTTACTCGAATCAAGACTGAGAGATTATTAATTATTAGGATATCCATTAAGTTATAGTTTATATTTAATATTATAGTCTAGTGATAAAAAACGTTACAAACTATATATAAGAGAATTGGATAAGTGTACCAATTCATTAGACATAGTATAGTCAATTACAACCGAGTCCGGGGAATATACGATCTGTGAGTGAAGTTATGTCACACCAAATGGGACATATATACCACATGAGTTTCGCTGCCCTTACCTTTGGTGCTTTCGTATTCAAATATTATAATCACATAGCTTTCTCAGTTGCAAAAATTTAATGCTCCGATACCGGGAGTCGAACCCGGGTCTGCTCGGTGAGAGCGAACCGTGATAGCCGTTACACTATATCGGAAATGATTGTCAATACATAGTGGGTATTCGACAGCTCTAGAATTGTAATTAACATTATACAGGTATTGAATCGAAATTGAACTTACTAAATACATGTGAGAATGCTATAGTTACAGCCAATCAATCAAATTCTAATGGGTTATAATCATGCAGTGAAAATCTTTACTTTATCATACAAATCTATAAATCTAGAAGTCTTTCTAATAGATTGGTGATATAGCAAGTGAGCAACGATTGAATAGTGTTAGCTTAGGTTATTCTGGTAGCGGTAGTTTTAGCGTCTCCTAGTTATCCTGGGTGAAAAGCTATTAGCGGAAGGTTTAATAACTTAGGGTGTATTAAAAAGTATATATAAAAACATAAAAGATTAACTAACGCAGCAGATCTGTACTTATACAAATACTTTTGGTATTGTGTCAGTTCAGAGTTAGAGTCAGTTAATCTACCGAAATGTCAAGCAAAGCTAGATAAATGAGAAGGAACATTTGTTCCTCCCAAATTATAAATCTAACAAATAAACATGAGTATCAACATTTTTAAAAATACTCCTTTGTTGGAATTACGCAATTCATAATGTTCATGATTCAATCCTAATACTTAATACTGGGAATTCTAATGAACTCATTGATTTCTCAAACAATCGGACCAGGTTTCAACCTATGCAATTCTTTGTATCTGTTCCAAAATTTGAGGTAAAAGTAATAAACCGAAATGATTAAGAGTCTTGCAAATAGTTTTGTGCTAACTCTACCGAGCTAAAACTCATTAAAACTGTATATATAACTCTGGAAAGAAAAATCATAAGAGATACAAAACAATTGAACTTATCTGTTTGGTGAAGTTTATGAAAACTCTCAATACTAGAAGCTCTTATATACTAAGAAATAGTAATATGTAAATTAGCTATACTCCAAGATAAATTTCTTTGCATCCAGCAAAAACTTGTTCATGGCATTATCACCATTTTTATCAACCACTTGAGACAAACTATTATTAATACCAAAAACAACATTCAAACCGTTTTGAGGAGTAGATACAATAGAGGATCCAAAGTAACAAGAATCAGAGAGACTTTGGGAAAATACAAAGTCTTCAACCAGCCAGTCCCCATGATGAATATCTGCTTTGATGATGTTTGAGATCAAAATGGTCGATTTAGAGTCACTGTCAGGTTCAACTTTGTATTCGTTCATACGAAGGAATGTCTCACGGTCTTCTATGCTCTTGTCAATTAAAGAGGCGTAGCTTTCGTATACTTCGGTGAAGGATGCATTTTGAGGCTGTTGGGAGACAATTGGACCAGTACCAAAGTTAATTTTCAACTCCTTCTCGAGGTGTTTATAGTGACGACGAGGATTAGCGAGGGAAACATGAACAAATGTGGAGTCATTAATATTCAAGGCATCACAGAATGAATTTCTGATGGTCTGATGGAAAACTGCATGGAGGAAAGCTGTCAACTTTTGCTTCTTCGCCTTTAACGTAGATAACAATGTAGACAATTCCGAATTAGACAAATGGATAATTTTGACCAGCTCGACTTTATCTTTATACTCGTACTTGAATACAGGTGTTGGTTCTTCAGGCTTGACAAAGAGGGCTTTAAATTTTCCGAATAAACGTACAATTTTTGCCCATTTGCCCTTGAAAGAGTGCTTGATGCTCTCCCAAGTGCTACGAGTGAAGACGTCACAGTAGAACCTAGTAAACTTTGGAGCTTCATGAGGAGTATTGGATGTAAAGAGAATTGGTTGGTACTCTTCATCCTTCAACTCGGCCAATGCTCTAAGTAACTCATCAAAAAAGGAGATGGTGACATTTCCATCGACCATGATGTGTTCCGTGACAAACGAAATCCACTGTTTTTCAGCCGCATCTGTCACAATGACTTTCCACAAAGGGTCTTCTGTGTCCAATTTAAAACGGGTTTGGTTCAAGTCGTTGTAATTCTCTTCGTTCCATGGTTCATTCTGAGATCTGAACTCAACCACGTCTTCCGTTTTCAATGTTGGGACTGGTTTATGATACCAATTCTTGAAACCAAATTTTCTGTCATCTTCCACGCTGTGACCATGTTTTCTAAACACATGGTAACCCAATATTGGATGGTTTTGAAGAACAGATTTAAGAGCCTGAGACAATTGTGCCTTATTAACAGGTTTGTTTAAAACAGCAGAAGCGTTAAAACTTGTTTTTTTGTCGTACAAGTTATTCTGAAGGGGAAGATTATTTACATAATCATTTTGTATTTCATACATTTTCGATGGCGACTGATTGGAAATTATGAGCTTTATATTGCGAGTGATTTTGTGATTTTCCAATAAAATTATGCGATAAGATGAGAGTAGAAGGAGGTGATCAGCGTAGAAATCTTTTTTTTTTGTTTAAAAGCGATCTTAGATGAATTGAAAGAGCCTTCACCTTCCAAAGATTGATAAGAAAGCAAAAAAAAAAAACATGGTAGGAAAATATGGTTACATTAGTATGCATTAAATATATACATATAGGTATGCTATTACTTCTTGACGAAATTCTCATAAGCAGATTTGTCGAAATGACCAAACTTGTAGTCAATATCCAATAACAACTTAATAGCATCTTGAGATTTGTAAACGTACTCAGCAGGTAATTTGACAAGGGCGTCATTGAGTCTGTCAGTACTTGAAGTAAGATCAGACTTGTTCAAGTACATGATTCTGTCGTTTTTACCTTGAGAGTTGTAGACCTGGTCATTGGTTAAATTGTACACACCAGGGTATCCAGAGATAGTTTTGAAGGTGGACTCTTTGGTCAAAGGAGGGTTCAATGGGAACCAGTTCTTTAAGAGTTCATAAGAAGCCAAGGTGAAACCGAATTGAGGAGAAGATCTGAAGACTCTTGCAAGAGAACCCTTGAAGAAAGCAGAAAACCCTTCTTCCTTTAAGATAACTCTTGAAGCATCAAAGATACCCTTGTATTTGACTTCATTCAGTTTCAGTTCAATTTGCAATCTGGTCTTGATAACATCGGCAGGAGTGGTGAAGAAAGCGGCTGGAGCACCGGCAAGTGCACCAGAAACCAATAATTGCCAGGTCAGTAAACGTTGGGTCTTGACATCGTTAGGGTCAAATCCGAACATTGACTTCTTCAAGTGAGCGTATGTAGGGAAGTAAATGGCAGAGAATGGGACATCTCTTAATAAACATGCAGTGGCACCTTTATACAAACCTTTCAAACCCAATTGTTTGATGATTTGAGAAGCAGTTAAACGCTTCAAAGGAATCTCACCAGGAGCAACAGTCTTGGACCCACCTTGCATTTGCAATCTAATTTTAACAATTTCCAAAGGATTGGTGAAAACAACTTGACATGCACCAGCAGACATACCGGCAGCAATTTCCCAACCCATGGTAATCTTTCCATCCTTGGTACCGATCTTACGAACGATATCATTAACAGTCAATTTGATGGCCTTTTCTGGAGCGACACCAACCAACTGGGCACCTAACCCACTGTATAAACCCTTGAAACCTTCGGTTTTCAAGATCTTTTGAAAACAATCTAAAGAGTTCTTGTAGATGGCATTATGTTTTTGAGCTTGCATTCTAGTCTTGACCAAATCAATTGGATACACAACAGTTGCTCCGATACACCCAGCAATGGAACCCAAGAAGAAGGAGTAAAGTGAGTCAAAGATTGGCCAAAGCGAGAAGTTGTCAGTGTCATCACCAAACTTGAGTCCCAGTGCGTGTGCAGTGTCAGGATGGTCAAAAATGGAGTTCAAAAGAGCCTTGGAATTATTGTTGTAGTTTGGGTTCAAAAATGAAATGAGTTCCTTACGAGGAATGTTGTCATCGGATTTTTGGTTAATCAAGTAAAACAACAAATCGATTTCGGAACTCAGGAATGGTTTAAAGTTTGATGACTTCAAAAGATGGTCATTTAAATGAGTGTACAAGTCATGCTTGTTCACAACAATGTCATCAGTGTCCTTGCTGGTTGGAGGACTGTTGGCAACAACTTCATTGATTAAGTCAACCTTACTCAAAGCATTATAGATGAACAAAACGTTGGAGAAGGTGAAGCTGTTCTCCTCTGGGAAAAAACCATTGATGGTCTTCAAGTTATCCTTCAACTTGGATGATAACTTGTGGTTCAAATTGTTTTCTAAAAGGTGAACAATTTGTTCATTGGTCAAAGTACCCTTTTTACCGGCTAAAACTTCAAAGTTACCAATCAATTTGGTGATTGGCAAGTAATTGATCAACGAAACAAAGTCAGTGTATTGAATCTGGCCATGTGGTTCAAAGAATCTTTGCAAGTATGTCCAATTCAACTTGAGAACTTTTGGTTGGTACTCTGGATCAATCGATTTGTTCAACTTGTTCAAGATATCAGTACATTGATCGTAGGTCAATGAACCTTGTCCACCGCTGATAAAGTTGTAAAGAACCTTGAACTCACCGTCAACCGAGGTCAAAGTAGTGATAAATTGTTTCCAGTCACCTTCAGTAACATATCCCTTTTGCTTACTATCAGCGATCAAATAAAGCAAGCCGTATGCATCTTTTGGAATATCCAGCTGGAATGGGGACAAAATATCGTTGAAGTTACTTAAACTAAGTACCTTCTCATTGGCAGCTTCACTATACGTAGCAAACTGCTCAAATATCTCACTAGCCTTGATTTCAGACATTTATCTCTCACCTAATTCGTTGTTTTAATATTTTGAATACCGAAAAATTTCCAACCAATGCCTTAATGACTCGAAAAATACTCGTATTTAGTAATATTTCCTTTTTCGGATTTTACCCTAAATCATCATCAACAACATCCGAAGTCATTGCACATGTTTATTGGTCAGGAACAAGTGGGGAAGAAAAGGCGTGTTTCTTATCACAAAACTGAAGGTGACTACTCGGCCATTTGTGTCAACGTTTACACTGATGATTGGAAAACATTGACTATCTCTTCCTTCTATCCGGCCTTGACGTGGAAAAACTGCGGGGTCAGATATGGTGTAAATGTGCAAAAAAAAATGATTTCCGATACCGGGAGTCGAACCCGGGTTTGCCCGGTGAAAGCGGACCGTGCTAGCCGTTACACTATATCGGATTTTTGATATCATTTAATATAGGCAGTTAATTATTTTTACACTATGATTTTATTTGTTGTGTTATTGATGTTAGAGGAAATGGGGAAAAGATGAAGTAGAACCATTGACTCTAGTTGTTAACTGGGAATTGTGCTCCGGTAGTAAATACCTTCTCTTTAGTCCTTGGGATAATAGTGGAAGATTTACGTCGATGTAGTTGTTATATATTCCGTAAGATAATATATGCAAAGCTTGAATATAAAGTGTGCGAACTCGCCAGCTTAAGTATGTTTCACTTTGTGTAATATTGAGAGTCATTGACTCTACCGCGTCGTTAACCCAGTTATTCACCAAGTGAATAATATATTTTAGCTGACGGTTCCGATAATTTGATTTGCTTTTGCACACACCTTACAGGTAACACATAATTGTTAATTGAGTAAAATCGTCGCTAATCATAATTCTCCTTGAAGTACAACTTAGAAGCAGTTGTACAGAAAATACTAATCAGCAAACAGTTAACTGTTTAGAACATTCATATAATGGCACTAAATACGTAGTTATAGACAGTAACTGCAAATTTGTTATAGTAGCTTCCAAGTTTCGGTTAGGTTAATTGATAAGTTTCTACTATGTAGTCCTGATAACTATACGGTGTATTTCTCCTAAATATAAATACACTTGTGTTTGACTCTAAATACACTCCACCTTCGAGCACGCCATAGTAGTAACAAACGAGCCCCTTGTTCTTCTTATCTATTGTTGTGGCGGAAGGTGTTTCCTCTACTTGCAGCGCTGGGATAATCTGTGTGACATAATATAAGCTGACGTAAGGTTTTAATCTCCTAAAATCCCTAACAGTAATTTAATTCTAAATATTGGATTATTGACTACTTTTCTGAATTACAAGGCAACTTGTTGATATAATTATACATATATTCTCCATAAATTTAACATAGCATACTGTGGTCTATTACATGCCTCGATATATCGAATTGGACCATAATTAGCGTACTTGAACTTTGTACATTCTGTATTTACACTAAAATATTCGATAAAGAATTGTATACATTTTCCATACAAGTCATCCACGAGTAACTAACACTTCGCTCATCTAGTATACTTAAATCCACTTCTACTAAAATCTTTTATTCATTCCATTAACTATAATCAAGTCAGACTTTATAGATCGGCTTCTTTAAACGGTTTTGATGACAACATGTAAATTTTGATTGTTTTTGATTTTTGGTTTTTATATATATTTGCAAGCTTTCAACAAAACCGTTAAAAACTCATCAAAAATAAAACGGAAGAAATTGCCTTCATAAAACCATGAATATACTACAAGTTCTTGTCTAACACATCCATCAACAATTTTGAAGATTTGCACATGAAAAATCTTTATGTGCCCCTGGTCGACGTTTTCTAAAAACAACACACGTCAATAAAAACATCATTAATTGAATTATTAAAAAGTAATCTTCATTAAGAAAGGTATTGAATCATCTCAAGAAATGAAGACGACAAATAATTATTGATTTTATAAGACCTATAAACCTTTGTATTGATGTATTTCAAAAAGAAAACATGGTAATACGATCAACAGTATCACGAGTTAGTGTAATCACAAAGAGTACTCTTTATGCAGCATTATGCTTTTTTATAATAGATTATCTTGGAGATTTGCAAAAGAAGAATTTTTTTGCAGGTGATAACCATTAAGAAAAATAATACGCACGGCCTGCGAACGAGAACAACGGCGATAACCCTTATCAGTTAATTCATGTATTTATGAAACTTTATGATTATAAAATTTTGAAGCAACTTTATATGTTATCGAGAGTTTCTAGTAACAATGTCTATAATAAGTTTCACAAATCCATAATTACGGCATCTTCAATTACATACCCATTTCTTGGCACTTAATAAACTGCGTTGAAGCACAGATTCTGTCTACATGTATTAGATCACTTCATGATGACTTCAATAATTAGAAATTCAAAGAAGTTAAAATTTCCACAGCAAATCTTTGTTTTAAGTAACTTGGCAACTTCTCAGTGTAGTTATTTCTTCTATTTTAATATTCATATTCGTAATTTTATTTGGGGATTTTAATTCTAAGCACTTTTCATGGGCAAATTTCCGTTTACCAGCAAAAAGTAATTTGGACGTCACTTTCACACCAACGATAACCGATTATCCGGAAATCTATAAAGAAGCGGATTACTTAGAGGTGTGATAATATATAGAAATTCAATCAAAAGAACGTAATTAACCGTTAACAACGGATTTCGAGAGTGGAATTCTTCCATCTTGAGAAATGTAAATTCCATCTCATGGTTCCTTAAATGGTTGCATATAATAATATCTATCAGCAATCCACAGTTTTTTTTGGCAAGGCGCCAGAGTTTTATCTGGAACGGCATTACATATGATTACTCCGTAAATATATCGTAAATTATTGTCAAGTTAACTAGCATACAATAGACAAGTTGTTATGGGCTTACTAATTTGCGCAAGAAGGCCTGCATAATAAACGTAACAGCGGAAAATAGACAAAAGATCCATACCGATTTCCCAGCAAAGTTATAAAAATGCTCAGGCCCCATTCCATAAGGAAAGGTGCATTCGATAAAATAAGATGAAGAAAACGCTAAAAATCAATGATGCAATACAACAAGCGCATGCGACTTCGGGCATAAAATCATAACCACAAAAAGAAATAAAAAGAAAACAATCAGCTCGATAACAGATGCCATCTAATTTTACGTCATCCACAATTTCTTGGAAATTAGATAGAAGGAAGCCGTTTAATCTTTAAGGCATTTTGCGGTAATCAAATTGGATTTAGCGCAATTCAGTATTTTTTTCTATTTACGGATTATCTGAAAGCAACGTCTTATGCACCAAGGGAAACGGCATTTTTTTAGCGAATAATATAATGCTGAATGACTAAGGTGATTCTGATGGTTAGAGTTTTTTTTTCTTTTTTTTATTTTGCAAACAACAACAACTATATGGGGACTTATAGAGACTTGTTTGCATCAACGTAGTTAAGCTTGTGCCACAATATCTATAACTTCAATAGCCTTGAATGCACATCTTTGTGGTCGGCTACCGGCAATTACCAGATAAGAATTGTTCATGGGATTTGTAACAACGGAGATTCTATTTAGTGTAACTTTTACTTTTTGCTAAAAAATATTTTACATTTCTATTTAAGAGATGGTTATTCACAAATTATTTGAAACAACACGATGTCCTCCATTGACAAAGAAGTAATTAACGACAAGCACATCGACTTATCTAACTCTGAAGTTGACGTTCTTCAGGATGAAGGAAGAACTCCAACCGAAGAAGAATTGAGAACCTTAAGACATGTGTCTGAAAAAATTCCATGGTCATGTTGGTTAGTTGCTATCGTCGAATTATCTGAACGTTTTGCATACTATGGTTTATCTACTCCATTCCAAAACTATATGCAAAATGGTCCACACGACAGACCAAAGGGTATGTTGGCATTAGCCCAAAATGGTGCTACCGCATTGTCTTATTTCTTCCAATTTTGGTGTTATGTTACACCAATTTTCGGTGCTTGGGTTGCTGACACTCATTGGGGTAAGTACAAGACTATCTTCGTCTTTGCTGTTATCTACGTTTTTGGTATCTTTATTCTTTTTATTACATCTCTTCCAAGTATCACTTCCCACACTACTGCTTTGGCTGGTTACGTTGTTTCTCTTATTGTTATTGGTATTGCTACCGGTGGTGTCAAGTCCAACGTTGCTCCATTGATTGCTGATCAAATTCCAAAGACAAAGCCAGTCATCAAGGTGTTGAAGTCTGGTGAACGTGTTGTTCAAGATCCAGCACTTACCATTCAAAATGTTTTCATGTTCTTTTACTTGATGATTAACATTGGTGGTTGTTCCGTTGTTGCTACCTCGGAGTTAGAAGCCCACGTTGGTTTCTGGGCTGCTTACTTGTTGCCATTCTGCTTTTTCTTCATTGCTATTATTGCTTTGGTCTTTGGTAGAAACCAATACGTTAAAATCCCAGTTAGTGACAAGATTATTAACAGAAGTTTCAAGTGTGCTTGGGTTGGTATCAAGAACAAATTCAACTTGGACGCTGCTAAACCTTCTTTAAACCCACAACACTCTTTCGACTGGGATGACCAATTTGTTGAAGAAGTTAGAAGAGCTGTCTACGGTTGTAAAGTGTTTGTATTTTATCCAATTTACTGGGTTGTTTACGGTCAAATGCTTAACAACTTTATTTCTCAAGCTGGTCAAATGGAATTGCACGGTTTACCAAACGATTTCTTGCAAGTTATTGACTCTGTTGCTATCATTCTTTTCATTCCTATCTGTGAAAGATTCATTTACCCATTCATCAGAAGATTTACTCCATTCAGACCAATCACCAAGATTTTCTTCGGTTTCATGTTCGGAGCAGCTGCTATGGTTTACGCTGGTGTCTTGCAACACTACATCTACAAAGCTGGTCCATGTTACGACGCTCCAAACGCTTGTCCTGGTTTCAAGGGCGTTCCAAACCACGTTCATATTGCTCTTCAAGTTCCAGCTTACGTTTTGATTGCCATCTCTGAAATTTTGGCTTCCATTACTGGTTTGGAATACGCTTACACTAAGGCTCCAGTTAGCATGAAGTCTTTCATCATGTCCATGTTCTTAGTTACTAACGCTTTCGGTTCCGCTTTAGGTATTGCTTTGTCTCCAACATCTAAGGATCCAAAGTTGGTCTGGACTTACTCTGGTTTGGCTGTTTCATGTTTCTTGGCTGGTGTTGCTTTCTGGTTCACTTTCAAGCACTACAACAACAAGGAAGAAGAATTGAACCAGTTGGAATACACTAACAACGAATTGGTTCCAATTGCTTCTTTGGCTCACTCTGCTAAGTCCCTTCCATAGTGTTGACCACTTCACAAATAACTTCGACGTGGATAAGTAATACCCGCTTCAGAAATTTCCACAATTAATGATTACAAGGCGATAACTTTAAAAGTATATGCATATGTTGTTTCGCTATAATAGATTTTAAATATAGACTTTTTTTCATAATTGTAAGCATGCATTTCGTAGATTGAATATTTGCCTCAATATTTTGCAGCCTCTTTGTTGTTGAAGATTGAGGCAAAATGAATGCAGGTTGCATTAAATATCTCAAATAGCCGTTTGTCATCTTAGCACATTTTGTACAAGAACAATCTCCAATTGTTTTGTGTACATTCAAATATTGTGTTCTTATTAATATAAATTGTTAAATAGCCTCATCACAATATACGAAACAAAATTGCTTTATCAAGATACTCATACAGATGAGGCTGTGAATGGCATTCCGCTCTAATTATGTGGTTTGAAATAAGATTTGCAATGTATTCTGCAAGTTTTTCTTTTTAACGGCCTTACACAATCGGCCATAGTTAAACTTTGTCTTTGTGTATGCCTTGGAAATTCATCATTTTCTTTCATTTTGCTGTTTTATCCTCAACCTTCCGTCCATTATATGCAAACCCAACGGAATTCTAGAAATAACTATACATTCAAGATAAGTCTTCTTGAAAATTGAAGAATATTGTTGAAAGATCAAGCAAATCCTTTACTATGTTCTAGCGGTTGATTTATCAAAAATTTATCGATCCACAAAAATGTACGTATGTTACATCGGAGTCATTTTTATATGTATGCTTTTAGCAGTAACTTTCGCTTAGCTCGTGGAGGGGACAAAAATTGTTGCGCCTCAAAACGGTACCTTTTAAGATGGCTCCATTTTTTTCCTTGTTCGCTTACAAATCTTCATGGACGCTGATGATACATCACGTGTAGTAACTTGAAAAAAATCATCTAGATGGCTACAGGTGCGCCAGGTGGTAACTTCAGAGCATGGACTCCAACACCTCCTGAAAGGGGATCTTTCCCTTTAGATCACTTCGGGGAGTGCAAAGACCAGATGACAAAGTATTTACAGTGTATGCGTTTCACCGAAAATCAAAACGCTCCCAATTGTCGTTTATTGGCTAAGGAATACTTGGGATGTCGTATGGACAAGAAGTTAATGGAGAAGTCGGAGTGGGAGTCTTTAGGGTTGGTTAATCTACCAGGTGATAAAACGATCGACCATGAGGATTTATTGAAGAGAACAATTAATAAGCCGTTCAATGAAAAAGATTGAGAATTTATAGTTTAACATGTAAATAGTATCAATATAACTGCAGATTATCATCATATAAAAATATTAACTAAGCCTTAACATCTACCTTTTTCTTTCCACCTCTGTTACCTCTGAAACCACCTCTACCACCTCTGCCACTAGAGTTACCTCTCTTTGAGTCATTTTGTTTTGGAACGAGTTTAGATTGTTCAGCATTGCTTTGAGGAGCGTAAGGAACGTAACCTGGAGGAGGTGCCTGGAAAAATTGAGGAGGCAATGGAATTCCAGGGACAACAGGAATACTGTAAGGGGCCGGTTGAGGAACGTAAGGATATCCAGGAACCATCATAGGCTGACCTGGAATTGGAGCAGGAACAATTGGTTGTTCACCATCGTGCATAACGTTGTGGTAAATCTGGCCATAAATATGCTTGACTGCATCAGTGTTCAATCCATTGGAGTCTGCACTATCTGTCTCCGTTGGTTGGTCTGGCTTGGATTTACCCTTCAAAATGGTCAACAATTCATTGGATTGTTTAGCATTAACCTTCTTTGCGATGGTTTGTTTCTTCTCCTGTTCAATTTGTTTCTTCTTCTCAAGGGCTTGAGCACGAGCCACCTTTTCTTCGTCTGTATAAGTCTTTCTACCTTGAGAAGCTCTACTGTGGAATACAAACTGCTTGTTTGACAAGTTCAAAACAAGAGATGAATCAACAACCAAACCTCTAGTCAGTTTCAACTTACCATTGAAGGTATTACCGTTTATTAAAGGTGCATCAAAGATGACACTTAAAGAGCTCTTGGCTCCGATCACATTGATTCCAACAACAGTACCCTTTGATAAAATTGGAACCTTACCAGAATCTTGAATGTAAATAATACGATCACCCAAGTCAAATTTCTGAGAACTTAACAACTGGTAGGACTTCTGAGGGTTCAAAACAGCGTCCAATGGGACACCCTTAACATCCTTACTAATCAACGGGATGTCTTGGTGGATGTAGTTTTCCATGTAAGTTTCAATAGCTTCGTAACTAAACTTCGTGAATGCTTCACTATCTAATGTTGCAGTGACCAAATCAGAACGCTTATCTTGTAACCACATCTTGATTTCTTTCAATTCTTCAGGGGTTCCAAGCTCCAGAGCCCTTGGAGTACCCTTCAAATCTATGTTCTTCAAATTAGCAAAGAGCTTTGGGAACTTTTGCATGTACTCATTGACCAATGCAACAGCCAATGGAGAGAACTCCCAGAACTTGCTGTTAGGCAATCTGCGAGTGTATCCTAAAACCTTCAACTTCTTATTATCATACTTCAAATCTAAACCAATGTTGGTACGTTGGTTATTAGAACCATCAACAAAGAAAGAGCTGGTTAACCTAGCAAACAAAAGAGGATTAAGCTTCAATTGCTTGTTGACTTCAAAAGAAGGTCTATATTTAATTTCCTTGGTTTCAATTTGGAGTCTGCGCTTACCAATGTTTGGCTCAGCTAATTGTTGAATCTTTGAAATCTTGATACTTAACTTCTCCTTCTTATCGTCATAACCAACAACTGTGGCTGGAGCACCATAACCCATGTCACCCAAGAAAACAACTTGTGAATCAAGTGGAAATTCCTTATCGACTGGTAATGGTGGCTTACTAGCATATCTTTCATCTTTATTAACAACATCCTTAACAATCAATTGCAAAGGATAAACCTCGATATTTTTAGAATACGTTTTGACGTATGAGCCCTTTGGAGTTCTGATTAAACCATTCACTGGCTGAACGTAAACCAAAGCATTGATGTTACCCAAAACAATACCCTTTGTTTTATTGTAGGTGTCACTTATCAGTCTAGATAAAGTCTTAAATTCTCTAATTTCTTCGGAATCCAAGGCGTACCAGTGTACTTTACGAGCACCCGAGTTCGTCTTGACTGATTCATACTTTGTTTCAAGATCCACAACCTTAACAACTTTGCATTCTCTTAAAAATGGCCATTTAGAGTAAACCAATTTGTTAATAAATTGTTGAGCAAATTGAGCGGTAGTGAAATCCACCCAAGCATTATCAAGTGACAAGATCATGGATTCAGATCTTGAAGGTTGTTGAAAAACCTTGACTTCATTTAACTTCAATTCATTAGACGCAGTAATAGTTTTCAAGGTTGGGAAGCCAGCCAACATGTTTTGATTCGTAAAAGCACCCTTAACCAATCCATAAATCAATTCTTTAGCTTTTGGCAATTCAAATTCAACTTCTTGGCAGTTATCGTGTTCGATATCATGGAAAAATCCAGGTAATGGAGAAGAATAAACATAGTCAGTTTGAGGGTTGTAAATGAACTTGATGGCTTTACCCAAAGAGTTTCTCTTTGTTTCATCTGGAGTCAACTTTTCCTCTATTGGCTTTAAAACCAGCAACAACTTCATTTCATCAACAAAATCTAACAAAACAACCGCTTCCCAAGATGCAGTTTTACCGTTCAAGTCAATATCAACTTCATCTGGGTAGAAATCCTTGATGGGAGAATGTTCATCAATCATTAATGGTCTGTAAACCATAGGCATCAACTTACGTGATCTAGCTGGCAAGACAGCCATCAATTGCTCGAAAGGCTTGAAAGGTTCAGATAAATCGAACTCAATGTCTTTACCACTGTTTAATAATACATCTAATCCAACCGCAATGTCGGAAATACGTGGAGCATAATGGTATCTAAAGTACCAGTTCCAAGAAGGAACACCACTGTAATAATAATACAAGACCCATTGTAAACCTTCAACATAATGCGAAGTTAACGCAACCAAATCATCTTTATCATGAATTGAAAAGTGCAACTTCTCCTTGTAGTAGCTGTCCTTCCATTTGACGAATTTTTGATCATATAAATCCTTAGAATCTTTCTTTAATTCTTCAGTATCAAACAAATTGGCATGTTCATACAGCTTGAACAATTTGCGCAAATCTTGGGTACGTTCCTGGAATTCTTCTTGAGTTTCATATGGAGACAAACCATCGATATCTAACTTGGCATCAAAAGTTTTTTGAGATTTCGAATGGACAATAAGTAAACCAGCTTGTAAAGCAAAGGTTTTAAGGAAATCAAAGTGAGTTTCAGTTTCATTGTAATTAAGTCTCAAAGTTGGCAATTCACCACGAGCTTCCAATTCCAATAATTCCAGTACTGGTTTATTCAGAGTTTCCAAAAGCCAAGGCTTAATGGCACCAACCAATTTCTTTTGATCTTTTAAAATCAATAATCTTCCAATTCTCTTTCTCTTTTTCTCACCAGAAATCGAGATGTCATCTAACTTATTATTAAACCATTCAACATCGACATCTTCCTTTTCAAAGTTTTCCAATTCAAATTCACTCAAGAACAGCAACCAAAGAGATAATCTTTTTAAATTTATTTTACCCTTTTCATTCAAGTAACCATCTGATTCTTTTAAAACTTGTTTAAAAGTTGCAATTAAAAGAGGGAAAGCACCCTTATTTATGAACAAATCTGGCAAGTTTGGCAAGAAATCGTTACCAATAACGTACATAATCAAGATAAAATCATCCAAAACCCTTTCAAAGGAATATTCAAACAGTAAAATGTCTTCTAAATCTTGGAACTCCAAGGCAAGATATTCACGCAATAAAGATAAATGTAACAAAAAGAACTTTTGATCAGATAAATCTCCAGTTTCACTTGAATGACGCTGAGGACCAAAAGTAACTTCTTCTCTCAAAAGTGCAAAGTGAGGGTCATGACTCAGTAAACCTAACATGATCAAATCAGCATCTAAACCATATATACAATGTCTTAAGTTGGCATCGTAGTCATCCTGTGACTTCATTGTTCTGATGTAGTCCATAATTTTATGTTCACCTTCACCAGGTACTTCATGTCCACTAAGGACAATCTGAATTTTTGCCCATCTGGAATCTTCCGAAATCTTTTTGTGAATAAAATACTTCAAATTATCGGTCAATTTCGACATAAACTCAGTACCAGGAGTAATAGCGTTTGAGTCGAATGGATCATTCTTAGGTATTTCTTCCCCATTAGCTATAGCTTTCTTCAAGTTCTCTTCGGCCTCGTATGCAGTACGGAAACGTCTTGCTCTTTGCTGGTTCATTTTAGCACGAGGTGCAACACCATCTATAGCCATATAGAAGACCTGTGTAGGCTTGATGATCTCAAACAAGTGTTCGATATAGTTGAAAATAGCTGCATACATCTGATCGTCGGACATTTTGCCCAGTATACTTTTATCATTTGAATGAGTACATGTGTGTAAAATGGAATTCATATCCAAGTATAAGTTATCGAACTCAGGAATCTGATTTTCATCGATAAGCTGTGAGATGAGTGGCCATCTTTCTGATATGAATCTAAAGAATTTAGGGATACCCATACTGATGTGTTGGTTGTTTTTGAATTTTGTTGTCGATAAGTGAGGGAGGACACGACCAAAAAACTGCGAGATAACTTTTGGCGTCTTTTACCTTCGAACATAGTTGTAAGTGAGACTAAGAATGAGTACTGGAATTAAATAAGCATCAATTCTGAATGATTAGTAAATTAAAGAACAATAAACTAATTATGAATAGTCAGATAAAATATAAAAATCAAGTATAAATAAATGAGTATATTGGCGACTTCTACAATAATTAACTACCTCATGTAATCTAATCTAATCATATACCAATCGTCCTGACGATTAACCTAATATCTTCTGTGTCACTCTTTGAACAGCCATATCCGCACCAATTACACTCATATACGTTATTGTAAAGGCAACTTTCAAAGATGAGTCCAATAACTTTGCACCCCTAGCCAAGCCAGTGTCTATTGCATTGTTGATGCTTTGTTGTAATAATTCAGTATCCTTTTTATAATTTGCATACTCATCAGATACTAATTGTTTAATCTTACCAACTTTCTCATTGGAATTTATCTTTTTAGATAAATCCTTAAGTATAGCATGGTTATATTCTAATACCCTTGAAGACTTTTGTTTAATTGGCTTCAAGTATTGAGCCAATAATTGAAAATAATCTTCTGAATACAACTTTGCATATTCAAAAAGGGTTCTGAGATAAGCTGCAGTACTCAGCCAAGATTTATGTATAGAAGTTGAAACCAGTTGGGTAAATTCATGAGCCTGAATAGATTTGAATACTTCATCAAGTTTATCAACGGTGTCAGTATAATATTGTTGAATATACTTACCATGGTTTTCATAAAATTGGTTCATAATCAAACCTAAAGCATCATCATTTCTGCACCAAGGTGAAGGTGTTTGAGTGACACTTAATTCAGACCCACTTCTAGGGACAATTGAGTAATTATAATTGAACATTGTGAACGTTGTCAAAAGAATAGCAATAAATGTGTAATGCTTGATATTGTATGAGGAAGCATATTTATCGCCTTCGGTCTTTGTGTCACTTTCGAGTGATCCAGAATTTGCCTCTGAATCAGAGGAGCTGTCTGTCATTGCGACACTAGAAACCAGCCAGAATACGTCATCGATAACAATTGGCTGCGTTGCAAATTTTGCTGAACCCAGAGAATTCAGGGGAAACGGGTTTGGTAAAATATTGCTTCCAAAAGCAGGGGTAGCGTCACCATCCAAATCCTCTGTCTCACCACTCATCATAATCATAGTTTTATCGTCATCTTTACTATAGATAATGGTAGGCAATTGGAACGCTCCAGCCGTTCCGACACTAGAAACTAACTCGTCTTCATTAAAATCTCTCGAACTTGTTGTTGAACGATCATCGTCCATTTCTGACAGCGATGAAATCACTGACCAATCTTCTTCCATAGTAGGAGCTCTCATTATAAACTACTTTAAATATTTAAATGATTAAGGGGGTTCCCTCGCACAAAAAAATCCTGATCACGAAGAAATGAAACTATCTCCTACACGACTTACAATACAAAAAGAGTCTTTACATTCTACAATATACTCGGCCACATGTAAAATGGCTACACCTTATCATTACAAAGAATTCATTAGGTAGTTATTACCATTTTCATTATTTTTTTCTTTTTTGCAGCATCATTATCTTGATATTCCAGTAATCTCGATATCGTACAAAAAAATTATAGCGTTATAAGCTACTAAAGTTTCTTTAGAAGTACTAAGGAAGCATTAATGAAGACTTTAAGAATCTTTGTTAGAATTCTTAATTTCTTTCAAAGATCTTAAGAATACCAGTCACACCTAGTGTCCAAGTTCTGTGTCCAGGCATTTTCCGGGCTCAGCGCATTTTCTTCTTCTTTGGTACATCATCATGTTCTCTTCTTTCCAGTTCTTCTCTAATTCTTCTCCCAAGATCCCTATCATTCTGCTCTTGAATTTGTCTATATTGTTGACCACGAATTTGATCCTCCAAGTCCTGAACATACCGTGACTGTGATCTCTTTCGCAGGCCAACAGAATTGTCCTCCAATGATTGAAGTCGATCATTCATTCTATTCAAATTCTCTTGAAGAATGTGCGTATAACTAACTAAATCTTGATATTTGGAGATACTCACATACTTTTGGTTGGTGTCGAAAACTTCGTGCGTGAAGGAATCTCTCTTTTCAAAAGAATCTCGTTGTTCATCTCTTGAGTGATCAAATGAATTTCGTGTAGGTTCATGGGGTTCATTCTTTGAGTCAATTTCTTTATCGTAATCTCTTTGATATTGATATTGAAAATTCTGATGGTTTGGTATATTGGTATGATTTGGAGGGGTAGGATGGTTTTGATAGTTTGGATTATTTGGATAGTTTGGATGGTTTTGACTTTGAGTTGGATGGTTTTGATTTTGACTTGTAGTGTTTTGTAGATTCCTATCATCAGAAGGAAAATAATACCTCTGGTTCTGAACTCCGTATATATATCGATAATCAGGTTGATCTTGATTTGTTCCTTTCTTATATTCATTTTGCTTCTTGTGTGCTTCTCTTCTGTTGACGTCATAGTTATAGACTTTATTATCATCTTGAGGTTTCTCAGTAGTGGTCAGATTGGTGAAACAAGCATTAGGCGAACTTATGTGTCGAGTAAGTGCATCAGGACGAGCAAAACTTCTTAAACACTTTTCACACTTGAAAGGCTTTTCACCAGTGTGGAGCTTCTCATGTCTCTTTAAATCATGTATTCTCCGGAACTTAAGATTGCAGACGGTGCAAACATGCGGCTTTAATGACAGATGAATCAATTCATGAGATACCATGTTATGTTTTCTTGTGAAACCTTGATTACACACCTTACAAAAATATTTCTTGACCAATTTGTTAGGTTCCGATTCTGTTTGTGTCTGGCCAAGTTGATACTGGGATTTTAAAAGCTCCTCGTCCGTTTTCTTTGCGTTTTCTTTCTTGTCGTCATCATCTTCTCCGTTTGAGTCGTCCGTGGTGATGTTGGTTGCTGTGGAGTCTCCGGCTACTGACTCTCCACTGTCAGCCCTGTCAACCTTGTTGGACTCATTAGGGGACTGCAGTGACGAAACTGAAGTCAATGCCGGTAGGACTCTTCCATATGTTTGCTCCTTTTCGAGTACGGGTGGCTGTTGCGCTTGTGGTGTATGCGCCATATCCAGATGAAGGCTTACAGGTTGATCTTTGGTCTGGTTGTGAGTTTCTTTCGGTAAATCGGAAATGTCAGGACCTCTGGGTTTATCCATCTCCGCCTTGTCTGTTCTCCTTTCCTCTATGTTATCTTCTTCCACCAGAACTCCCATCTTCAAAACAATTGTATCGAAAAAAAAAAAAAAATTAAAATTAACAGGCAAAAAAAATTGGTCCGGTTGTAAAGAATCTTCTTTTTGTATTCTTAGTTCAAAAAAAAAAAAGATAAGAATAAGTATTGGGAGAATAAAGGAGACCGTATGACGGGGGGAAATTCTCTGTTTGACGCATTTAAAATTGCTGGTTTTTCATGCAGGACCGGAGGGATCACGTAAGATTTACGAATTTATTGGTCCGGTGTTTACGTAAGAACTATGGCGAGGGGCTAAAAGCTTAATAATTCTACAAAACAAGTTTTATTTCGATCCCTTGATAGTTTGATGGCCACGCACAAGGTGCTAATACCCCATGAGAGTCAGTTGATCTGCACTGTCTCAGAGGTAGACCAAAATGTTGTGATACAATAGATTTTTGTGTAAGTGAAAACAATCATTGTTTCAGAGGCAAATAAAAATTTTATGTTTGTTACGGCTATTACTGTGACCATTACTTGACATGGCACACTTTTTTTTGTTTTATAATACACTATGAATTCGTATGATCTGTCATGAAAGCAAACTTAAACCTTATTTCTTAAATCCGAGGTGAAATCAGCGCTCTTCAACTCAAATATTGGGGGCACCACAATTATGTGGTTGTCTTACATATTGATACTTGCATTGTGATTTTCTAAATGCCCTAAAAGATTTATAGGTATGCCATCCCTTTGAATTACTAATTTTGAGTAACAATAAACAACGTGACACGTGAATCATGTGACGTTACACGTGTTCGTTCACGTTATCCGCACGTGCGTGTGGGTAGATAACCAACAAAAAGAACATTTTTGTATCATTGTCTTTGTGTACCATCACTATAGAAACGTTAGACCCTTAGTAATCGATCTAGATTGTTTTTTCCTCGTCTTCAATGTCCCCTGTCTAACATCCCCACCCCTAGCCCCTTGACAAAGCAATGTCGATTAAAATAAGCCAAAAAAATGTTTTTAAAAAAAAGACAAAAAAAAAAACAGGCAAAAAAAAACAACTCACAAACGTAATATTCTTGCAACCAGTGACACTTAAAGACGAGATTGCGATTGAGGAATTCGATCGCGATAATTCCTAAGCCAATAACGAGCCATCAACGCGATAATTACTTTTGAAGAATCCAAGGTTGAAGAGATAGTTTTCATTTCCCCCTTCCCCCCTTATGATAAGCAATAGAAAAAGGACCAGAGGGTTTACCGAACTGTTTGAGCAGAACAAGATGTTAAACAGAGGACATCTTGATCTGGGTGGGTTGCCAAATACGCCTAGCTCAAAAGGATCGGTTGGGGCTTCAGGAGGGTTGCCGAAGGCCCGAGCAACAACTATTACAACAAATACAACGGTTATAGCGACCAAGGGAGTCATCATGACTCCACCATCGGTGAGCAAGCTGTCGATCCGGAATTTCCAGTACGAAAATGATCTCAGCGAATCGCTGCTTCTGCTGGCGTCGCTGCCCATGCCACCACCTTACCCCGTGGGCGCGGAAAATTCACCACCACCACAACTGGATGATGAATTTTATTTTAATGAAAATGAAGATGAATTAATCATCATAGGAGAAAGAGACATCCAGCGCAAGAATTCCGATTCCATCTTGCTTCTGGACAAAGAAGCATTTGCTGCGTACAATATGTTTAATGTGAATCAGGTTACCAAAAAGAGGACAAATTCTTTACCCCAATTACCGCAGGTTCGGTGTTTTTACAGAAAGATTCCAAGTTATTATGTGTTACAAACTCCTAAACTAGGAGACATTAAAACGAACATCATCCCCTATTGTTCGGATTTACCTCCGTGCGATGACAAAGATGGCCATTATATTTTTAATGTCAACGATGTATTTGCAAATAGGTTTGTCATCATCAGATTGCTTGGACAAGGGACTTTTGGGAAGGTTGTACAATGTTTTGATAAAGTGACCAGACGACATGTTGCAATTAAAATCATTAAGAACATCGACAAGTATCGAGATGCAGCCAAGATTGAATTGCGAGTGCTATCGACACTAAAGAAGTTTGACAATGAAAACTTGAATCACTGTATTCATTTACGTGAATGCTTTGATTACAGAGGACACATCTGTATAGTGACTGATTTACTTAAAATCTCGTTGTATGATTTTTTAAGTAAGAATCGGTTCATTGGATACCCCGGATCTCAAATCCAAGCTGTCGCCAAGCAGTTGATCCGTTCAGTCACCTTTCTACATGACCTCAACTTGATCCATACGGATTTAAAGCCGGAGAATATTCTTCTTCATGACGATTCGTATGAAAAGAAGCCTCTCAAATCATCCACTATATTGTGGCTGTACTTTGGCCTTTCAAGTAACAGAGACACCGAAGACGCCAAAAAAGCACCCAAGCATCTGAAGATCTTGAACGATCCATTGATACAGGTTATTGATTTTGGGAGTGCCATTTTCAATGATGAGTACCATTCGCTGATTGTGTCAACTCGGCATTATCGAGCACCTGAGATTGTTCTTGGTGTGGGATGGCTGTTTCCCTGCGATATGTGGTCGATTGGGTGTATCTTGGTGGAATTACTCATTGGCGAACCATTGTTTAGAACCCATGATAACTTTGAGCATCTAGCCATGATTGAAAAGATATGTGGGTATAGAATAGACAAACGCATGGTTCGTCGTCTGAAGGAAGTTCACAATGATTGTGGACTTAATTATTTCACCGACGATGCTACGTTGTCATCTGAAGATGAGTATCATGATATTAAAAACGAATATTATGATGACGACGATGTTATAATTGATACTGAGTCGACCGAACGCAACTCGTTGACCCTTCGTTTCCCCATGAAAAATACTCCAGAAAAGTTCATTCAAAATGTCAATGACCTCGACAGGATCGATTTGTTCATCAGCTCTAGAATTGGACTTGAAATTGATTTGGATAAACTGTTGTCTGAAAATTTCAGAAACAATAAGTCAATAATCAATTTTGGCAACTTTACATTTTGGTGGTTTTTCATTGATCTCTTGCGTAAATTGTTTGTGATCAATCCACATGAACGCATGACTGCTGTCGAAGCAATGGAACACCCATGGTTTAATTTGGGAATCGAGGACGAAGGAACAATATAGAGGATTTTTTTTAATTCTGATTTATGATTGTGTATTAAATTGTTAGTTTTGAATGGTTCTCGAACCATTATTCAGTTCGTTGATTGTAAGCAACAGTAGTTCATCCCTTCTGTTAAGGTACGGTTCTAGACTCTATTATTTTCTTCTGAAAAATCTGCATTGGCCGAGCATGAAAAAATCTCGAGCCCATTGTTGAGATTGATTTCGAGGCTTGACCGGTAATATACAATTTATTTGAAATTACCGAGCTATTTACGTTACTTTATTAAGCGGATAAGGAATGGCTATAATAAGTAACTCTACCAAGTTACAATTATGTTACAGTTTCTTTACAGTTACCGTACCATGTTACAGTACTTTAATTATTAATTTCATTTGAATGGTTCCATTTTTACCGTCTTTATTATGTGTCGATGCATGATCCTAATTACACTTGAATCCCTTAATTATCGGAACAATTCAAGACGATTCTACATCCTACGGCAGTATCTGTCAACTAACAAGGCGGACTCTAGCTTTCAATTAGACAATTTCGTCAAATGTTTTTCTCTCATTCATTTTACCGGATCGGGAATAGTAATAATCAAACCATAAAATGTTCATCATAGGGCCATAATATTACCTTCATGCACAACGTTGCCCGGTGCAACATTACTAGCTAGATTTTATGCTCTAGACTTGCGGAGGCTCTCCTGTGGGCGGTTATACACACTCCGAACTGCATATACACATCCAAATACAGTAGGTAACCGACAATTCCGGCATATAGACATCGTCAAAGTGGTAGGAAAAAACTTTTCACATTTGTGAACCAATTTTCCTATTTGTTGTATTGGGTTTGTGTAACTGTTTGTGAGATTCGAAAAATTACACTATATAACAAAATGCAATTCTCTCTTGTGATCTTTTTTTTGATCATCATCATTACTCACTATAGTCTTTCCTTACATTAAAATGAAGTTCATAACTTTGATCGCTTTAGCTACCACTGCCGTAGCTGTTCCAGTTGCCCATCAACATCACAACCACAAGAGAGAAGATGTTGTTCTTACCAAGTATGTGTACGTAAATGGTCAAGGCCAACTTATTACTCCAACTGATCCTGGCACTAGTTCCACTGCTACTAGTACTTCTACTAGTGCTTCTAGTACTTCTACAGGCTCATCTTCTGACTCAGGCTCCTCTAACAGTGGAGCCGGTGGTATTGGTGGCGACTTGAGCGCTTTCCAAAACCCAAGTGAAGAATTCCAAGACGGTGTTCATGACTGTGCCACCTTGCCAACCGGTCAAGGTGTTATCGCAGTTGACTGGATTTCCGGTCTTAATGGTGGTTACACCACCATTATGGGATCTAATGGTGATACCTCATCCACTTGTCAAGACGGTTACTACTGTTCCTACGCTTGTCAAGCTGGTATGTCCAAAACCCAGTGGCCAGACCAACAACCTTCTAACGGTATGTCTGTCGGTGGTTTATTATGTAAGAACGGTAAGCTCTACCGTTCTAACCAAAACTCCAAGTTCTTGTGTCAATGGGGTGAGCAATCTGCTTCCTTCAAGTCCAACATTGGTAAGTCTGTTGCTATCTGTAGAACCGATTACCCAGGTTCCGAGAATATGAACATTCCAACCTTGTTGAGCGCTGGTGGATCTGCCCCTGTTTCTGTCGTTAACTCCGACAGTTACTACACTTGGAAGGGTGGTAAGACTTCCACCCAATACTATGTTAATAATGCTGGTGTTTCCGTTGAAGATGGTTGTATCTGGGGAACTGCCGGAAGTGGTGTCGGAAATTGGGCCCCTGTTGTTTTAGGTGCTGGTAAGACCGGAGGTAACACGTACTTGTCGTTAATTCCAAACCCTAACAACCAAAGCCCTCCAAACTACAATATTAAGATTGTTGCTGACAATGGTGCTAACGCCGTTGGTCTGTGTTCTTATGAAAACGGTCAATACAATGGCCATGGTTCGGACGGATGTACTGTGACAGTTACATCGGGTTCCGCAAGTTTTGTTTTTTACTAGTGTATAATACCTGTATAGATAGATATGTTTTTTTTGATTATGTGTAGATTTATTTCAAAGTGTTTGAAAGCCATGAATTAGCAGGTGAGTTACGCATTCACGCAATAGAATTATTTATGAGCAGGTAAGTTAGGCGTTCCACATTTATGATATAAGCAGGCAAGTTACACATTCACGTTTGTGAGGTCAAGAGAATTATTTACGAATATCAGTTACACATTCACTTTTGTGAAGTTCTTAATCCATTAAACCCCAAATGGCTACTCTAGAGATATTTACATGGTTTGTGGAGTTCCAAGTACAGTTTATCCAATGTTAAAACACCAATTAACATAATAAATTCTCGTTTTCATGAATTCTAGGAATATATATAAATCACGGAATTCAACAATATTTTGTGTCTTGAATAAAGGTCTGATTTATTGTGAAAATTATACAAAAATACAAAAATCACAATCATATTTTTGTAGAACATATCTGTGTGAAGATAAATAAACCTTACTAGTTATTTCTCATTTTGCACACAGTGATTACAAACCTCTAAAGACCCAAAACCAAAGTGAGTCATCGAAATGAGACTCATAAAAAATCTATCAAACGGCAAGCGCGAAAACTAACCAAAAGCTACCGACTCACAGTATCCAATAACCAACTCATCTCCAGTTTTAAATAAATCAAACAACATACCAACCTCTTCATCAGGATTTGGCAGAAACAGATTCTGAACATACAAGTAGAGCACACCTTTATTGGCGATTTTTTTGTTTATAAACCTACTCAATGTAGTTATTGTGTGGTCGGAAGAGATCTTAAAAACCCGTGGGGAAATGGACTGCGTTGAACCAATTGGTTGTAGCCGCACGGTGACTTTTGGCGTCTGCAGCTTGATTTCAGCGGGTAGGGGTGCAGGAAGTGTCGTAGGCGACGGACTTTTACTGGTTAAGTCATGTTGATCGTGTATCTGTAGAGAGACTCGTTGTAGTTGGGACGATACAGTAGTGCTGTCATCGGCCTCCATTTATTAAGGGGAACCATTTTTTCTTTTAAAAAAAAATCACAATGAGTGACACCGAGTCGGATACTACAGAAACAGAGCCAATACAAGTGTCAAAGGTCCTTGAGTCGCTTGAAACAGGTGCCAAGGAAGCTATAGAATCGGGTGACTACCTTTCATACTCGACTCTTATCGATATCTATCTTACAGATAGCAATGAAAAGTATACTGTCGAAGAGAAGGAACAAGTGTTGGAAAAGTTGTATGAAGTTTTAGATGCCAATAGTGAATTAACATATGAAATTGGGTGGGACTTGCCAAGCTTGCTTATTGACTGTCTTGACAGCGATTTCAAATTCACCAAAGGTATCCGGGATGGGCCATTTATTTACCGGGTTATGAAATTGTTCGAAGTGTTGGCATTGAAGGGGAACCCTAAGGAATTGTTCCTCAAGTGCTGTGAAATAATATCAGTTCTTTCTGCAGAAGATAACACTTCATCTATTGATGATCCTTTGATTCTTGAGAAAATATATGACATCAAGCTTCACTGTTTAATGTCTTTAATCGAGAGCAGTTTACGAGGTATCCAGACATTCTTTCCGCTGAAATTCTTGGCCATGGCAGTTGCATCGTTCACCAACTTAATATATAACAACAGTCAAGATTCCAGTCAAGACGTCGACTTTATATTGCGCAGAGTGTTCACGTTTGTGCGGGAGTATAATAGTTTACCAATACCCACAAACAGTAACGATTATACTGAAGAAGAGCTCTTGAAGATAAAGCAGGATGAGGCATACCTCCAAGCTAAACTCTTGACATCTTTTGTGTCGCATGCCGTTGCAAGTTCTACTCAATATCATGTAAAGGGAATGTCACTGCAGTTCTTTGGTACCTTACAAAAGAAGGAAGCATTGACTACTTATATTGAGTATCAGGTCGATCCGGTGCTTTTCGACCGTTTTCTGGCCATGATGCTCCTGTTTGACATCAACTTGGATGATGTGTTCACCAAGTTCATCAAGTCAGCCGCTCCTTTGTTTGATGTCTCAAAGCAAACTAATGAAGATGATGTGAGTGCCATAATCTTTGAAAAGTGTGTTATAGATTATCAATTAAACTTGGCCAACTCTATCACCAACAGCGACGCAAAGGAAATTAAGGATTCAATCATCGGTTTGTTAATTTTATACACACACACCGTGCTTGTTAAAGAAGAATATACCTCGCCCAAAGTGTCATTCCTTGATACCATCCACTTTTCTTTAAGATTGATTATTCCTGCTATGGTGAATAATACATTTTCTAATAGAGGTGTTTTCGATATAGTGATTTTTTGGCTGTGGTATGCAATTGATCAAAACAAGTCTACGCTTGAAGTCGAATTATCATCAGTGCCTCCTGTTTTGCTTACAATCTACTTCCAAGTTTTGCTTTTCGTGTACATTTCAATGAGTAGCAGTAAGGTTTACCGAATTGTTATATTAACCTTGATCAGCAAGATCTTGGCTTTATCTCCTCAACAAACATCGTATCTGTTTATCAAGGACTCATTAGAGAACTGTCCATATGGAAATGTAAAGGCAGTTTTGATTGGGGTGTTGAAGGAAATGTATTTAAAGAGACGCGTGGATGACTTGGAACTGCAAATGAATGCTATTTCTTTGGATAAGAAACCTCCGTTACCATCCCGTAGCACTCCCAAGGCAACCACATACTACACGTTGAATCAAGAAAGATGGGATGATATTCTTGGCTTCGTGAAAAACATCACCACAGAAGCTTTTGTTACTGTCGATAATACTACTTCGATCAACCTGCAAAACTACAGCACATTATCTGCGTACTTAAACTTACTTGTTTCTATTAAAAACTTGGATATTGTCAAGAATGATAAACAATTAAACAAGGTGTTGAAGGATATCGAGCTGCGTATATCACTGGTGAAAAGTAAATATAAAGAAGATGATACTCTGTTTGAAAACAATGCTGCTGGAATGCTTGAAATAGCAATAGAGAGAATACATAGTACAGAATAGTTAAATATATACTGCTTTATAATGGTAAAATAAAAGTATCCCTCCTTGCAAGTATACTCAAAGAACCCTTCCTTATACAATAAACGTACTACTTCTTCTTTTTCTTTACGTTCGATCTATCATCAACCAATGGACCCCAGTACACAAAGAATCCTTCCTTCGTGGAAATGATTTCTTCCTCCATTTGTAATTCCACATCATCGATAAAAGGATCCTCATAATCATATTTCCCAACCTTTCTATTCATCTTTGCTTCATGTTGTCTGACCAATTGCTCTTCAGTCAATTGTTTTTTCCCCAGCATGGGTTTCTCATCCTCCACTATGATGTCATCATCATCTTCATCATCATCGTCATCATCGATCATGTCGTCCATCACATCCAACGCATTCTTGGCCTTTGGATGGATCGCAGACCACCCATATCTTTCTTCAGAAAGACGGAGCACATTGACAATCACTTCGGCTTGCCCAGGCTGCGGGTTTGCTGGGTTTAGAAGTGGAATGTTAAGAGCAATGATAGGAATCTCCACCTTCTCCTTCTCCTTTTCCTTGGGTGCAGCGATTTCTTCAACCTTTTCATCTTCACTTCTGGGATTTAACAAATCTATCACAGAGGGTTTTGGAAGAGGGCCGACAACCACTTGCTTAAGAGATTTCTCAGTGGTAGACAAATGAGACGCACCATTAGGCATATCCTCAGGCTTCTTCTTTTTAATGACCTTCTTATCAGCAGGTTCATCTACTTTGCGCTTCTTTTCTGTTTTCTTCGGAGAAGGTCGTTTACGTTTAGTTGCTGATGGATCTGGGGTGGGAAGCTTGACTTGGGTCAAAACTGGTTCTGGCTCATCGATATTTATGATCAGATTGATGCTGGTTTTCTTCAAAGGTGGCATAACTACCGGAGCAGCCGGTTTTGGAGGAGCCTTGGCAACTGGCACTGGAGGAATGGGTGGATAATTCACAGCATTTGGATTTAAATTGAAACTTGTTCTAAATTTCTTGAGGTGATCGTTCATTGTGAGTGCATGTGTGTGGGCATCGTGAACCCCTGTAGGCTCAGTCTTGTCTGAGACGTTAATACTTGCACGGAACCTTGACATTACATTTTCGATTCCATTTTGTTGTTTAATAGGAGGTTGAGGAGGTTGTGGAGGTTGTGGATGAAGATGTTGCAGTGGATGCGGCACACCAATCACCTCCTGCTTCGGAGGTTGCCACTGAACCGAATCATTACCTAGAAGTGACAGAATAGGGACTGGATTCGACATGAAAACAAACTTTTTAAGTGAGAATTAAAAAAAATGTATTAAGCTCTATCTAACTGTATCACGTTCAGATGTACACCCAACTTACTTAAGGTTAAACAAGTATCACTTCCATACCCCTCAAGCAGGTTCATCAGTAAATCTCCATTCCAGTAATCAGCATATACTTTACACATAGGTAATCCTAAACCAAGTTTATTTTGATAGGGTCTACTGATCAAAGTATCCAAAGTGGACTTTTTAGATTTCGTAGAAACGTTATTTCTTTTGTCATTAGCATCAATAAGGGACGTGTGATCTAACGTCGAAGGAGTTATAATCGAGGAACCGGCTGGAGTCACCTTTAGATTCGAATACAATTGTAATCCAGGAATTCTGTGAAAGTTCAGTAAGGAAATTCTTGCAAGATGGGAAGATTTACCAAAAGACCAGATATTAGCCAATTTATCATGATGCATACCTCCTCCTTGATCGGAAATTCTGAAGATAACTTGCTTTTTGGAATCAATGATGGTTACTTTGATTGGGGGTAACTTAGCATTTTTGTCACCATGAGTTTTGATGGTAGCTTCGTAGGAATTACGCAAAATCTCACTGAGCAAGTAGTGCAAATGTGGTACCATGAACGGAAACACCGTAGATAAATCTCCCTCCAATTCAATGTCTGGCATCAAATCTTTATGAGGGAAAATCTCCAACATCGCGTTCTTGACGTTTTCAGACACAAGCTGAAAGTGCTCTGCTGCATTACAAAGATTGAAGATTTCACCAATGTAGTCTGGAGGTTTCGAAGAATATGGCAGTGTGTTGTAGTTTTCTGAAAGCGATAAATGTTCTTCGACAATAAGACGTCTACTAATACGCAGTCTAAGTGTTACAGACATGAAATGATCCAAGTCTTCTTGCGGTAAGTTATTAAGGATGGACACCTCTAACGCACCCATCATCAAGTGCGACAAGTTAAACACATGTGCGTCCAATAATGAACTCAATGTTTCGCAAAACTTGTTATTCTGCTCCAAGGTGGTAATCTTGGGGATTTTCCTAAATG
Organism: [Candida] smagusa; assembly: GCA_030566775.1. Taxonomy (NCBI): domain Eukaryota; kingdom Fungi; phylum Ascomycota; class Pichiomycetes; order Serinales; family Debaryomycetaceae; genus Kodamaea; species [Candida] smagusa. Next base: position 163,248 of record JAKUAW010000012.1, on the reverse strand, counting down.
CATTAAATGAATGGTAGTAGCTTTCGTAGATTTGCGCCAAATGGAAGTTATTCACCACTCCAAACGGAAGTGTTTGTAAATCTCTGATTCTCATTGAGAGTCGGATTGGAAGTTCCAATCTGACAAAGTTGGCGCTTGCAAGTATCTTTTGTTTGGTAAGTGTCTTTCCATACCCTGCCAACTGTCTAAGTGACACTGGGTGTGGTTCTTGTTGTGAGTAAGACATCAAAACTTCATTTTGATAGAAGTGTTGTTGATTCAAGATATTGGAGTATGATGGAAATGGACCGAGGTTCTCCAAATGTTTAGCAATTTCTTGTTTATTAATCTTTGATAAGAACTCTTCATCTTTATTTAAGTATGACTCTGATGTTATTGTGCTGTACCTCTTAATTGTTTGTGCTGTGGTTCGAATTGTTCGTGCAGTGGTTCTAATCATGATGAGCAATCTTGGTTGATTAGGTAATTTTTTAAAATTTCGATAACATGATTCTTTTAATCTGATGTTTTGATTTTAATTTGATGTTTTTAGTTCGATGTTTTGATGTTTTTAGTATGATGTTTTTAGTATGAAGTCTTTACTTTGATGTCTTTGATTTTATGCCTTTACTTTTATGCCTTTACTTTTATGTCTTTAATGTTATTTAAATTATCTCTTCTTTATTTAATCTTTACTGACTCTTAACAACATTATTCTTATCACTTATTTCAAATGACAAACATCTTCAACGTAATAATATTTGCTGGTTCCTTGAACTTTGTACCTTAATAAACCCTTTGTAAGTATCCTCGGAGATTAAACTGTTACTTGCAAATCAAAAAGATGTTCTGCACTTCATAAAGTGTATCAAGGATGATACTAACAAAAGGATTAATAATAACTTTACGTCTCAAGTACTTTGTCTCTCAACTCATTCGCCACTCAACTTATTCACATTTCATAGTCTATTTTGGAATTGGTTGCAGATACAACAGATTTGTGTGCCGAACAAATTATTTCGCAACAGCCAGCCATCAAACTTTATAATAACTGTAGATCCAGTAAAAATTAAATCAAGAAATGAACGTTACAAGTCAGGGGTACTATACATCCAAGTACTTGGATGAGAAGAAGAACTCCCCAAGAACAGAAAATTACCAGGATCCTAGATATAATTATTATAATGGGTATCCTACGCAACCTTTAAATCATCAATATAATCATAACCCCTACACGAATTACAGCTATGGGCCTCAGCATGCTGAACCTTCTGAATACGAGCCAAGTCATTTAGATTATGACGTTCACACAGCATATGACGAATCGATCCAGGGATATGATCTTGGATTATTTGCCGGAGCAGGTAAGTCTACGAGTGATTTATCCAAGATTAAAATGGCGTCACCAAAGATGCACAATAAAGCATTATCATCACCAATCATGCATAATAGGGCATCATCCACACCACTGTTTCATGAAAACAGAGGGTTGGGGAACGCATTTGTGCCCAAATCACCTAGGGCGCTTCCTAAATCACAGTCTGAAACTTCATCGATAAGAGCGGAAATCCCAAAGAGGTCAGATGATCCAGACAATTTAAGGGAAACCATTACACCAGCACAACTTAATATTCTTCAAAACCAGTATCAGCCATATCAGCAGTACCAAGGGTCTACAGTGGCTGCACCTCGGGGGTCGATTCCATTGAATCACCAAAGGTCGGCACAAGCACCTCAATATGCACCAATTCCAGTGGACAAGAATCCCAAACCAAAAACCACATATGACAATTATTATGTCAAACAAAAGCAGAAGTATGACCAATCTAAGTTAGATGTCAAACCAAAAATGTATACACCAAAGACTTTTCGTGATGTCTTTGTGAACAAAGAAGAGACTTTGGATAAATACAACCCAATGGAGTTGGTTTTCGATAAAGATAAGGAAGAAGAAGAACAAACCAACTTTAAAAAGGCCCTAAAGACGTTGAGAGTGAAGATGGGTAAGGAGGATTATTCTGAATACGATTATTATAAATCGAAAGAGGAAGCACGTAAGAATGCCGCACATGATATTTTTGTGAGTAAGGTGAGTGATGATGATACTGATTATGATTCTGATCTTGACCATCATGACGATAGAACTGGAGATGAGGAAGATGACCTGGATTTAAGTGATGATCTGGAAGATGATCTGGAAGATGATCTGGAAGATGAAAACAACTCAAAGCATAAGAAAGAGGCACTTGTTGGTGCTGCTGCTGCAGGTGTTGCAGGCGCTGAAGGTAAGCTTGAACCTATACTGAGTAAGGAAGCTAAAAAGAACACCAAATTAAAAAAGCTTTTGAAGAAGAAGATGAAGAAAGCTAGAATTGAATTGGGTAAAAACTTTATTGCTAACCATGAACAGCAATTGGAATTAAAGAAACAATTGAAGGCACAGGAAGAACGCCGCAGATTGAAGAAGAAAAAGCTAAAGGAAAAGGAAAAGGAAGAGAGGAAAAAGCTTAAGGAAGAGGAGGAGAAGCTAAAGAAGGAGCAAAAGGAAAAGGAGAAGAAGGAGCAAAAGGAGAAGGACAAGAAGGATGTAAAAGATGATGGCAAAGCCAAAGATGGCAAGGATGAAAAGAAAGACAAAAAGGATCCTAAGCTGAAAGATGACAACGGTAAATCATCAGCAGAATCTATAAAGACGGTCGGAGAAAACCCCAAGTTCCATCCAATTTGGAACAACGTTCTCAAATACGTGGTTTATGACACTGTTGGGGAGAACCAAGAGGTGAAGAACGTCAAGATCGAAGAGGTGAAGAAAGATAAGAAAGATAAAAAGAAGAAAGACGACAAGTCGACATTAGAAGCATTGAAGAAGAATTATAACTTCATCACGTCCAAATGGAATACACCAATGCAACAAGCCATCTATGGTGACCAATCAACTGTTCTGTCACCAAAATCACTTAAATCCACAAAGACAGAAGCGCATGCTAAGCCGGAAACAGCTAAATCTGTGAAGGAGTCAATTAAATCCAAGGCTAAATCCAAAGCGAGTCCCGCAGTGTCATTACCTAAATCGTTAGATGATGATATTTTGCTGAGTGACGAGGAAGGAATTGAAATAGTCTTGGAAGTGGATAGTGATGTCGAGCCAAAGTCTGAATTATACATGGATCCATTTTCCAAAGAGTTTGCAGATACGCCACCAACTTCTATGGGGTCATTGGATGTTGCTTCCATAAAGGCACATTCAACTAAATCATCACGCACCACCAAATCCAGCAAGTTGGCCAAATCCATTAAGTCATCCAAAACTGCAAAATCTGTTAAGTCAATTCTTTCTATTAAACTGAAGAAAGAAGAGGATCTCACAAAGTTGCCTGTACAGGAACGGATTAAAATGCTCTTTGCTAGATTCAATCCCGAAGTACCAGTGACATTAATGTCCAATATCAATGCATCTATTAAAAATATAAAGATTATGAAAATGCTTTTTGCACCCATTGACGTAATCGGTGAAGTTTTTCCAAACCTCCAAACAATTGTTATTGTGGTTGAGCTATTAATCTTTATTTGGATATTATATGAGTTAAGCAGATTGATTGATGCTTTGTGTATGATGGTAAAGGCGGTGTGCGCCCCGATGATAGCAATGGGGCGTTTGATGAACAAAATTATGTAGCATTTAATTAGTAAGCATATATTATATTGTTAACCGCGGTTATCTAAATAAGCTATCGTAGTTCGCTTTCCATTGGACAATAAAGTTCAGAGTAAGTTATTTTAAACCAAGAGAACGTTAATTATAATTCTGATGCTTTTACTTGGGGCATTATCTCTAGTCACGTTTTAATAGCGTCAGATTTTATTTTTTCAACAAAAACTCTTGGTGGCCAAGCTGGCTAAGGCGCGAGACTGTAATGAATCCTCAAAGTAATCTTGAGATCGGGTGTTCGACTCACCCCCAGGAGAATTTTTTTTATATGAATTTTTTTTCCAAAAAAAGAGCACATATATACCCGATAAGAAGGGAAAAAATATTGCAAGGATGCAGGAAGCTCGCGTGATAACCATACGCTTTCTGCTTGCTCTTAATATTTAGTAAGCAACTCGGCTTTCAGGTCGAAATGTGCAGGTGAGACATTATATGAAGGATTAGTAGTGTGGCTACATTAGGGAGAATATATAAAGTCAAAATTCCACATTTATGAATTAGGGTAGTATGCTTGAAAAACAGGAATATGAACCAATTGTGGTGAAGGAAAAGAAGCAATCCTGGAAGAAGGTTGCTCTTATTGCTTCTATCACAGCCTTAGCTACGTATAAGTTTATTGGCAAGCAAGGCAGTTTTACTGAGAATCCAAAGCAAATCATCTTGGATACTTTAAAGGAGAACTATGCTGGAGATTGGTCCAAGAAGTATACTTCAGAGCCACACTTGGCTGGTTCGAACTATGGTTTTGTGGAATGGACAGCTGCGAAATTCGAAGAGTATGGATTGAAGACTACCATTGATTCATACGATGTGTATCTTAGTTATCCTAAGGATCATGCTTTGAACTTGTTGAAGAATGGAGATGTTGTTTACGAGGCTCCCTTGAAGGAAGATGTGCTTGAAGAAGACCCTACATCTAGTGGAGATGATTTAATTCCAACGTTTTTGGGATACGCAGCGAATGGAAATGTCACTGCGGAATACGTTTACGTTAATTATGGTACAAAAGACGATTTTGACGCATTGAGTGAAGCTGGTGTGAATGTCACTGGTAAGATTGCCGTTGCACGTTATGGTAAGATCTTTAGAGGTCTTAAAGTTCAATTTGCCCAGAATGCAGGTGCGGTTGGTGTTCTTTTATATACTGACCCAGGAGATGATGACGGAATTACCCCAGCCAACGGATACGAACAATATCCAAAGGGTCGTGCAAGACATGAGTCTTCCGTGCAACGTGGATCAGTTCAGTTCTTGGGAGGTGTTGGAAGTGCTCCTGGTGACCCAACCACACCTGGTTATGCTTCTAAGCCAGGTGTTGAACGCCAAGACCCTCATGGAAGTACTGGAAAAATCCCTGCATTGCCTATTTCATACAGAGAAGTCAAGCCAATTTTGGAAAAGTTGAATGGCCACGGGCTCAAGCCATTGCCAGGGTTCATTGGGGAATTGGAAGGATTTGACTACCATGTTGGACCAAACCCAAAATACACATTGAACTTGTTTAATGATCAAATCTTTAACATCACTCCAATCTGGAATGTGTATGGTGAGTTTGAAGGTGAAAACAAGGATGAAGTGATTATTCTTGGAAACCACAGAGACTCTTGGATCAAGGGAGGTGCTGGAGACCCTAACTCTGGATCTGCAGTTCTTCTTGAAATTGCTCGTGCTTTGGGACAACTTCAAGCTGCTGGATTCAAGTTCAAGAGAAGTATTGTGTTACAATCATTCGACGCTGAAGAACCAGGTTTACTTGGTTCAACTGAAGCTGGTGAGTTCTTTGCTGACAAATACAAGCGTGATGTTGTTGCATATATCAACCTCGACAGCGCTGTTGTAGGTAAATTTTTCGAGCCATCCGCATCACCAGTGTTGAACTCGATTTTGACCGAAGTGGCCAAGGAAGTTGAACACCCTAACGAAGATTCCAACACACTTTACGATGACTGGCTCAAGAACAGTGGTGGACAAATTGATTTCTTGGGATCTGGTTCTGATTACACTGTGTTCTTGGAGCACTTGGGTATTCCATCAGCAGACATCGGCTGGAAGAACGATCCAAAGGTTGACCCTGTGTACCAATACCACTCCAACTATGACTCGTACTACTGGATGTTACAAACAGACCCTGGTTTTGTGTATCACAATTTGGCTGCAAGATATTTGTCACTTGTTCTTCTCACTTTGAGTGAGCGTGAGGTGATTCACTTCAAGTTGAATGATTACTCGACCGAGGTGTTGAAGTACTGGAAGCAAACTGAAGACTTGATTCCTGGTAAGTGGCTTAAAAAGGAAGTTTCAGACTTATTGTTGAAGGACTTTGTGGGGGCCAATTCCGAAGACGCTGAATTTGTGTCTGAATCCTCTAGCGGATACTACTTGGAAGGTGCTCCACACGTTTGTCCTCACAGTAAGGTTTCATTGATCCGTACCTTTTCCGAAGTTATCACATTGTCTGACAAGGAAGTGCCAACTCTTTCCGATTTGATCAAGCGTATCAGTGAAGAATTGAGCGAATTCCACAACACTACTGGTATTTTTGATCACGAATCTGAAAACTTGCAATTCAACTATGACAACAAGGACTCTCTTAGATTCTGGGAAAGAATTAAGTTACACTTCCAAATCAAGTACCAAAACAAGTTGTTGAAATACTTTGAAAGAAACTTTTTACATAATGCTGGTTTACACGAAAGATCCTGGTTCAAGCACATTATCTTTGCTAGTGGAAGATATTCTGGTTATGCTGGTCAGACTTTGGCAGGATTGAAGGAGGCTATTGAAGATAACGACTATGAAAGATTGATCCATTGGTTAGGTATTTTCGCAAGATCTATCAAGAGAGTAAACAAGACTTTATTATAGTTTTATACCAGAGAATCCCTTTATTAACCTTTTTACCGTAATATATAACTTTGCTATGGAGACTTTTTCATCACTTTGTGCTTTAAATTACCATTCACCCTTATACCCTTGATTGTAACCCCAGTTTGTTCTACGGGGAACTTTCTTGGTCTTCCTCTGCGATCTTTCTTTTGGAGCAATTGCTGAACAGCTTCGTCTTCAAAGGTTCTCAAGTAGGTGGGTTGATCAAAAAGCTTACTTATGCTAACATCCTTGGATGCTTTCTTTGAAGCGGCAGACATCTCGGATTTATACGCCGCTGTACTGCCCGACGGCGATAGCAGTTCTTTCAACACTTTATTTAATTGCTTGAAATTGGGGTGTGACAGATCAATATACTCGTTGGTCGTAGGATCTAAAATAAGTTTCTTGGGTCTACCACGTTTCTTCTTAGCGTCGTTGGTAACTGGTGATTTATTCTCTTCCTCTTTCTTTTTTCTACCCCGACTTTTAGGTACTTCTTCTTCGGGGCTTGGAGATTGGTATTGGTATCCTTGTTGATTAGAAAACTGGGATTTTTCTTCATGAATGGTTTCATCATGATGTGGTTGTGGTTGTGGTGCCAGTTGTTGCAGATGTTGTTGCAGATGTTGTTGCAGATGTTGTTGCAGATGTTGTTGCAGATGTTGTTGCTGTTGTTGTTGTTGTTGTTGTTGTTGTTGTTGTTGTTGTTGTTGTTGCTGCTGCTGAAGTTGTTGTTGTTGTACTTCTTGATTAAGTTGTGATTGTTGAAGTTGAAGTTGAAGTTGATGATGATGTTGAGATTGATGATGAGATTGTTGATGAGATTGATGATGAGATTGCTGATGATGAGATTGTTGAGATTGAGATTGATGTTGATGGTGTGATTGATGAAGTTGATTAAGTTGAAGTTGATTGATTTGATTGATTTGACTTTGATTTGGAAGTTGATGTTGAAGTTGATGATGCTGAAGTTGTTGCTGCAGTTGATGCTTCTGTTGATATTGCTGATTTGACATCAAAGGAGATTGCTTATGCTTCTGTAAACCAACCCTCTGCTGATCAACTTTCGACAATTGACCATTAGCATACTGACCCACTAATTGAGGATGAAACTCATCATTTTTCCCTCTTTGTGGTGCAAGATGTGGGATGTGAGGAGTAGTCGCGTGAGGAGGTAAAGTCAACGCACTGGTGATATTCATTGACGAATGTAACATTCCTCCGCGTTGCTGATGATATTGCATCTGTTGCCCAATATACTGCTGACCCATGCCATTCACCACCGGTGCAGTTTGGGTCAGACGTGAAAAAAAAGTTGCACCTAAGGTATTGCTAGGTATTTTATTTTCTAAACCTCTCTGCTCATTCAATACCATCATTCCATTAACAGTTTCATTACTTCCATTATTTTGTTGCCCCATATTACTCTTACTATATTGTGGGTATGGTAAATACATTTTATCTTTGAACATACCGTGTAATTTAGGGGAAAGGTGATCTTTCAACTCTTATAGTTCACAATCACTATCTATCCAACGAAACGTAAATCAACCTTGAATTGCAATATTCTGAATAAAAAAAAATAAAAAAAAGGAAATGAAAAAAAAAAAATTGATAAAAAAAGCGAAGACTGCACAAAGTGAAAACAACTCATTGCATCATTACGTAATGGAACTAGGAACCATCGTAGCACTCCAAGGGAACGTTGATCTCATTGAATATAAGACTCTACTTCATGACACGAAAATAAAATTATCTAAATATTGACTATCACAAAAAAGAACATGAATTATTCATATACATTCTCCAAAACAACTTTTGAAAGGGTGTTTTCAAACTGATCTGCAAACAGTTTGGCGTCAGACACAGCGTGTAGTTTTAAAACAAACTCGTATTCAACGTTTTCCTCGATATTTTTGGGTACACTCTTTTGAGAAGTGTTACCCAACAAATCATCGAACGCATCGGATTGGGTGGTTGGTGTCTTTTTGGTTGGTTTCACGCTGACGATATCGAATCTCTTTTGCGTGGGAGGAGGAGTCACTAAGTAGTCGAAAATATCATCCGCACTGTGCGTGGTGATGGTACTTATTGGGCTATATTGGTACCCTGGGAATTTTGCAGCAAAAATCTCATTGACAGCCACATTAGCAAAGAACTCTGCGTCAGAGACGTTCTTGATTGTAGAAGTAGAGAATGTTTGACGGATAGACACCAAATTAGATGGTTTTTCTGGGGCGGCCTTCACTGGTTCCTCTTTTTGTTGTTCCTTTTGTGCAAGCTTGTTTGTTTCTTCAGGAGTAGCCAATACAATGTTACTCAAGTCTAAATGCTGTCTAGAAGTTAAGAATTGAGTGATGGAGGTGATATAATCCTTTTGAATCTCACCCAAGTATGATAAAATATCTCCCTTCAATAATCTTCCTTTTGGACCGGAGGCTGGAATTTTTTCAATGGCATCCTCAAATGAAATATGGTTTCTATGTAATAATAGTTCAACTGCTGGTGAAAGTTTTTGTGAAGGGTTGGCTTTTTGGAAGACGTCTGATGTCTGTGCCAGTTCAACTGGCTTTTCTACTTTGCTTGGTTTTGAAGTTTCAGAAGTTTCAACAGGTGCTTCTTTTGGTGCTTCCTTTGGAGCTTCCTTTGGAGCTTCTTTTGGAGTGGCTGCTAACTCAGGCTTCTCTAACGTAGCCAAGTCGTCTCCTTCTTCAGCTAACAAAGCAATGGGTTCTCCGACAGCAACTCCGCTCGCCCCTTCATTGACTAAAATCTCCCACATAATCCCATCATCAACAGCCTCTACATCGATATTAGCCTTGTCCGTTTCGATTTCAAGCAACACATCTCCAGAACTGAATGATTCACCAGCTTTATATTTCCATGACACAACTCCTCCTTCAGTCATTGTAGGTGACATTGCTGGCATTCTGAACACAGAGCCTGCGTGAGAAACACGGGTAGTGTGCAACGTTCTTGTTACTGCTTTACCGAAGGTTGTTACTGTTCTTCTCATCATTGATAATTTTTGTTGAAGAAACTGTTGGTTTTATCGGGGAAAGAAATCCGCCGGGTGCGACATTTCCGTGATGCTCGGAGGCGCGACATGCCATCTCCGAAGTTGTCCGTAACGAACCACAAACTATGAATGAACAACAAATGAACCACGAACGAACGAAGTGAGTACTCATTTGTGTGTGAATAGTTTAGTGTGTGAATGTGGTGAGTAATTAGTAGAGAGCTTCATGTTACTTACACGTGTATAATCATGTGATTGGTCACATGATACTTCGCCTGACTCATAAACATGTGATATTGGCAAATCAACACATGTTTGAGATCTATCTAAGCCATGATACTACATTAACTCCACTTAGGACTTCTAATGATAAACAATCATCAACAAATATCCCCAAAAATTTACAAAAATTTACAATAATAAATATCTTTGAATTTAGAGAACAGTACAAAGTTAATCTACCACTTGAATCAACCTCACTAATCAACCATGCTAGTCAACCAACAATAAAGAAGTTACTATTGCAACTTGTTCGTAATTGTTGAAACCCGATGATACGAATTTTCTATCACAAAGTATTAACGGCTGCCTAATTCACTCATAACTAAGTTCACAGCCAACTCATAAATTCACTTATTATTGTTTGATTGATACCAGCTATTGAAAGATAGTGTTGCAAAATGAAATTTGGTCACACGAAAATAGTGAAAACGTACCCCACATTATATTCCTACAATCAATCAAAACAATAAACAGGCCAGTGTGTAACTCCCTAAAACATGTAGTAAAAAGTAATTAGACATCAGAAAGTAGGTATAAATCGATATACTAAAAATTATTCGTTTGTTCTCAGAAATTAAAATTCTCACCATGACAGCAAACACTGTACGAAGCATTCTAAACATATGCAAGAAATACAGTAAGTTCGTTGGGCCTGGGCTTATGGTCAGTGTTGCATACATGGACCCAGGGAACTACTCGACGGCGGTGGCAGCGGGATCTGCATACAAGTACTCGTTGTTGTTTTCGATTTTACTAAGTAACTGTCTAGCAGTGTTCCTTCAGATTCTAGCAGCGAAGCTCGGGGCAGTTACGGGGCTCGATTTGGCAGCAAACTGTAAAGCACACTTCTCGCATGAGGTGAATATGGTTCTTTATGTACTAACAGAGATTGCAATTATAGCGACCGATTTGGCGGAGGTTGTGGGAACAGCTATATCACTTAACATCTTATTCAATTTACCGTTGTTTGCCGGGGTGATTGTGACTGTTATAGATGTATTTATTGTGTTGATGGCGTACCGGCCAAAAGGACCACTTATTTTCATTCGCATCTTTGAGCTGTTTGTTTCAGTTTTGGTGGGGGCAACCGTGGTATGTTTTGCGGTAGAGTTGTATCAAGTTGCACACGACAGCTCGATCCACTTTTCAGTTGGGGAGGTACTAAAAGGGTTTTTACCCAGCGATAAGGTAGTTGAGATGGGTGAAGGAAAGGGATCCAATGGGTTGTATCTTAGTTTAGCGATTTTAGGGGCCACAGTAATGCCGCACTCGCTTTACTTAGGATCTGGCTTGGTTCAAGCCAGATTGAAGGATTTCGATATCAAGAATGGGTTTTTTCAGAGAAAGCCTACCAGAGTAGAGTCGTCTTCTAGACGTCAGCAAGAGTCACTTCTCAATGAGAATAACATAACTCCAACAACCAGCCGTGATGACAGCCAAGCACAGGCCGCAACTCCAATTGCAATGCCGTATGTGAATGACCAATTTGAAAAGTTGGATGACGATGATGACATTTCCACCTTGGACATCGACGAAGATGAATATAGGCCTTCTGTCCACGCCATCAATGAGACAATGTCGTATACGATTACAGAGTTGGTCGTTTCTCTCTTCACAGTTGCACTTTTCGTGAACTCCGCCATTTTGATAGTAGCAGGTGCAACGTTAAACAATAAGCATAACCACAAATATGATACCGACGATTCGGGATCGGATTCAGACTCAGAGGACTACGAAAATGCTGACTTGTTCACGATTTATAAATTACTCTCCAAACATTTGAGTCCCACGGCGGGCTTTGTTTTTGCTTTGGCTCTTCTTTGTTCGGGCCAGAGTGCCGGTGTGGTGTGTACATTGGCGGGGCAGATGGTGTCTGAAGGGTTTTTATCGTGGTCCCTTCCACCGGTTACCAGAAGATTGATCACAAGAGGCTTGGCAATCGCTCCATGTTTGTTTGTGGTTTCTTTCACTGGTAGGGAAGGTCTCTCCAAGATTTTGAATCTGTCCCAAGTTGTGCTCAGTCTTTTGTTACCTGTTGTGTCTGCGCCACTTATTTACTTTACGTGCTCGAAACAAACTATGAGGGTACCGATTTTTGAACGGGATGGGGATGAGGATGTTGATATGTATGTTACTATGGAACCTCGAAAAGTCCCCACAAACCAACCCGCCATAAAACTTCAAGATTTACGAAATTCTCACCCATGTTCAGGATGGGAAGATGATAATGAGGATTTTGACTCACATATGGAAAGATTTCATACAGATCTGGATGGATTACACGCGGATCTGGAAAGATTACTTGAAGACGATGATACCCATATAAATCCTCCCGATGAGGATGACGATGCATTAAGAGTGAAAGGTTATAAGGACTTTAGTAATAGTCCACTTACTGCATTTGGTGCTGTTCTTGTTTGGGGATTTATAACTTCTCTCAATTTATATTTGATTGGCTCAATGGCTTTAGGCTATGATGTGCCATTATGATAGACTGGAATATTTGAGGAAACTTCATTTAATGGTTGGATGTAATAATATTCGTAAGAACTGTATGAATGAGCATTATCTACTTTAAACTTTTGGGTTTGGGTATGTTGAATATTTTTCATTGGGTAATTTTTGATTGTGATATAATAAACTTGAAATTTGTACGAAAAATTTGGCCTATTACCGAAATATTTGTTATATAATTTATATTTGATGATTTGATCCTTTGGAAATTTGTTGAGGGATGCGGCAATACAATTCGCAGCCAAATCTCCTCATTTTCAATATTATTCGCTAAAAGTACGGAATTTGTTTGTGATACACACCGGCCTCTAATAGTGCATTAAAGATACAGTAATCGACTGAGTTTTACTCGATTGAAGTTTACTCGATATCATCACTAACCGCTATGATGCATTAATTATTCTCCTCACCAGTATAAAGAACGCTAAGGAACCTAAGCATTGAGCCAAAAAGATCAGCATTTAACACTTTACGTACAGATATCTTATCTTTTATCTAAATAATAAAGGTGAACAGGCTCATCGCTTAGCGGACTTTTTTTTGAGCGCCCTTAGCGGAATCTTTCTTTTGTGTTATCAGTAATTACCTAAAAAAGCTCAAAACATCATTTTACAGCATAACATCATATCGCAGATAATCTCGATCTCTGGCCTGGCGGCGTTTCATAAAGTGACAAATCATACTTATATAAAAAGGCTTACTTCCCAAACTCAACAAACATAATGTTTTTTGTAGACGATGACTTGGATGTCCCAGGAACAGTTCACTTGGTGAACGTGCATAACGGTGATGATGTGGTTGGTGCAGCTCAACAGGGCTCTATTGTGTTACAGCCCCAACCGAGTAAAGATCCAAACGATCCTCTTCGTTGGTCCAAGCGGAAGAAGTGGCTGCAATTTGCAATTTTATGGATGTATGCATTTTTGCTCTGCGCAGTGGTCAACTTTTCAGGTGCTATATGGTTTCTCTTCGTTGAAGACTTGCATACAACTTATGGTCAGCTCACCACTGGTGGTGGTCTTAATTTCGTGTTTTTGGCCGTGGGCTCGATCATTTTGCAACCAGTTGCTATGAAACTAGGCAAAAGAGTAGCCTACTTGATTTGTTCTGTTTTGGCTATTGTTGGTCTTGCTATCGGAGCCCGTGCCACAAATGTCGGTTATATCTGGGCTTATTATATGATTACCGGGTTTGCCTCGGCTACTCTGAATTCGACAACTGATATGACTGCAACAGATGTTTTCTTCTTACACGAGAGATCTACTGTGTTCTCATTATTGGCATTAGCATTATACTTGGGAAGTGATTTGGGCCCAGTGGCTGCTGGGTACATTAGTGGCCTGATGGGCTGGAAATGGTGCTTCTATTTTCAAATCATTTTCTTTTTCATCTTGCTCGTTGTACAATATTTCTTTCAAGAAGAAACTACTTTTACAAGAGAAGAATATGAACTCAAAACTCAAAGAACAATTGAAGCTGAAGTTGCTTCAAATCCAGAAAAGGATATGACAGTATATGAAGAAAAATCAGTTGACACTGGTCTGGAATACCCAAAGATTCCTTACTGGACTAGAATGAAGATTATTCACACCGAACATGCTGATACCACTCCTTGGTTGACTCTTTTCACCCGCCCTTTACTCCTCACTAGTTTCCCTGCAGTAATTTGGAGTGGTGTGATATTCGGTTTCCAAATGATTTGGCTTTGCTTGTATTCTGTCACTCAATCTGAATTATATAGTGCAGAACCATACAACTACTCTGTTGAAGGTGTCGGTCTTTCCAATCTTGCTCCATGTGTAGGAAGTATTCTTGGTATGTTCTATGGTGGGCAATTTGTGGATTGGTTGACAGTCTGGATGGCGAAGCACAACAATGGTATTATGGAACCTGAATTCAGACTTTGGGCTATGATCTTTCCTATTATTATAAATGCCGCTGGTATTTTGTGCTATGGGTTGGGACCTGCCTACAAAGCAAATTGGGCAATCCTGGTTATCGTGGGCCAAGGATTCTTAGGATTTGCTATGAGTGCTATCTCCCCAATCTGTGTTACATACGCCGTGGATTCTTACGAAGAATTACAGGGAGAGGCTCTTGCACTTATCTTATTTGTGCGTAATATTTTGCCTATGATTTTCTGTTTTGTTATTCAACCTTGGATTGATGCTTGTGGTCTTAAATTAACCACATGGTTATTATTCATGATTTCTTTGGTTGTGAATTTGTCATTTATCCCATTTATTTTCTGGGGTAAAAACTGGCGTAAATGGACAAAGGAAAGATACCACAACTATGCAAGAGGTGTAACAACCAGCTCTGTTTAGTTAATTTTATTGTTTCAGGTAAACTTAGATTTAATATATGAATGATTTTAGGGACACATGGCACGAAAGTGTTAGGTTTTGAGCGAGTAGCTGTACCATTCGCCTATAATTCCCATAGGAAATGTGCAATTTATTAAATCCATGTTAATAAGTAAAAGTAATCCGACGATTTACAATTGAAAAAAACTACCTCAAGATTTCGAAGTCTACTTGTGACGAATATATAACCATTAAACTTTAACATTCAGACACTGCTTTTGTGCATTTGGGTGTTTAGAGCTTATTCGCTATTGCGATAAGGGTTTTAGCAATACTTAATCAAACAAACACTGAGCCGCAATTAAATTTATTGAACGTAATTCACTAGGTAGACGTTTAATTGCAGTTGTAGGAAATTCTGTTTGCCATGTCTTGGAGGACTTACTGCACATGAAAATATGATTGATAACAGCCTCCGATGAATTAACAGCATCTGCGTAAAACTTGTCATATTAGTACGCACGTTCACCATTAAGGTGTACATACATTAGAGATTGAAGGTGATAACTGACTTCTTGCAGTTAACCTAAATCTCTACGCAGGTCACCCTTCTTGATGTATCTACAATTAAATACCAAAAGAATATTCTAATTCCTAGAAACTACTACCGCATCAAGCATCATAAGTAGAAGCAGAAGTGTTACCACCTCTACCAGTCCAGTTAACATGGATGGCTTCACCCTTCTTCAAGAAGGCGTTTTCTTGGCCTTCCAAAACCTTGAAGGTGTGGGCACCAAAGTAATCTCTTTGGGCTTGCAACAAGTTAGCTGGCAATTGAGCAGATCTGTAACCATCGTAGAAAGACAAAGCAGTGGAGAAGGCTGGAACTGGAATACCGTACTCAACTGCCTTAGCAATGGAAGATCTCCAACCAGATTGAGCCTTAGTGATAGCTTGTTTGAAGAATGGGTGGAACAACAAGTTCTCCAAGTCTGGGTTTTCTCTGTAAGCGGCGGTAATTTCACCCAAGAAGATGGATCTGATAATACAACCACCTCTCCACATCAATGCGATAGATGGGTTGTTCAACTTCCAGCCATATTCCTTAGCAGCTTCGTTAATCAACATGAAACCTTGAGTGTAAGAAATAATCTTAGAAGCGTACAAAGCTTGTTCCAAGTCATCGACAAACTTGGCCTTGTCAGTGATGGCGTTTGCTGGAGGAGATGGGCCTTCCAACAAAGTGGAAGCTCTAACTCTTTCATCCTTCAAGGCGGACAAACATCTGGAGAAGACAGCTTCACCAATCAAAGTGACAGGCATACCCAAGTCCAATGCATTGATGGCGGTCCACTTACCGGTACCCTTTTGACCAGCAGAGTCCAAGATCTTTTCAACCAATGGCTTACCATCGGTTGGGTCGTTAAAGTACATAATGTCTCTGGTAATTTCAATCAAGAAGGAGTCTAAAACACCCTTGTTCCACTTGGCGAAAACATCACCAATTTCCTTGTTGGTGAAACCACCAACACGCTTAAGCAAGTCATAAGCTTCAGAAATCAATTGCATGTCACCGTATTCAATACCATTGTGTACCATCTTAACGTAGTGACCAGAACCGGATTCTCCAACCCAGTCACAACATGGTTCACCGTCAGTCTTGGCAGCAATGTCTTGGAAAATGTCCTTGATGTGTGGCCAAGCGTCAGCATGTCCACCAGGCATCAAAGATGGACCGTTACGGGCACCTTCTTCACCACCAGAAACACCAGAACCAACAAACAAAATGTCCTTCTTCTTCAATTCTTCGAAACGACGGTTAGAGTCTGGGTAGTGAGAGTTACCACCATCAATGATGATATCACCCTTTTCCAAGTGTGGTAACAATTGGTTAATGAAAGCATCGACAGCGTCACCAGCCTTGACCAACAACACAATTCTTCTAGGTCTCTTCAAGTTGGCAACCAATTCTTCAATAGATCTGGCACCAATGATGGACTTACCCTTGGCTTCGTTTTCCAAAAAGTGGTCAACCTTGGCAACAGTTCTGTTGTAAGCAACAACAGTATAACCCTTGTCAGCGGCATTCAAAATCAAGTTTTGACCCATAACGGCCAAACCAATCAAACCAATATCACCACTAGCCTTGTTAGTAAGATGCTTTTGGACAGCTCCAAGTCTTGAAAGGGCAATTGACATATTCGGACTTCTCATTTCCTAAAAAAATTTTGGGGGGAATTTTGGGGACCATTATATACTTTTCTAAGAAACCTAAGAAACCCACGTGAAAATTACGGTTAAATGGATAGGTGTAACTTGCTGGATACTTGAGTTATCGATTTTCCAGAAAACTGCACCGAACAATCAATCAATTCCGTGTCTTCTTCTTTCAAGTTAAAGAGTCATCTCGTTGAATACAAATCAAATTTTTGACCAAAAACTCGACACTTCGACCCTTTCCCCAATTCCAATTATATCAATGCTTCCATAACCCTTGGGGTTTTTCTCTTTCTATACTTACGTTGCAGACATCCTTTAAAATAAAATACTAATATATAAAGAAAAAAAAGGGTGGATTTATCACATTATATATACACATGGGTGATAAATTTCAGGGAAAAGCAACATTTTTTTTTGTTGGATTCACAAAAACGGAGAATTGGGGCTCCGAGTTAGGAACTAGTATATATGTGTCGATATAGAGAAGAAGATGTTGTATGAAGATAATTGAGTGTGGACCTACATAGTTCGATGTTCTATCTTTGATTTCGTTGTACCGAATGTTCCATGGTGCCGCGGGTTCCGTTAATTTCATGTGTGGGACACGCCCGCCAAATCTCCGATCGTTGTCCAAGAAGGCGAAAATATATGTCAAGCCTAATCAGTAGTGGGGCGAGTTTACACTATCAGAAGGAAGATTTGTAAGACTTTTGTTATAGTGTAATGCTAATCCTTCATAATTTTAGTCATATACCCCACCTTCCACCAATCAATTGTTTCATGAACTTTAGTAATAACTTCATAATAATTTCATCTCTTTTTTTAGACCACAAAGAATAATAGATATAATTTTGTGAATCTTAAATAAATCAAGGGAACCATCGGATATAAACAATATAGATAAAAACCAAATACTCTAAGAAATATAAAGCAAAATCCACACAAGGATTTTGCACATCTGGAGAATGCTTGGTTTTACAAATAATCTGTGTAAAGCACGCAAGTCATTAATCTATGTGGGAAAACGTTCGCGGACCCTTACTTGATACGCTCATTGATCATTTTGGTACAGTTCCAAGTACTTAAATGAAGGATTTACACTGTTTATAACTCCGAAAGAAATTTTTTGAAACGAAATAGCGTCATCACGTTTCGTTGTGGTTATTAGACTTGGAATGTCATCATCAAATCACGTGCTATTGCTCCATGATTTGCAGCCGTATAAATAAGATCGAAAATTGAATATAGCAATTACAATCAAATGCCTGTTTTACCAGCACATGGAGGGGTCTTAAAGGATCTCATAGTACGCGATGCTCCAAAGAGAGATGAGTTATTGAATAAAGCATCTACTTTACCACCTTTAGTTTTATCTGATCGCCAGTTATGTGATTTGGAATTAATTTTGAATGGAGGCTTTTCTCCTCTTGAAGGTTTTTTGGACGAAGAAGATTATAACTCTGTTGTTTCTGAGTTCCGTTTGACGTCAATCAAGGTAGAAAATGGGAAGGGTCTTTTGTGGCCCATTCCTATCACTTTGGACGTTACTAAAGAAGAAGCCGCCAAGTATGCAATCGGATCGGAAATTGTATTAATTGATCCAAGAGATGAGTCCCAATTGGCCATTATTACCGTGGGTTCTATTTACACCCCAGACAAGCAAGTTGAGGCTAAGTCCGTCTTCAGAGGTGACCCAGAGCACCCCGCCATTCGTTATTTATTTGATACTGCCGGTGAAGTGTACATTGGTGGTAAGATTTCTGCATTGAACCTCCCTAGACATTACGATTATGTTGAATCTCGTAAAACACCGGCTGAATTACGTGCGGAGTTTATTTCTTCCAACTGGTTGGACAAGAATGTTGTTGCCTTTCAAACTAGAAATCCAATGCACAGAGCCCACAGAGAGTTGACCATTAGAGCTGCTAGTGATATTGGTGAGCAAGCTCGTATTTTGATTCACCCGGTTGTCGGACTCACTAAACCCGGTGATATCGACCATCACACTAGAGTTAAGGTTTACACTCAGATTTTGAAGAAATTCCCTGAAGGCTTAGCAACCTTATCCTTGTTGCCTTTGGCCATGAGAATGGGTGGTGATCGTGAAGCATTGTGGCATGCATTGATCAGAACAAACTACGGTGTTGATCACTTTATTGTCGGCAGAGATCACGCTGGACCTGGTTCGAACTCACAAGGTGTTGATTTCTACGGTCCTTATGACGCCCAGGAATTACTTGCTAGTGTTGCAGATGAATTACAAATTAAGATTGTTCCATTTAGAATGGTAACTTATTTGCCAGATGAAGATAGATACGCTCCTATTGATACCATCGACACTTCAAAGGTTAAAACCGCCAATATTTCAGGTACTGAGTTAAGAAACCGTTTGAAAACTGGTGCTGACATCCCAGAGTGGTTCTCTTATCCTGAGGTGGTTAAGATTTTACGTGATTACAACCCTCCAAGATTCTCTCAAGGGTTTGCTATCGTCATTGAATCAGGAAGAAAAGGTGAACACTTATCTTTTGCATTACAGTCTGCTTTGAATCAGTTCTCTGGTGGTCGTAGAATATCAAAGTTGTCAATTAATGATCCATTCATTATTAATGAATTAGTCAAATCTGGCGCAGGTGTCATCGTTTCTGCTGATTATTCTGAATCAATTACCAAGCTGGTTGGTGCTGGAAATGTTGTAACTATTGGTGAAACTGGTCATTTTAAGCTTGATGACGACTTTAATGTTGTTATCGAACAGCTTGGAAGCTATTTGAAGGAACAAGGATTCTATCAATAAATATATACTTCTATAACTAATATATGTGACTTTTCTCTATTTCAATTTTGTAATTTATCAGTAATGATGTATTTGCAACATAATAAATACCCTGATGCACCTTATATAAAGTTATATGTTAAAAATTAATGTTGTAAATAATGGCCGATTCTGCTAGCTTAGCGAGAATAGGCTAGGAATTCCGGAGAGGTCTGGTTTTTAATCCAGCAAGATCAATTGATATCAGTATCAATTGATGTGCAACTCTTTACAGCAGATATGGACCAATCTCTTGTGTATTTCGTATCTAAGGTCTGATTATCTCTAGGGTAAGATAGGTAAGAACTTCTGGTTCTTCTAGATAGATAGTCTAGGTCTTTATATAGTCTATATGTGCCTGCATCTGGGAAACTCATAGTAGACCCGAAGGTTTGGCTGCAAACCTCTCCCTATTCTGGGTCCCTCCCTAAAGTTTCCTTAGCAATCACAATATTATACAACGGTTTTATCGAAAAGAGGCGGTTTTAGCTCAGTTGGGAGAGCGTCAGACTGAAGAGATTCGGTCACAGTTAATCTGAAGGTCGTGTGTTCGATCCACACAAACCGCAATTTTTTTAATTTGCGGGAATTTAGAAGTAAGTATTCCATCATATGCTAGTAGTTGTTAATTAATAATATTGTCTTTACAAAAATCAAATCACCAAAAATACCCGGTGAACTTGTAATAGTTTAATCGTACATTTTAATTCAATAACAAATAAATAAATAATAAATATCTCGTAGCATCGTAAGTTTTGCTGCATTGCAGCATAGAAATAAAATCATTGCTTACTCAAGTAAGCAGCTCTGTTTTTCAAGCCTTCAGCGAATCCCATTGCAATTGGCCAAACTGGAGCATCTGCCAAAATACGAATACCCATGTATAAGGATTTTGTAGCAAGTCCAATATTCCTAACATGCTTGATGATTTCTTTTTTGGTTTGAGGAAATTGTTGGATTAACATTTTCACACGTTGTTGGCCATCATGTAATTTGATTGATTGGAAAGCATCATTAGCAGTAAGAGTTTCCAGGTATGCCAGTTGCAGCATTCTTCCTAATACAAGTTCAACCTTAAGCAAAGTATCTTCACACTGTAACCATAATAAAGCTTCCTGAGCGGTGATATCCAGTTTAGATTCAAGAACATGTAAATAAGTTGACATTAATATGGAGCTAATAAAAAGACAAATGACAAAGAAAACAGGGGATCTAAGAGAAATCTGTTTCAGGTCATCACTCATTGTCTCAATATTACTATTCCAAAGTTCCATTAAATTTAAACAGTAAGGAAGAGACTGTTTAAGAAGTTCCAATTGATGTTCTTCGTTTGATATAACGTTTAATTCTTGATTCATGGCATCCCAGTTCTTGAATAATACTGGTGAAATGATTGGATTTAAACTAATGTGAAGTTTAATCTTAACAAACTGATACAAAGGAATAATAACTTTGAATTCTTGGTGTTGAACAAGCAAATCCTTGTTGCTAGAATCAATTCTCAAAACACCACCAGCCTTGCAAAAGAGTGTTTCCCAAGAGTTAACCAACTTTTCAAGACGTGGTTTATGATTAAGCTGCCAAGTAATGTAGTTGAATTGCTTTGGTTTATCAACTTGTATTTGCTCTTGGATATACATTAACATAGAAAGCATATTGTTGAAGGAAGGATCAATGTTGGTAAGGGCGGTAGTTTCTAAAGCCATAGTGAAGAGGTGGAATGACTTGCCGTTACTAATATCCACTATCAGTTCGGTTGGAGTTTTCAAGATGCTAATCCATTCAGCACTTGACTGACATTGCCATAATTCTTCATCGGAACAATGGTTACCAGATTTTAAGAGAGTCAGATCAAATAAAACCGGAACATCAATCAAAGAAGCCCTGAAAGATTGCAACATGTAAAATACGTGTAAAGTTCTGATTCTCAGTTGAGCCAAGATAAAGTAATCAAAGTTCCCCTGAACGACTGAGGGCGACTTGTTGGTTGCACACAGTTCTGGTGGGTTTAAGAACTTTTCCAAAGGTTCATTAAAATTGGTTGACTTGATCAAACCAATCATCAGTTTTATTTGTCTTGAAGTTATATCAATCATATTTGGTTCATTCAAAAACATCAGAATAAAGATATGAAGCACAAGACATTGTAAAGCCATAAGAGGGACTTTTTTGAATTGCAAATTATCAAGAGTTATTTCCTTTTCAAAAAAGTTTTGTATATGAAACTTTGACAAGTTGAATAAAAGAACAGTGTTTGTATCATGGTATGAATACAATGCACCTATCAGGGCCATTGATAACAAAAGAGGAATATTTTCCAAGTTATCAACCATTGGGTTTTTCAAGGAAGGTAAATGGATGAAGGGAAAGTATTTGTTGAAATTTAACTCATAAAGTCTCATGTAATTATTCAAATCTTCACAAGGAGGCAATTTATCATCAGCCAAATTACTCATTGTGATAATTTTTGATCTCAATGGTTCGTTAATAAAGTTGTAATTACCTCCGTATAATGTAGAAGAATCAAAATTAAATTCAAAATCTAACATGTTTGTCATTGAAGGGTTTAAATGCTTGACGAGGTTAATCTGACGAGACTTGAAGAGGGATGATATTTCTGGGGCTTTTGGTTCTCCAGTGAAGCCGACTTGGTGGGATGGAGCAGGAAAGTTAGTGTCGTAAGGGGTTTGTAATATTTCGCGTAACCATTCATCATCATTATTCAATAATGGAAGTGACGTGAAGCTAGCATTCTTTTCAATCTTTATACGTTTAAAGTTGTCGATATCATCATGCACCTTACGTTTTTTGTCAATAACAGCATCATTCAAGGTGATACTGGATGGAAGCGTGGGGGGAACCTGAATATCCTCGGTTGGCGCTGATAAGCCGAATTCAAAGGGAGTCAAGCCTTTTAAGTGGTGGGGATGGTCCGGATTTTGAAACAGCATAGCAGTAAGAGTTCCTGGTGGATGTGGACTGGTACTTGTTGGAATGTTATCTTGGAAATACAGGTTTAAATTCCGGATACTAAAATTTTTACCTGAAAGTTGCAGAAGCATAAACAGCAGCGGCAGGGGCAGAATCTTTTGGCGAGAAAGTTTCCTAGTGAGTTCATAACTTTCCATATTCCAATCAATATTGTCTTGTTTATTGAACAGGAGTGGAGTTCCTTCATGAACATGCTGTAACGGTTCTTTTGGGTTTGTATACAGAGCGCCGGAAGCTGCTGAAAAAGACACATGACGAAGATGAGAGTTATAGTAGTCGCCTCCAATACCAAAGGAGGCTCTTGCCGGTCCGCTAAGGCTTTTGCGGTGCATATTCTCTTGTTTCTGCTCTGGGGACCCGAAGGTAACTTCCGCCTCCTTGGGCGAAAACACTTGGGCAGGTTCGTCGTTAGAAGCGGACGACTCAGAGCTGCCATCTTTGGTAGCTTCTTCATCAAACTTTTTAACATCACTTGGAAGAGGCGCATTGGCGCTGGTATTGTTACTCAAAACGATAATATACTCATTCAGGTATGCAGAGTCAACGTCTTTGGTCCCGCTTCCTCTTCTCATAATAGTTGGTACTGTCAGGTGAAGTTTCTGTTGATGTCTCAATACCAAGTCTCTACGCGCAAAACAGCGGCCGCAGCAGGCACATTGGAATGGTTTCTCGTTTGTATGTGACCGCTCATGACGTTTCAAGTGTTCAAGTCTGGCAAAAGCTCTTGTACATATAGAACACGTATGTGGTCTTGGTTTATCCGTTTTGATTTGCTGTGATTTCTTTGGTATAGGCTGGAGTTGTCCGTTGTTAATGGGTATGCTATTCCCTCCAACCATAGGAACACCAAGTGGTGTGGATTGTTTGACACGTGGAGTGGCTGTCATAGTACTCTCTGGTGTGTATGCCGATGGCGTAGACGTGTTAGAAGGTGGTGATTTACTAACACTCATTTTATTGATTCTTTTTGCTCAAAATTCTATTTGTCTGGGGAAATTAGCCAAGAAAAAAAACCATGGAGGAAAATTTTTGTGTGCAGGCACCCCCAGAATTTGTTGAATATGTGGGAAAAAAATGATATGATAGCTACAGCTAGATGATAGTTGGGAAATGATGGAAAGAGTAGATAGGAGTAATCATGGCATGGAATTCCTACTAGGATCATCCGTTACAAGAATATAACATCCCTGCACTTGGGAATGATCATGACCATTGGTTTGTGTCATCTTTTTTCGAGTTTCGGAGTTTTGCCAGTCATGTGACTACGGTTATTTTCCAAGACATAGGAGTTTGCGTTTAGTGCATTGTGAATAGAGTCACTCCGGGATATATCCATTAAAGTTCCAAAGATCATCTGGAAATAATTAGAAGAAAAGAAAATTGAAAGTCTAAACGTAATAATTACTAAAAGGTTTATTTTTTTATCGGGAATAAAATCTGGGGCGTCTTGATGATTGCTATATCTCGTAAGATTTTTAGAGCGTCGGATTGCATTGGGCATTGTCAGACAACCGGTGACATTGTTTTGAGCGCATACACATTTTAGAAGTCAACTGATGGAATTTACATTTGTGGCAATATAAGAATGTAAGCGAAGCAATTATGATACTTTGTAATATATGGGCTCATTTTGTGTTTGAAAGAAAGGAAAGTTTAACTACCTGATTACAATAGTCTCTGAGCCCCTCGTAGTTCTTGCCCTAAATTCTATACATCTATTAAACTTATACTTCTTAAGCCACAAGTGATTTTTTTGTTGCATAATATAGCTAGTAATAAGTTCTAGCTGGATTATGAAAGTAAGAATAACAATGAACTAGTCTTGTTGATGGGGATACCTCATTTTATTGTTGTCATTTTCTCATCGTCACATTGATTGCAAAAATTTTTGACGAAAATCAGGGGAAAACAAAAAAAGATATATGGATCCACTCATAATCATAGCATTAAGCGGGACCTTTACCGCATTTTTAGCACTCTTAATTATCCGTAGTGTGCTTGTTAAGTCAAGAAGAAGACGTAATGGAGACTATCAACTTATTGATGAGTACGATGGAGGGATTCACTGGGACTTTGTTCCAGAAGACCACTTGAACGATGAAGAGTCTTTACAACGTCTTACTCAGCAATACGGATTTGAAAATCTCTCACCAGAGGAACAAAGTCTGTATGATCAGGCACAAGCATTTACTAAAGAGCATCCTCCACATTTTGAAAAGGTTCGTGGAAATACATTTACTAGCACTGATGAGCAGCTTATCCGAGAATTCGGTATTAACGCATTCCATTTCGAACAGGATAACAATATTGTTCCTAGATACATCGTTGCTGATAAGACGGAGTTGAACTTTGTAAATAACGACTTACCATATCAAACAGCTACAAGTGTTTTAAACTATCCATTCCCTACAAGAAACAGAGTTATATCCGATACTATTTATTTTGAAACAAAGATCTTTGAATATTGTGCCAATGCCAATTCACATTTCGCGATTGGTCTTGTTACCAAGCCATATCCATCTGAGTTTAGATTGCCAGGGTATAATTTATTTTCCATCGCGTATGAGAGCACTGGTAACTTAAAGATTAATAAACCTTTCCCTACACCCATGCAACAACACCAAAAACCGGAACCCCATTATAATGCCTTTGTTTTACCTCCTTTGTTAGAGTCTGACGTCGTAGGCTTTGGTTATGTTGCGAGCACCGGAACTATATTCATCACCAGAAATGGGAAAAAGATTATGGATGTAATGTCCGGATGCTACGTTGATATGTACCCTGCAATTGGGTGTTTCCTGACTAACGCTAAGTTCCATGTTAACTTGGGCCAGATGGGCTACGTTTGGATCGAGGCCAACGTTCGCAAGTATGGTTTTGTTAGCGGCAGTGAATACCGCAAAATCAAGGGAGATGTAGGTTTAGCTTCCTTACCTAAATATGACACTGCAATTGATTCTGATAAAATCCTTGATAAGGGTGAAGAGTTACCACCAAGATATCCCGAAGATGAGTTGGACTTTTTTGGTCGTTCCGTCAAAGAGGTTAAAGTGGGTTCCCTGAAACAACTTAATGAAGGAAGTTCTTCAAAGGTTACCAATGTTACTGAAGATGAAATGGACTTGAGAACTAGAGCTTATGAGAATCTGTTATTGGTTGGACTGTTATCCAAGGGTTATGGTGCTATTTCTGGCGAGTCTCAAGTTCTTTCTCAAAAAATTTCTGAAGCAATTGAGGAAGCTAGTCAAGTTGATGTAGAACAAATTGAACTGGATGTACAGACTACTCCTCAAATTGATTCAGTGAATCCAACTACTCCTGAAACTCAAAACCAAGAATTTCAAACACCTTCTCCAGACGATGTTGGTTCTGATTCTGAAGAACAAAGTGCCCCTCCTACAAGAGAGGGCACTCCATCCAAGTCCCGTACTGATATAAAGCTTGCCAAAAAGTTGAAGAAGAAGAAGAAAAAGATTAGTAAGAAGAAGTCTGGAAAGAAGGTCAGACATGTATAGACATTCTGCATCAAATTGGGAATGGCCGGAATTGGTGTATCATTTCGTTTCCCATTTAGTTCTCTAAACATATTGTTTAATTTTTATATTAATATAGATAGTCTTAATCGTGAAATATTGTAGATGAAGCTAGAAATTGAGTTTAGCAGGAATAATTTACTAGTATTTTGAGATTTTTTTAAAAAATATGCATATTGCTAATGCAACATTTTCAAAAAAAAAAATGGACGAGATAGGAATCGAACCAATGACCTTTTGCTTGCAAGGCAAACGCGCTACCAACTACGCCACACGCCCTAATTTTTCAAAGTTTGAAAATTAATAAGACTAAAATGTTCACATTACAATTAATCTCAAAAAGATCACGACGCAAAAATGTGAATGCATCTAAGACATAAATGTACTTACAACGCCTTGTGTCACACTAATGCATCTAGTTTTCTGTAAATACTCCCACTTGAAAGATCGTCCGAGCAACACAAAAGTAATCATATAAGATCATTCTAGTTTTATTTCACAATCACAGGGTCTGAAGATCTTTAATGAGTATTACGTGATAGATCTGAATGGAAGGAATGGACCAGAGCCTTATAGGTACAGGGATAGATATTATTCAAGCCCACAGAAACGATGATAAACATTTCTCGTTTTTAATGAGGAATATCAAAGATAAGAGAATAAGTCGGAAACCCCAAAGGATTGACTCTCGCGATAACCGTGACAGATCCGGGTCTTTTTCTTTTTTTAAAAAAATACAATCGTAACTGTTAAGTAAATGAGCCATTTAATTCCCGCCAATTACATAAGGTTATAGGTAGTAAAAGAAGCGTTCGGTGATATTTAGTTCAAGAGCGGAATTGGTATCACGGAATAAGTGAATGAATCAGAACACCAAAGCGAAATATTACATAACAACGGCGAGGCTAATAGTAGCAATAGCCATCAAACAGTATTAGGTTTGGTATTTCTTAAAATTGGCTTTTTAACGCAGATTCGGGTACGGATTTTTTTCTTAAAAAAACATCATGGTGTTCATTTCAATACCCAGGAGATTCTTCTCCCCGGTGTCGCTAGTGATAGCGTTTCTAATGGTGATGATTCTTTTCAATATAACTTACAATCTGGTTGCTAACCCTACCAAAGTCAAAGTTCCAACATCAGGCCAAAAAACGAAAGATGCTCAAGCACTGACTACCGAAGAAATGAAGAGCAAACAACAACAATTATTGATTCAGCTTCAAAAAGACATCGACCTGAATAACAAAGAAAAGTTTGCACAAGACCTTAAGAAAGAGGTTGAGAAGAACTATCCTGAAATATTCAAATCGCTTAGTTCGGAAGATTTATTCAACAAGCATAAAGTTTCCTACAAGGTGTATGATGATCTTAAAGCAGAGTATCTCAAAACTCACTACAATGACATTAAACAAGACTCTATATTGGAAGTTCTCAAGAATTTGAATATGGAAAACGCCCCAGAAGACTTCGTAAGAAAAGCCCAGGAACAATTACACAAGAAGCTTGATCCAAAAGAATGGTACAAATTCTTGATCAAGGACTTGATATTAAAGAATGCTCCATCGGTAGAGAAATTCACAAACGAGGAACTTCGTAAAGCAAAAGATCTTGCAGCTAATTATTACCGAGATGTTCAAATGACGCCATTATCTAAGGAAGAATTGTTAAAAGATTACTTAAAACCTTCACAAGAAAAATTTGATGATTTAAAAGCAAAGCATACATCATTAGTGGATGCCCTCAAGCGTTTAGAAGACCCACCTAAGGAATTTGTTAGTGGCGACGGTATTGTAATCTCAGGTGGGGGAGTCTACTTTGGATCTGCATTAGTTGCAGCTGGACAATTACGTGAAATGGGTTCTCAATTGCCAATCGAAATTATTATTAATACATTTGAGGATTACGATGCACAAATCTGTGAACAATTACTCCCTCAAAAGTTTAATGCAAGATGTATTGTCATCGAAGACCAAATTGGCAAGGAATTCTTGGATTCTCTTAAATTGTCAAAGTTTCAACTTAAAATGTTTGGATTAATGTTCTCGACATTTGATAATATCATTGCTTTGGATGCCGATAATATGCCCGTCAAAAATGTTGATGATATCTTCCACAAAGAGCCTTACTTGAGTAATAAATTTATTTTATGGCCAGACATTTGGCACAAAAAGGTTTCTCCTTACTATTACGATATTGCTGGTTTCAAAGCAGGTGATTACCCGGTAAGAAGAGATGGTATTGCAAATGATTGGTCATTCGACAGATATTTGCTCAGAAATAAAGATCAAGGTGTCAACTTCCATGACTTGGAGGGAATTCCTCCAATGATTTCAATTGAAACTGGTCAAATGATTTTTTCCAAAAGAGCTCATTTCAAATCTTTAATCTTGACTATTTATTACAATTTTTATGGACCAGACTTCTACTATTGGCTTTTATTCCAAGGTGCTCCTGGTGAAGGTGACCGTGAAACTGTTGTACCTGCCTTGCATGTTTTTAACGAGCCTTATTATATTGTTAAACGTGAATCTTGGCTTGCTGGATACTTGACTTCAAACGGTGGTTTCCAAGAAACTTGTATTGTTCAATCAGACCCTACTGATACTGTCAAATTTTTTGAGGATTGGGAAAAATGGTTAGTCAATCAAAAGTTGGATAAAAGATTGTGGCCTTTCCAGTCAAACACTTATACTAGAACACTTTTTGACCAATTTATGAAAGATCACGAAATTAGGGAAAACAAGAATGGTAAAGAATACGTCTTGTCATATCAAATGCCTAGTGTTCTTTTTATGCACATCCATAAACCAAAGATAAATCCAATTGAAAATACCAAAACTGGTTCCTTTGGCATTTATGAGCGCAGAAACTTGGGCCAAATGAACATGTATGGTGAATTTGGAAACGTTGATTGGGAATTGAAATTTCATTCGATTGCTAAATGGATTGCATGTAAGGGTATCACTAGTGAATCCTTTTGGAAGAAGGCTGAAATCGAGCAATCCAAGGTATGTAATACGGTTTCTGCTTATGTCGAATTCTTATTAAAAGACACTAGCGATGCGGATGCTGGAAACTTAAAGCACTTCACTTGAACGTTATTAACGTTTGAGCCTATAGATAATTTTTAATCGCTTTTTTTCCTTTTTTGATATGTTAAATTATAATAGATTTGTAATTTTATTATTTAATCTTCTTCTTCAGAGTCATCGGTTTCCTCTTCGTCAGAGTTATCGGAGCTTTCACCGGATTCTTCCTCCGAGTCTTCATCGGAGCTTTCACCTGATTCTTCCTCTGAGTCTTCATCGTCATGTTCACAGTCACTGTCACAGTCACTTCCGTGCTCACCACCGACAGAATTAACTTCTTCAATACTAACATTGTATCCTTGAGTCTTGAAGAACTCAGTAAAGTCACTTGTCTTTTCAGATGGAATACTAGCAAACAAAACAGAAGTCTCAGCCTCAAACATTGGAACAAAATATTTGTTCAATGTTTGCTTCACGTCCTCTATAGAAACCTTCTTGACTTCAGTCATGAAATGTTGAAAGTAGTCTGGACCTCTTCTTTTAAACACATTATCCAAAATTCTTTGTTTAGCAGCATCATAACTGTTATCTTCACTGTTTGCAATACTATTGACAATCAGTGCAATGGCATTATCAACACTCAATTGATCAATTTCAGTAACACCATTGGCAAAATCCGAAATAATCTTCTTGGATGTAGACCATGCTTGTTTAGGATCAGCACCACGGTAAATCAGGAAAGTGAGCAATCCAGTATCAAGATCACGAGAGATGTTACTACCATAAGCCAAACCAGTACCTCTGACACCTCTCCAAAGAGGCCCTTCAACGGCAACTAAGAACTCTGTGGCTAAAGCAATCTTGAAAATGTCTGGATTTAAGTAATCTCTTGGTATCTTTGCTGATGCAAGCAAGTGGGTAGACTTTGCAGCAGGGGTTGCAATCAAAACAGCATCACGGGAAATAGTTGCACCCATTTCTGATAAAAAGTTGTAAGCATTTGGTAAATTTTCAAAAGGTATTGGGTTGCTATTAGATTCAAAAGCATCCGTAAACTTCTTCCAAGAAGAAACAGGGTTTTGCAACTTGGAAGCACCACCAATCACAAAGATCTTGATGTTTTCCAAATTGAATAATTGAGTCATGACCTTTTCCAAGTCAGACTTAATTTGATCAAACTCGTTGTTAGAAATCTTGGTGAGAATATTCTTCAAGAAATCTTCAATATAGATACTATCTTGACCCTTTCTTAAAGATCTTTCGGAGAATAAGTTACGGTATTGAGAAGAATATAATAAATATTCACCACTACGTTTCTTATCTGGAAGCGAGTTGATTAACTTATCAACAACAGCCTTAACTCTGGATTCCTCAAAAACAACATGCTTAAGGAAATTCAAAGCCCAGTTAATAGCAGTTTCATACTTGGTCAGTTCAAACTTGAGTTTGAAGTTAATCAATTCATAAAATTGGTTTTCAAAGCTGTTGTCCAATTGAACTTCAAGCAAATCGTTATTGGAATCAGAAATAACCTTTTCGTATGGAATATATGTACCATCTGGCAATTTTTGGGAGAAAGTGGTGATTTCCTCGATGATAGCCATGTAAGGTAATAATTCTTGATCTATTTCAGATGAGGAGGTAACAAGGTTAACAGTTGTGAATTCTGCTGGGTAGTCCTCTAAATGGAAGAAGAGAGGAGAAGATTCGGTAGCTAATTTAGCAGCAAACTCATCATCAGTAACGTAGTCAACGCCGTCAAGGGCAATTTGTGTGTTACCTGCAGCATAACTACTGGTTTTGATGAAGGCAATTCTTGAAGGATCTGGCTTTTCAAAATGATCAAAAATCTCTTGAGGAATTGGCAAGTCATTCTTTTCTCTAGCTTGAGTCAAGTTTTGACCCAACTTTTCCAAACCACCAGGACCGTATTTGTCCTTAATGGATTGCTTGAACTTTTTAGCTTCGGCCTTTTGAGTTTTGTTAAGAGCAGCAGAAGGCTTAACCAACACGGAAACAGATTTGTTGTCAACGAATTGTTCCTTTACAAGCTGAGCCCATTGATCTGCAGACCATTCATGGATAACATCCATGTCATCAAGAGACTTGGTCCAACGGGCCAAGTCAGAGCCATCAGGTTTACCATAAATAAACTCCAGGATTGCAGTGTCGACAAATCTCAGAGAAGATCTCTCAGCATCAGCTTTGTTTTTCAACTTTTGTTGTTGAATCAATTCTCTAATATAAATAAGGTCAATGTTTTCAGGCTTGGTAATAGACAAGAAGAGATCTTTGATCTTAGAGTCCACCTCTTCCAACTTCTCGGTTGGAACACCACCTACAGAAATATTAAGAACAGTGTTAATATAGTCATCTGTGGTGTAGTCGATTTCCGCAGCAACTGGGCTGTCCACCTCAACCAAGACTTTGTTAAAAAGGGAAATAGGAGAGCTTGTACAGTACAGACCAATGATATCAACAGCTAAGTTAGTGATGACGTCATCGGAAGAAGGGCCGATCCATCCAATGGCTAACTCTCCCATAGATTCATCCTTCGAAGGAAATTCAGTTGTAACGACAATTGATTCCTTCAACTTTTCATCCTTTGGTGAGTCGACAAACGGACGCTTGAAGCCAGGAGCTGGGGTTTCCAACAGAGAGTCGAACTTTTCCATGATTTCAACCAACTCTTGCTCATCAAGAGAACCAGTGATGATCACAGACAAATTGTCAGGCCTGTACAACAATTTATGGAAGTCCTTGATTTTCTCGTTAGTCAAGCTACGTAATTCGGTAGTTAAACCACCAGTTTCACTGGAATATCCTGACTTTTCTGCAAATAAGGTTTTCTGTAATTTGATGTAACCACGGAAGAACAGCAGCTGTTCGATAGCTTGCATTTCACTGAAGACCACACCTTTTTCGTCAGCTTTTTCATCAACGTGGTATACCTCAGTGAGACATGCTTCGTCAGTTAAGGTTGGTTCCAACAAGTGTTCCAAATAAACAGGTAACAAAGTCTTGAAACCATCCCATCCAGCAGTAACCAAAGTATAAACGGTCTGGTCAACGGCGGTCCATGCGTTGGTTGTAGAGTACAATTTATTTCCCAAACTGTCAAGTAACCCCTTGTATGGATAGTTCTTGGAACCCATGAACACCAAGTGTTCTAAAGTATGAGGACATCCTGAATCATCTTCGATTTCAGTAGCAACTGCAAAATACCCATTAACGATAGGCGATGGTTGGTTAATGTAAACAAGCTGAAGACCAGTACGTGATGATCTCCATTTGGTTATATGTATAGGAGCATAGTCCACTTGGAACAGGGCCTGTTTTACGAAGGCCATTCTAATAGATCTAAACAATTTTTTGATGGCGAAATTTGTGAGGAACAGTGAGTTTGCACAAAAAGAGAAGCAAAATGGTACTCTAAATAACCAGTGATCTGCTCGATACTACTCTAAATAAACTGTGAGAGATAGCTAAAGAAAACAGCATTGGTTAGTAAATATGGCTCACCAAAAAACAACTACAAAATATAATCGTAAGTTCGTAATACTACTCTAATCAATGTATATCCAGTTCGGCATCTTCGAAAATCTTGAACAAATTCTTGATGTCGTTTTTCATGCTAATAGTTAACTGAACCAAATCTTCGTCCAGTTTGTTATACATAATGCAATTTGCAAACATTAACATGATGTCTCTTTCAAGCTCTTTAACAGATGTGTACTTGGGAGGGTCTGCCTTCAGTTTTATCGATTTGAGAATATTCTTCAAATCTTTTGGGTCATGTATAATTTCGTAATAGTCGAGTGCATCTTTCTTGGTGACTGCTTGTAGAAAGGGCAGTGAAAAACGATGTGCTTGAATACTATTAATGAGATTGATAGCAATGTTTTGAAATCTTTTGTGCTGTGATGTTGCCGATGGGGATCTTGACCGTTTTCGAGACAGATCCAGGCTTTTGTCTGGTTCTTGTGTTGATTCTTTAGAGTCTTCAGTTTCTTCGTCCGAGTCAAGAGTTGTTTGGGGTGGTTTGTTTCTATCTCTGAGTCTGGAATACTTTGGTGAAGGAGGTTTATCTTGTTCTTGTTCCTCATCGGCATCTTCATCGGCATCATCTTCTACTTTCTCCTCTTTAAGTTCTTCTTCTTTAAGTTCCTGCTCTTTCAGTTCCTGCTCTTTAAGTTCCTGCACTTTAAGTTCCTGCTCTTTAAGTTCCTGCTCTTTAAGTTCCTGCTCTTTCAGTTCCTCTTCCTCAGCAACATCATCCTCATCCTTAAGTTCTTCTTTATCTTCAACTTCCTCATCTTCTTGAAGTTCTTCCTCCACTTCAACGTCTTCTTCGTCCATTTCTTCAACTTCATCCTCTTCATTCTCTTCTTCTACTTCATCAACCTCATCATCAGCCTCGACTTCGGTTTCCGCTGTATCAACCATATCTGTTATTTCAGACTCTACTTTATTTTCCTGTTCATCCTCAGGTTCTTCGATCTCAACAACTTCCTCCACATTTTCTTGTACTTCTGGTTCCTTTTCATTTTCAACTACTGTTTCTTCTATATTTTCCTGTTCTTTCTTTTCCTGTTCTGGTGCCTCTTCTATTGGGTCATCTTCAGCCTCAGCCTCCTCGGTGTCAGCATCTTCTGTTTCTTCGGACCCAACTTCCTTTTCTTTAAGATCAGTTGAGTTTTCTGTATCTTTTACATCGCTTTCACGATCAGGTTCCAGTTCTACAACAGCCGCTGTTTCATGATCCACCAGTTCAACCTCCCTCTTTATCAGCTTGTCAGCTTGTGATATCTCAGATAATCTGCCTAAATCATATATCTGTTTAATCAAATAAGTGGAATAATTCAATAAGCTTGATACTATAATTCTTTTAAATTTTTCACAACTATAGTTCAGTCTCAGAACTGTTAATGTGTTATTCTTTATAAGTACAAATTCAGCCAAACTACTCCGCAGTATCAACTGAAGAACAGAATCTTTGTTTAATGGAGCATGGTTGGTTATATTGAATCTTTGAGTATATTTTTCAAACAACTCTTTCAAATCGTCGAAAAAAGCTGGTAACGGTATACTAAATGCATTACCCTGGTCATTTTCATCTTTTTCTTTGAGGGTCTTGTTGAGTAAAGCACTCACAAGCATAATAACAAACTCATTGGTTACCAGTGCCGTCATTGTTTATTTTTCATTTTCCACGACATGAAAAATCCGTTGTGCGACACCCCGACACGAATGAATACGAATTTAGCCCTGGGTTGACCCTGGTTTGCCCTGCTACAAATTGATGGTTATCATTATATTTAATGCTACATACGTAGCTGATTTATATATACAAGATTTTTAACGTCTTTGGTTTTGCATCAATAAGGCGCTGAAATTGTTAGTATCGATCAGTTGTTGACAATTATACATACTTTTGCTCTTGGAATCTTTGGCCAACACGTTCACTGTGCTTCAAGAACTTTTCAGAACATTTGTTAATACAGTTGTTTTCCTTGGTGGTCAAGGTACCAGAAGTGAAATCGTTAACACAGTCTTCGAAACATCTGGACACCAAGTTGGAGTACAAGTTCATGAAGTCCTTCATTTGCTTCTGTTCAACGATCTGTTGAAACTCCTGTTGTTCTTTAACGTTTAATTGGTCCATGGTGATGATTTTTTTTTCTTTAAATTTTTTCTTCAATTGTGATGGTGGCGCTACCCTTGTTGCAAAAGTATAAAACAAGAATGTTTATATAAACTCTGTTAAGACAATTTGTTATCAAAATGCGGTGAAGAATGACAAGTAATTTCTATATACAATTGATGTTCAAAATCTGAACATTTAAACGAGCTATTAATCCTGAATCATGAACACATTAATAGATCAACACTGAATCATTATCATATCAACAATCTCATGAATCATTGACTCTCCATCTCTAAACTATTAACACTCCAAAACTTCTGGGGCACGAGGAAATGGAATAACCTCTTTTATGTTGTCCATAGCAGATAAATATGCAACAAGCCTCTCAAAACCCAAACCAAAACCACCATGAGGAACAGTTCCATTAACTCTAGTAGATAAGTACCAATCCATCTCTTCGATATTCATTCCTCTCTTTGTCATTTCCTGAACTAATTTATCATGATCAAATTCTCTCAATGAACCTCCAACAATCTCACCAATGTCAGGGAAAAGCAAGTCGTAACATGCAACAGTTCCTTCACCATCCACGGGCATGTAGAAAGGCTTTTGTTCCTGAGGGTAATGTGTAACGAACACAGGGCTCTTGAAGTACTCCCCAGCAAGCCATTTTTCATCAGGAGTGGAGATATCATCTCCAAACTTAAGGTTGGTGTTGTTGTGTCTGTTGAGAATATCCAAAGCTTCTATGTACTTGACCACAGGCCATTTATTGCCATTGTTGAGCACCAACTCCCATCTGTTTTTCATGGTTTCTACATCTTCTTTGCTGAAACGAGAACCCAAAAGATCATCCGAGCATTCCTTCAATCTTTGGGTAACGTGCTTGACCATGGCTTCTGTAAATCCTGTTAACTCGCTCAACTCGTCTACCCAGCACATCTCGGCCTCCAACATCCAGAACTCACTCAAATGACGGTTGGTGTGTGAGACTTCAGCCCGGAAACACGGCGTCAATGTCCAAACTCTAGAAAGAGACAATGCCAAAGCTTCGAGATGGAGTTGCGTCAGCACCGTCAATGAGGCCCGCTTTCCAAAGAACTTGAGATCAGCCAAGTCAAACTGTTCCCCAGCACCTTCACAGTCGGATCCAGTGATCATGGGTGGTACAACCTTGGTGAAGTCCTGTGAGTTGAAAAATGACATCAACTCAGTTTCCAAGAATGACCGGAACCTAAGAACGGACGCCAATGTCGACGTCCGGTGTCTCAACGTAGGAAACTGTCTCAAGAATTGGAACGTACTCGATTTCTTCTGAATCGGGTACTCATCGGGAACGTCTCCAACTACTACAAATGAATGCTCCGGCTTGGACACAACAAGCTCGTACTTCTGTGCTTTGTTTGATTGTGTCCATTCCCCGGATATCGAAACACTTTGTCCAACTTTGACGTTATTAAGTGCACTTGGGTCTTTGAATACAACATTAAGACTGTTGTGGGTTGTACCGTCTGACAAGTCTAAGAATCCTATATTCTTGGACTTTCTCACAGACTTGATGTGCCCATTTGCCTTAACCACTGAGTTACTTACTGGTGGGTGTCTTAGTAAGTTTCGAATGGTTGATGCCAACTTCATTTTAGCTTACAAATATTTGTGTAATCAAAAATATTTTTATTTTATTTGCAATTGAACTTTATCTTTGAAGATCATAATAGTTCTTGTTACTTATTATTCTGTAGAAAATTCTAGATGAGGCATTTCATTGATATCAATAGAATTTTATCTATTGCATATTGTTTATTAACGATAATTGCTGATAATTGTTAATGATCGTAAAAAATCACCTCACAATAAGCAAATAAACAATTAATAATTGGTTCACGTGCCTAAATTATGCATTCACATCATTCTCATAGTGGAGACTATGTCTCGCATGCACAAGGCAAATTAGACGATATAGTGGCAGAGGCGCACACTAAAGGTTTCAAGACTTTTTGTCTTACTGAGCATATGCCCAGGCTCCATAACAAATATCTTTATCCTGAAGAAATCGAGAAGAATTATACAACAGACAACTTGAAAGAGAACTTTGAAAAGTACATTACACATGCATTTCAATTGAAGGAACAGTATTCCACGAGTGGAATGAATATATTGGTCGGGTTCGAGGTCGAAGGGTTGGACCAGGAACATATTGATTACACCAAGAAGATTCTCCAAGATCACCCATTTGAAATGTGTGTTGGGTCTGTGCACTTTGTTCATTCTATACCAATTGACTTTTCACCCGAGCTCTGGGTGAAAGCTCAAGCTGAAACTCTGGATAATACTGCCCGTCAATTATACCGGGATTACTTCAATTTGCAGCATTTGGTATTGGATCAATTAGAACCACCAGTGGTTGGTCACTTTGATTTGATCCGTCTCTTTGCACCCCAAGATACTGTTGACTCAACCACAACAAAACTACTCGGTGACGTCAATATTGAAACTGACTGGCCAGATGTTTGGGATCTAATTATCAGAAATATCACTAGAGTTAACAAATATGGAGGGCTTTTTGAGCTTAACTCTGCTGCTATTCGTAAAGGTTGGTCAACACCGTATCCTAAAAGTGATATTGCTAAAGCTATAATTTCTACAGGAGGGAAGTTTTGTTTATCAGATGACTCACACTCGTTGGCCCAAATTGGTTTAAATTATCCTAAAACTTTGGGGTATATAAATGCGCTTAATCTTCAGAATGTTTATCACTTGGAGTTGAAAGATGGAATTGTGATAACCAAGGAGGATAATGTATTTGAATTAAATGAACTGGTTTTGTTTCACTAGTTCTACTTATCCGCATTGGTATGCTAAAAGAGGAAACTGTATACCAAATGTTACTCAACTAATAATAATTCCATGTCTTGTAGTTCACTAAAAGGTATTTAGTCATAATTCTTTGGTCATAAATCTTTACTTGTAATCGTTCATAATGCTGGACATCACGTGAAAACAAAATTTTCAACAACAACATGAACCCAGACGTCTCGTTTTACGTTGACGTCCCTGTTGAAGCCGGCACACTTGATGTTCCCTTGTCCAATGGGGAGATTGTCAGTATCAATCTCGTGGAAGAATTGCCTGAAGATCCCCAAGAACTTATTAGTTTCCTTGATGGAGAAAAGTGTGCCCCAAAATATTGGACCAGTGTAGCTACAGCATATGTTCATCTTGGAAAGTTGGATGATGCCTTACAAATCGTCAACCTGGCCAAGGAGCGCCAATTCAATGACTCGGAGAAGTTGTTGCTTCATCAGTATTCTATCTGGCTTCATCTCAAATATGCTTCTGGTTATTCAAGAAATAACAAACTGGGCAAAAGAGATGAACATTTGACTGCAGCCACCACTGAATTAAGTACTTTGGGTCATTCTGATGATGCATCATTACTTCTTTCCCAAGCTATTCTTCATTTATTCAAAAATAGAGATGATAAAGCGTTGGATATCTTTGAACGGTTACTTAAAATTAACCAAAACAATTGTATTGCACTTATGGGAAAGGCACAGATCGTATTGCATAAGACTAAGAACTACGCTAATGCTCTTAAATTGTACCAACAAGTGCTTGTTCTTAATCCATTAATCAAACCTGACCCAAGAATTGGAATTGGTTTGTGCTTTTGGTTTTTGAAAGATTACAAAATGGCCATTTCTGCTTGGGAACGTTCGTTAGAATTGGATCCATCCAATTTAAAGGCAAAAATCTTGTTAAACTTGGGTAACTTTAACAATACATTCATAAACTCTTTATCTGATGATGAATTCTTACAAAATTACAAATTGTGTTTGGATAGCTTGGTTGAGAATTATAAGGAATCTCCAACCGATGGTGTCATCAACGTTACACTTGCCTCTTACTACTTTCTGAAGAGTGATTTTGAAACAGCCACGAAGTTAATTGAAAAGGTTGTTTTGAATATTACTGGAGAAACCAACTTAACAAAATTCAACATGAAGGTGACCAAGTATGAAGCATCTATATTATCCCAATGCGCTACTTGGCTCGGTCGTATTGAGTTTAATCGTGACAACTTTACCTTAGCTTCAAAGTATTTCCAGATTGCCATTAAATTGAATGATTCTAGTACCGTTGCCAAGTTAGGTTTGGGAGAGTCTCAATATAACCGTGGTTCGATCGAAGAAGCTGTCATGACTTATGAGTCGATCTTGCGTACCAACCCTAAATGCTTGGAAGTTAACTATGCCTTGGGAATATTGTATGCCCTGCAAACCAAATCAAGACGGAAGCAAGAACAGGCTATAACGATTTTGGAAAGATACATTAAGCTTTCTACCAGTCAGTTGGCAGATGTTAAGGAACCAGTTGCATTGAATGCGTACCTTGTTTTGAGTAAACTCTATGAACCAAAGGACATCAATCAATCTTTGGCATACTTAACCAAAGCAATCGACTCGCGCAGGCAAATTAATAAAGATGCTCCTTTGGAGGTTT
Source organism: [Candida] smagusa (assembly GCA_030566775.1). Taxonomy (NCBI): domain Eukaryota; kingdom Fungi; phylum Ascomycota; class Pichiomycetes; order Serinales; family Debaryomycetaceae; genus Kodamaea; species [Candida] smagusa. Next base: position 123,833 of record JAKUAW010000012.1, on the reverse strand, counting down.
ATAATAATATCGGTGTTTTCCAATTCATGAAGCAAAATTATGATGAAGCTACCGTTTCATTTGAAAATGCCATTGAAAAGGTTAACTCTGATTCAGATTTACCTCAGGATTTGAAAATTTCCCTCACCTTTAACTTTGCAAGATCTAAAGAAATTTCTAACCAAAGTGAATCGCTTGAAATCTATCAAACTTTATTAACTGAAGCTCCACAATATTTTTCAGCCAAATTGAGAATCTTATTTTTAAATTCCATTCTGAATCAATCTTATACTAAGAGTGAAATCAAGCTGGAGATTGATGAACTTGTTGAGAAAAATGTACTGAATATGGAAATTAGATCATTCTATGGTTGGTTTATTAAGAACTTTGGAAAGAAACTTGGTATGAAGCCTGATGCTGATACCGAACATCAAAAGCAAACCTTAGTGGATCATGATTCTCATGATTCATATGCTCTTATTTCACTTGCTAACATCTATTGTATTATGGCTCGTGATACCAAAGATAAAAAGTCAAAATATTATGTTAGAGCCATTGAATTATTCACTAAGGTATTATCTTTGGATCCTAAGAATGTGTATGCTGCTCAAGGTCTTGCAATTCTGTACATTGAGAATAAGGAATTGAACAAGGGTTTGGATATTTTGCGTAAAATCCGTGATTCCTTGAACGATATATCTGTCTATCTTAACTTGGGCCATGTTTTAACTGAATTGAAGCAATATGGTAAAGCTATAGAAAATTATGAAATTGCTTTACAAAAATTCACCGATGGAAAAGATTCCAAAATTCACAGTTTCCTCGGAAAGGCATGGTTTCTCAGAGCTCAATCAGAAAAGAATATTGAATATTATAAACGCTCATTAGAATATGCTCAAGAAGCATTGAATTTAGCATCTGGTTCTCATTCTCTGCTTAAATTTAACTTGGCTTATATTCAATTTCAGATTGCTGAATTTGTTAGTAAACAACCATTAGGATTGAGGTCTGTTGAAGATATTGAAGCTGCCATTAAAGATTTGGACAGTGGTATTCAAATATTGACTGAATTGGGGGGAGAAGAAGAAAAGTATGCTCCATATCCAAAGGCTGAATTACTCTCTCGTGCAAACTTAGGTTCCAGTACTTTACGTGTGAGATTGGAAAGTGCATTAACTGAAACTAAAGAAAACTTATTGCAAATTGAAAGTAAGATGGATGAAGCCAAGAAGTTGAGAGATGAAGAAACAGCTGCCAAATTAAAAGAAAAAGAAGAGTTTGAAGAAGCCCAAAAGATCAAGGATCAAGAAATGGCAAAGCAAAGAGCTATATTGCAAGAGCAAGCTCAGCAATGGGCTGAAGAATACCGTCAAAGCGTCAAAGTTGAAGAAGAGAATGATGATGATGGCCTCAATGATGAATTGTTTGGCGAGGGCAAGAAGAAGGCTTCAAAAAAGAAGGGTAAGAAGTCTGTTGTCAGTGATGATGAAAATAGTGCTAGTGAGTCGGAACATGATTCTCCAAAAAAGAAAAAACCTAGACGGAAGAGAGGTATAAAGGATGATGAAGATGAGGAGGAAAAGCCAAAGAAAAAGAGTAAAGCAAAGTCACAGGAATTCATCAAGGATAGCGATGAGGAATTATTCGGAGAGAATGAAGAATAACAAATGAACCGGACAAATATATAGGTCTTTGTGTCAAGGAGATAGTTTTGTATAATTAACAACCACAGTTTGAATAATAGTATAAACCCAGACCACTAAATCAATCTATATAATATATGGAATTGGACCACTAAATGGTTAATAATAAGAAGAACACTAAACCCAACAATAGAAAAGTAAACTAAACCACTAAAATATTGATAATATAAAGAACCTGACCACTAAATTAGTAATAATATAAAGAACAAAACCATTAAATCAATAATATAAAGAATCAGACCACTAAATCATCAATAAAAAGGATCAAGACAACTGAATAATCAATAAAGGAAATTGATAACTAAATTGTTTAAGACAATTGGAGCTAAACCGTAAATAAAATAAAAGCACTAAAACAATATTTAAATTAGACCGATCCCCTGAAAGAGACTACAAATTACCATGTTGGGAATGTCAGTCACTAAATGTACTTGAATTTTCCCGAGGAAATAGATCGTCATAAGCAGGTACGTTCCAGGCACACAAATTGGGCACAGAACTATAAAAACGCACAAACTAGCTGCAAAAAATATTATGCAGTACTAAAAGTGAATACTGTTACCATTCTTGGATGTAAATGTTATTTGTTTGTCTTGAAATTGTTATGACATCGCCTATCAAACATAACAATAGCTAGTAAATCTCGGACTGATAATACATCATTCCAAATCTTTATTGTTGGGGAACCTTTACAATGCAGATCTAGGTAAAAGCATAATTGTTGCAAAATCTCTATTGTTCCCAGCTAAACAAAATAAACGAAAAATTCTATGAAGTCTTAATTGCATTTTACCAAAACACTGTGGGGTTTGGGGTAGTATATAAGGACCTGTGAAAACCTTTAATTCTAATCATTAATCAATACTTTCCACACTCGTTTATACAATGCAATTTCAATCTATTCTCGCCATAGCCGTCTTCTTGGTCCAAACTCAAGCTGGTCTTGTTCCTTTTGGAAAGCGTTCTGTGGATCCTTCCGCTATTGCTCAAGCTGCTGCCGGTGTTCCAGAAGCTCTCCTCGGTGTTCCAGAGGCTGTCGCTCATGGTGCACAAAACGTTGCTACCGCTGGTTCTAACGTTCCAGAAGATGTTGTCGGTGCTGCTTACGATGCCGCCTCTGGTGTCGCTCATGTCCCAGAACAAATCGCTGCTGGTGCCGCTGGTGTCGCAGGTGCTCTTGCCGGTGTCGCAGGTGCTCTTGCCGGTGTCCCAGCTGCTGCCCAAGCCGTTCCAGCTGCTATTGCTGGTTCCGTCAAGCGTGGTGTTGACCCATCTGCCATTGCTGGTGCCGTTGCCGGTGTTCCAGAAGCTCTCCTCGGTGTTCCAGAAGCCGTTGCCATCGACAAGCAAAACGTTCTTCTCGCTGCTTCTAACGTCCCAGAAGACGTTGTCGGTGCTGCTTACGATGCTGCTTCTAGTGTTGCTCACGTTCCAGAACAAATCGCTGCTGGTGCCGCTGGTGTTGCCGGTGCTGCTGCTGCTGTTCCAGCTGCTGCCCAAGCCGTTCCAGCTGCTATTGCTGGTTCCGTTAAGCGCGGTGTTGACCCATCTGCCATTGCTGGTGCCGTTGCCGGTGTTCCAGAAGCTCTCCTCGGTGTCCCAGAGGCTGTTGCTCATGGTGCACAAAACGTTGCTACCGCTGGTTCTAACGTTCCAGAAGATGTTGTCGGTGCTGCTTACGATGCCGCCTCTGGTGTCGCTCATGTCCCAGAACAAATCGCTGCTGGTGCCGCTGGTGTCGCAGGTGCTCTTGCCGGTGTCCCAGCTGCTGCCCAAGCCGTTCCAGCTGCTATTGCTGGTTCCGTCAAGCGTGGTGTTGACCCATCTGCCATTGCTGGTGCCGTTGCCGGTGTTCCAGAAGCTCTCCTCGGTGTTCCAGAATCCGCCGGTCTTGGTGCTCAAAATGTTGCTGATGCCGCTTCTGACGTCCCAGAAGACGTTGTCGGTGCTGCTTACGATGCTGCTTCCAGTGTTGCTCACGTTCCAGAACAAATCGCTGCTGGTGCCGCTGGTGTTGCAGGTGCCCTCGCTGCTGTGCCGGCTGCTGCCCAAGCCGTTCCAGCTGCTGTTGCCGGTTCCGTGAAGCGTGCTGCTGCTTCTCTCCTCTAAAGGTGCTAAACACTCTTGATGATGAAAATATAGATTATACCATGAAATAAATAAGTTATTATGATAATGTGTATAGGTTGTAAAACAGTTTCAATTGGATGATAATTATTATCACTGAATAGTTTTATCTTTTTATTAATACTCACCTCTTTATAATAATTATTCACTTAGTTTTTTCACCTTCTCAGATTATTGATTACTCACATTCTCCTTTAATGATTATTTACTTTGTATGATTATCACCTTCTATGATTAATTATCAATTATTCCGTTTATTATTCTTTTAACCACTTTCTCATCTGCTTACTGCTTTCAGCTGTCATTTTATACAATCTTCTTTCAAATTCATCCAATGTATACATGAATTCTCCATTAATTTGCTTATTTGCATTGCTAGCAAAGCTATTAATCTCCATCGCACGTTCCCTCAACATTTGAATAACCAATTCAATCAATTCTGGTTCTTGAAACATCAGACTCCACTTTTCCACTAACTTGTAATAATTAGACATCAATGAATGCAAATCCACATGTGTTGCAGTCGTCTTTATAGCACTCAACACCTTTCTTGATACAGCATCTGGTTCTAATAGGTCTATGAACTTCTCTTCGGAATCTTCCTTGAAATCACATATCGAAAGAACTTCTGCAAGCCATATTGGTAGATCAAGCTTAGTATCAGCTAATATAGGTTTTCCCGGGTTACCCTCTAGATAACCTAACCCAGGTACAGTTATATTGAACCTAGATGGGAGTTTTTCTCCATCTGCAAGAACATCATCAAGGTCGTAGTAGTTGTTTTTCATAACGCGGTTACTAAAATTGTGCGAATGAAAATAAGTGGAGTAATGTGGTATGATAAAACACACACACCATGGATAATCTTAAATATGAGGTAGTATCGATTTGTCAGGTTTTTTTTCTAGAGGTGGCTTTTACTGACGGTATAACATGGCAAAGTCACATTTACCGCATGATCATTTCCAGCTTTGTTACTCCCGGGAGTGCAGAATGTAATTATTTAAGTGAGTCATTAAAAGCTTGCAATTAGCAAGGAATAGGCACAGAAATTGGTTGAGATGTCCAAATAAAGAAATAAAAGGTAATAGCATATGCAAGGATGTACTTTGCTTCTATGCGTTTTTCTTGTCCCCCAATCTTAAGCACAAAATCAATGCAATGCTGAATATAAATTAGCCTGAATCGCCAGGAAATCAAGCTAGCAATGAGCAAATCACCATTTTGGATCAACCCATACTGCGACCGTTTTTTTGACGAGTGTCATCAAAAATGGAAATCTAAAGATGAAAGTTCCATCATTGATATTTCCAACTCGATCCGCCAGAAACCCCAGTGGCGTGAAAAATTGCAGACTGAAGTTTCGAGTAAGTGGAAGCAGGAGATTCGGGTTCAGCTCAAAGGCAAGAGTAAGAATGTGGAAAGAATTATTAACTACGTATTCAAGGAATTGGAATGGTACGCGAAGGTAGAAGATGGGTTGGTTGAAGGAACGCGTGTTGGTATCCACGAGCTGATTGTGTACACGGATTTGCAGAATGAGGCGCTCAAGAAGAAGGTTATCCAAGAAACGGACGAATTGCGGTCGTCCTTCCCTGAATTGGATTACCATCCGGGATCCAACAATACAGTGGTTGATTTAGTGCATCCTTCCTTATTTCCTCTCCAATACGGCAAAACAGTAGTTACCCGTGATAGCTTGCATGTAGTAGAGTATGATGATGAAATTGCAGGTGACAAGCATGTCTTTGGGGAATTTGGCCTTTCCAAGCGTTTCCAGTGGCTTCCTAGTTTGCTTGTCAATGAAAATGGCAAATTCAAGTTTGGTTCGTACATGAATAACCTTGATCCTGTTCGCTACAAGCTGTTGTATGAGTCCACGGAATATCTCTTGGATCTTGTGTTACCAAACTTGTCGTATGTGTTATCCAGCTCAGCCCTGAAGGAGTACTTCAGAATCCCTATTCCTGACGATCATTATGAGCCTGAGTTTGGTGAAGAACAAGACAAGTTGTACAATGGAGATGAGGATGACTATAACAGCGATGATGAAGCTGAATTACGTAAAAAGTACATCAAGAACTTTCCTCCTCCTGAGTTCACTGAGCCAGTACATGATGTGTCAATTGACTTGAAGACTTTTGATAAACTCAAGGTTATTGTCAAGTTTGCTAATATTGAATTGACCCCGGAAAACCCTGAATATACTGGAGGGTCCTGGCATATCGAGGGAACCCTCAACGAAAGTATCGTTGCTACTGTCTTGTACTATTATGATGTTTCTAACATCACAGACTCTAGTTTGGGCTTTCGTTGTGACTACGATGAGCCTTATTACGAGCAGCATGACAAATTTGGATTGGAAAACATCTATGGCTTGGTTGATGAAAACAAATTGTCTGTCGAATTGGGTAAGATAGATCTGATCCAAGACAGAGTCATTATATTTCCTAATGTCTTCCAGCACAAGGTTTCTCCGTTTAAATTGAAGGACGAGACAAAACCTGGTCATCGTAAGATCATGTGTTTGTTTATTGTTGATCCTTACAACGAGAAGGTTTATACTACTGCGGAGGTCCCTCCTCAACAAAAGGAATGGTGGGATTCTGGTTTAGCTGGAGGTATTGTTGATATACCTGCTTCAGATGTTGTTGTTGATGATTTGGCTACTGCTAAGAATATTCGTGTGGAATTAATGGAGGAGAGAAAGTCGAGTGTTCCTGAGGAGCTTAGTGAGGGTAGACAATTTAGTTTATGTGAGCACTAGAAGAACAAAAATGGTGAATTCTTCGTGAGTCCTTATTCGTTCTTATTCGTTCTTATTCGTTCTCATATATTGTTTCTTCCTTCATCGTGAGTTCTTAACTTTCCATTCGTTCTTAATGAATAGTTCATTACAATTCAAACAATAGTTGAGTTATTTCTAACTATTCAAATACACTATATTAAAAATAATTACAACCATACTTTTCTAATTCTCACAGTGTGAAATATACCACGTCGGGCCAGGGCCAACTTACTTTCTAGCTTTTCATCAATATTGAAAATTTTGTGATAGAATTATTTTTGTATTACCATAATAAAATAATTCCATGGTTAACGGTATCTACAATGTTATATGAAAATATGCACTCTAAAGATGCTATTATGATTTTTATTTCATAATAGTTGATCAAATTGTTAAAAAATTTCTTCAACAATCGTAGACTATGAACATTGTGTGTTTGTTTGAAAGCATAAGAAATATCTCTTGAAATAATAATTGTAATTTTAATCAGAGAATGGCACCCCACATAATTGGCAAGCAACTTATATGACCGGCCGGTAATAGACTCGCAATTACTGCATAAACGTTAGACCGTCTGCACGTGGTCATGCATGTTCGTCTTATGTAATCATCTCGTAACCAACAGTGACTCCGCATGAGTTAAGCATTTCAAAAATTAAGGGGCATGTCTCTCTACCGTAAAGCTTTGAAAAAGCTAGTTCCAGATGATAAGGAAGGACCTAAAAGAAGCTTGAGCTTCCGCCTGAAGAAAAGAGGTGAAAAAAGTAGTGATAAAATTGCAAAGAAGGCGAAAGAAAACGAATCCATCAATAAACATAGTGTTTATAAAGCTGGCACCCAGGTTGACGACTCCATTACTTTTTTAAATGAAACCAGTTCTTCACCACCTCAAAATCTTACAGGTGCTGCTACAGTAGAGCTAGAATCGAATGATTACATCTTCCATGGCTCAGATCCGCATTTACTCAAGAATAATGAAACAAATCTATTGTTAGATGAAGAGATTGAAGAAAGTCATTTACTTGAGCTAGAAGAACAATTAGAAAGCCAATTAGAAAGCCAACCACAAAAAGAAAACCAACCACAAAGATCTGCAGAAGAAGAACTTTTGCTTCCCCACAGGTCCCCCGACCCTGAATTGCAGTCAATAGAACCACAGAGTCGCCCGTATACAAGATCGTTTAGAAGTACTTTGGTGTTTATTGCGTTTCTACTCATTTTATCAATCTTCTATGGAGTCTTTTTTTTTCCAGACGTGGGGAAATTGTTGGAACCAGCTTTCCAAGTGAATGTGACTTCCATCACTGTAGACGACGTTGCAGGCGACGTTTTGAAGGTTCATTTTATTGGGGATTTGAATGTTGATTACTACAAAGTTGACGGGTTCTTTTGGCCCAAAGTGTTTGCAGGGCTTGGAACTGTTTTGGCTGCAATTCTGGTTGACTCCCCATTGAATGGTGTTAAAGTGCTGGCTATTCCTGTTTGGACTGGACAATATCCAATACATATTGCAGATGTTTTTCCACCGCCATTTTCTTTTCTGATAAAGGATGAATCGTCCACCACATTGGATATTGTTTCAGATGTGAGCTTAATCCAGGGTAATCTTTTTAAATTTGGAAGTTCTTTGGCTGATTTACCAAATGAAGATATCCTCTTGAATGTTTTAATTTCTTTGGATACAACTGTTCATTTGAGATGGTTTCATTATCAAACAAAGCAGATACAAATAACAAATACTGTTCTGATTCCGAGGCTGAAAACCAAACCCCAATTTGACATCAAATCGTTTGATATACAATCGGGTGATTCAGGTGCATTGCAAATGTCAGCTGTAGCGAACATCCAGGAGTCCATACCATTCTCTTTGGATATCCCGATAATTAGCTGGGATGTTTTTATTGATGACTGTAACAACAACCCAACGCAATTTGGATTTTGGGAATCTCTGGCTCTTTTGATCAGTCCAGGAAATAACAACTTTGATATTCATATCAATGGAACACTAGTGGATGAGCCCGAAGGGTTATCTGAAAAATGTTCTGATGGCTTTACTCCTCTTAATCATTTGGTACAGCAATACATTGATGGTGGATCTATACATTTGATTTTAAAAGCTTCAGAACATCAAAAATATAAACTTCCACATTGGCTTTTTCAAGTATTGCATTATCTAAATTATGATTTAAATGTGCATTTACCTGTATCTCAGAATTTGGATTATGATTTAAGTTTGAATAATCTCTTTGTTGAAGTTAATGACAAGACCGACTTAACTATAAAATCTAGTGTGCTGCTTTTCTTAGAAATACTTCAATGGGTTCCATTTCAAATCCCTCACTTTGATGCAAAGCTTTCGCTTAAAGATAAGGAGGATACTCTCTTGCGTGCCCATTCAACTGATAATAACAATGTCGACGCCAAAAATGGAAATGTATTCTTTAACTTGCATAACTTTGAGTTTGATTTCATCGACCCTTATAAAACAGGTGAGATCTTTCTGCATGTTTTAAGTATGGACTATGATTTGAGAAATTATTCTGTGGACTTGGAAATTGGTAATATTAAATTCGCGCTGAGTTTCCTTCTGACGGATTTCCGAGGACTCATTGCCAAAAACTTATCCCTTGCTTTTGGTCAGTACTACCATCATATTAGCCTGTCATTAAACTTTGTGGTGATAGGAGCCAAGATGTTAGATTCATCTGAAAATAATATTGTCTTGAACACCATCATTAGAATGTCAAACCCTTCTCCTTATACAATTAACTTTGACAATGAGTTCATTATCGATGTTCAATTCTCAGGTACTAACATCACATTTGCGACACTCAAGTTTGCCAAAGTGCGTATTCCACCAGGAAAGTTGTTCTTTCTTGAAGCAGAACTAGAATTGTTTGTTGAGGGAGAAGATTCTCATGCAAAGTTGCAACAACTTCTTGGGAAAGCGCTTTCTGGTAGATCAGATGCGGTTATAGATGTAGGCAGAAGTCAAATTACCGGTCACCCAAAGTTAAATGAGCTCATGAGTGCAGTTAAAGTTGTCAATGCAAGTTTACCCGCATTAAAATTTGCAACCACTGAGAAAAACTCTAATCCTTTTATTGTGGAGTCTACTATTCATATCTTGTCTTCTGTAATTGACATTACATTGTTTAATCCGATTACAAATACAGAAATTGAAGTTATAATTCATGAAGGAGAAGCGCACCTGGGAGATGTTGTCATAGGAAGAGTTGCAAACCATAACACTATAAAAATTCCTCCTGGCTTACAAACGATCAACAACATTCCAGTTCAAATCAATCAAGGGGTTGGTATGGACATTTTGAAGAAAGCTAGAAATGGTGATTTAAAGATTGATGTGTATGCTGTGTTGGGAATTAAAATTGGTACTTTTGAAAATGTCTTGATGCATGAAGTGAAGGATATTAAATGCAACGTCAAGTGGTGATATTTGAATAGAAAACATTAACTAGGAATAGAATGTAATATTTGTAATTGATTTTACAATAAGAATAGTTTTTATACGTCCACAATGCGAATCCATTGATAGTAAAATTTTCAAAAACTCGCGCAAATGGTTTAGTGGTAAAATCCAACGTTGCCATCGTTGGGCCCCCGGTTCGATTCCGGGTTTGCGCATTTTTTTTGTTACTGAGACAATTCAATCGAAAGGGATCCTTGCACTTGGCAAACGTCAGGCAACTGATGGTTACATTAAGCAATTACATGAAATCAGACCATTATAATAGACCATCATAATAGACCAATAAACGGAATGTTCTCTGGAATTGTTGTGAAAAAGGAAAGATTCTGAGCCATGCGAGTTACGTAAGCACCCTGAGCAACATTCGGGTTGCCTTGGCGGGACCCAAACAAAACAAACATGGACACAAAAAACAGGCGGAAGGGGGAAGTATTGAAAGAAAGAGGATTTGTCAAGTAACAGTTGTAGAGTAATGTCTATTATATAGTGAATTGAAAACTCAGCCTTGCATATATTTTGTACACATTCGGATTTTTGTTTGCAGTCACCAAATTCACATTTTCGTGTCTTCTAAATTTAACTTTTTTTTTTTGTTACAAAATTTTGAAAAGTATACTTCTTTCTTTACCATGACTTCTGCTTTAAAGATCGCTACTCTCGTTACCTTGGCCGTTAAGGTTGTTGTTGCCACTCCACCAGCTTGTTTGTTGGCTTGTGTTGCTCAAGTTGAAAAGGCTTCCAAGTGTAATGGTTTACAAGACATCAAGTGTGTTTGCTCTGACAATGGTGCTGCTGTTGAAGCATGTTTGAAGAGTGCATGTCCAAACAACAATGCTGATGCTGCTATTTCTGCATTTGAAGACTCCTGTAAGGGTTACAGCATTCAATCTGCTTCATCTTCTTCATCTGCTTCTTCCAGCAGCTCTTCGTCCACTGCTGAATCTTCATCCACCGAATCATCCAGCTCTTCTGAGTCTTCATCTGCTGGCGAAACTGGTTCCAGTTCCGCCACCAGCACTGGTTCCACCAAGTCTTCTGACGCTCCGAAGGAATCCAAGTCTTCTGACGCTCCAAAGGAATCCAAGTCTTCTGAAGCTCCAAAGGACTCCAAGACCACCCCAGCTCCCTCCTCTACTACTGACGCTCCAGCTTCCTCATCTTCTGCTAAGGAATCCCATAGTGTTTCTAGCCACCCAGGTGCTGCTAACGGTGTGCAAATGTCATTTGGTGCTGCTATTGTCGGTCTTGCTGGTATCGCTTTATTGTAATGAACCACCACTATGTGTGTTTAGAAATATAGCTTGGGTTACCAATATTTAGGATATTGTGTGTTTTAAAATGTAGAAGTGCGGTAGTGATTTGATAAGAGGTACAATAAAGAAGGGGAAATGTCAAGGATATTTGCGACTTAAGAGTGTGTATTTGCGTTTCATGATAACCTTCATAATAACCGTCATAGAACCGTCATAGAAGGACCGTAACGTCATAACAGTAAAAACCTGTTGCATATTTATCAGTCACCTACTTTATGCAAACCAAAGTATTCTAATGCTAGTATATGTCTCGTAAATACCTATAAATATAGACACATTTTCACTAGTCTGGGGAACGATTAAAGAGTTATGAGCTTGTGTAGGAACGTTGCATAGAAAATGAGTGGAGTGTTCGGAAAAGTTCGAGCCAACCCCTAGTGGAATGATTTCAAAGCGGAGTGTGTTATTGACAGAAGACTAATATGATAAGGTAATCGTACGATACACTGGGTTTAATTTCGCAAATGATCAGTGAACACAAAAATTGGGTGCAAAACCAATTGACGAGTTGATAAGAAGAAGTCATGTATGAACACTGATGTCAACCATGATCGCCACCAGGGAACAATATGGGGTATTCCTAGTGATGGGTTCCACCAGTAAAGATATGGATGCAGATTTGGTGGAAGAGGGCATGGAGTTGACCGAATAACGAGAAGCTCGTCATCCATACTCCTCCACTTAGACGAAGCTTTACGAAAAGTAAATTCAAAAATTAGAAAAAAAAAAAAAACACAGCAATGAGAAGCATTAAGTCGGTTGTAGTTGGAGATGGTGGTGTTGGTAAGACCTGCTTGTTAATCTCTTATACCACTAACACATTCCCTAATGATTACATTCCAACTGTTTTTGACAACTATCTGGCTTCCGTAATGATTGACGGGGAACCAATTAAACTTGGATTATGGGATACTGCTGGTCAAAGTGAGTATGATCGTTTACGTCCATTATCATACCCACAAACTGAAATCTTCCTTGTTTGTTTTTCTGTCATTAGTCCAGACTCATTTCAAAATATTAAGGCTAAATGGATTCCAGAAATCCTTCACCATTCGCCCAAGGACATCTTGATTGTTTTAATTGGTACAAAAACAGATTTGCGTGATGACCCACATGTGTTGGACGAGTTGGCTGAACGTAACTTGAAGCCTGTGCTGGTTGAACAAGGTATCAAATTAGCCAAGGAGTTGGGCGCCATCAAGTACTTGGAATGTTCTGCTGCTACTCAAATTGGTGTTAAGGAGATTTTCGATTACGCAATCAGATCCGTCTTGGAACCTCCAAACTTAAAGAGCAGTGAGTATACCGTCGTTGACACTCAAGTCAAGACCCTGAGTGCTGCTCCAGCTCAAAAAGCCACAAAGAAGAGAAAGGTGAAGAAGACTAGATGTGTTATTTTGTAAACGGTTAATGTTTTCATGACGTTAAATGAATATATATTACTGCAGTTTTTGTTGCCGTAATCAGTAATAAATTAGAGTATTATAAACTTACAAATAGGCCAAGCGGAATTTATCCTTGATATATGTGTCTACTTTAACAAGGCTGCTCTAGCTGGATGCATACCCTCGGTATCTTTGTTCTCCTTCTTTTTCACTACCTTGGATCTTCTTTCTTCAAGAAGTGTATCGTTCTTCTCTTTCAACTTTTGCATTCTGTTTTCGGAATTTCCTCCTCCTCCCACAGTCAACTCAACGTTGATTTTTCTGTTCCGAAGTGTGGTATGGTGCATCTTTAATGCCAATTCCATCTTGGATTGTATTTCTTGTGTATCATTATCAAACTCCATAAATGCAATACCCTTTTCTGACCGGATTCTAAATCTGTCTGGGGAACTATTCTTAAAATGTGACATCAACTCCACTTCTTTTACATCATATGGAAGGTTACCAATGAATAATATAAATCTAGGTCCCTTTCCTCCATTCACTCCCTTGCCTTTCTTTCCTCTTCTAGTCTTACGCTTTTTTGGTGCTGATTCAGTTTCTCCTTCTTCAAGTTTTCTCTTTTTCCCTTCGTCTAGTTCTTGTTCCTTTACTTCCTTTTCCTTTTCTTTGATCTCCTTTTCCTGTTCTCTTTCTTCCTTCGGTTTCTTAAATTGAAGGGCCTTCTTCTGTTTCTTAGTGAGCTTTTCCATCTTATTTTTTTGTTTTTGAGATGAGCTTTTTTCAGTACTTTTGCAGTCGATAATGATTTTTAAATAGTGATTGTGACTAGAGACGAGTATACAGAAGGTTTAAGTAGGTTTTGAAAAGTTTCAAGCAATATTTAATGTAAATAATTTAAATTCATTGATATCTTATATCTTAAATTAATATCTAGTACAGTAATGAAGTAACAAAGTCTAATAAAGTAGTTAAATAACTGTAAATAAGAAACTTCTAAAGAAGTAACTAAAGCCTCTTATGCAACATCTAATCAATAACTTAAAACCTTCAAAACCACTTAAGAACTTTGAACTTAGTTTCTAAATCTCAAAGATTTCCATCCTATTGCATACTACCTCTATAAACAAACGAAGTAGATATTACAAATATAAATACAATAACCGTAAAGATAATATGAAATTTCATACTCGTTCCTTCGTATGTTCTCCGTAAAGCCGCATCGAAAATAAAAACCAAACATGGAACGATCTCAAGTTCGTGGATCAGCTTCGCGATCCAGATCAAGACTGCCAGTAAAGAGCATAAAGAATGCTCCGATTTCATCGCCATACCGAGAACGGAGTGTTGAACGTGGAAGGGAAAAGATGCAAAAGTCAGTTTTGTATACTAAGGAGAATACATCATTGCATGAGGTACCATTGCTGAATACTTCGTTTAAAAACAAGGGGAAGAGCCGGGAAACCCAAGTAGAGCAGGACCTACGTGGAAGACTGAGGGAGAAGGAAGCTGCGGGGTCGGAGGAACAAGATGATATGATCAGTTTAATGGGATTCAGTAACTTTGGAACAACCAAAGGTAAACAAGTTGAGGGAAATAAGGGTGGTGTTGCTAAAAAGGATACTAAGAGCGAGTACAGGCAGTATATGAATAGACAGAAGGGGTTTAATAGAGATTTGTCACCGGGAAGGTGAGATTTGTATAGAAATGGCATGAAAATTAAAAACTGTACATGAAGTCACTGATTATTAGCAATTTAGTATACCCGTAAATAACTCTTCATTACCTATTCATTAGCAATTAACTTGGTATGCTCGTTAAGTAACTCTTCATGTTTTAATCTTAACTCGGTGTATGCCTTAGATACCTTGTCAAACTTTTCCTTAAGATCGGTATCAACAGTCTTGACTGTTGATTTGACTGGAGCGAGGTTTCTGAATTCAAATTCTTCGTTTGCCTTTGAAGCTAACCACAGGTCGAAAGAAACGTCTTCTTCAAATTCACCCGGAATCTCGGTATATACTTGATGTTCGATGACTTCAGTCAGAACAAGAACTCTTTTTAACTGAGGAATTAATCTATGCTTTTTGTTGTTCTTGGTGGTTGGCTGGTTGTTCAAACCTTCGGTTACAGGTGCGGTATACAAGTAGGAAATCGGACCAGGACATGGATTGAAAGACTTGAGGATTTGCTTTGCAACAATATCCGAGACGAATACACGGCCGTTAGAGTCTCCCGAAATTACGCTCATTCCATCGAAGCTAACCACTATGCTTGTGACAGAAACATCATCTTCTTGGTGGTGCACGAAAGTTTCTCTCAATTCTGGATCATTTTCAATAGTAACAATTCTACCATTTCCACCAATACTCTCTAACACAGACGTTTTCTTATTAAGCTTGTATAATGGAATGGATCTGATGGTACCGTTTGCTAACCCAGCATATATGGCTCTGTTTGCTGGGTCCCTGGCAAAACATTCAATAGGATATGGCAATACAAAAGTAGTCAACAAAGACTTTGTAGATAAATCATAAACTCTGAGTGTCCCATCGCGAGAACTAGTGTATAGTTTCAAGTCCACGGTTGAATTCAGCAGAGAAATTTGAACGTCAGTAACTGCCAAAGTGTTATCAGTGATGGAAAGGTATGGTTTCGGTACTGAATCACCATAATATACAGAAATCAAGTCTTGGGTTCTCCACACAAGAACTCTAGCATCAAGACCACCCGACACCAAAAATGTACCACACGAAGAGAAACGCACACTGGATACTTCTTGATAGTGCAGTTCTCTTACACAGAGTAAGTTACCCAGCGCAAGTTCCCATATGTACAACTTTCCACTCTTGGAACCTGCTGCAAGTAACCAAGGAACAGAATAGCTAGGAACTTTGTGGACAGTGTCAAACAGAGGGTGGTTTACCAATGCCAAGCAAGATAATTGTTCTGGAACTGGGATTTTCTGATCAGCACTCTCTTTTCCCCATGTGTAGACGTTGAGAAGAGCTTTGTTGGTCAGCGCAGCGATGATTCTCGATCCATTTCCAACGCCGGTAAGCACAGTACCATGGCGAGGGGAGTCTGCGTTACGGAAAGAAGCATGTTGGTGTGAAGTTCTGGTTGAAGTAGCCAAAGCAAACGACTCTGAGGAGTGTTTATCTGATTCTTTACCCTGTGAGATGTAAAAGAGTGTTTGTTCCATGCGATGAGTTATATTAATATTTTTTTCGCAATCAAGTGTAAAGGGTAAGTTTTAAGAGTCGACATTGAAGGATATTTAACCATTCATATTATCATTCATATCATTCATCACATATATTATCACTCATCACACATATTATCAATCTACATCACAAAAGTTTTAACTCGCGAAATTAAAAATCAAAATGCCAATTGATTTCTTAGCTTCAGTCTTCTACAACGAAACAACCATCCCTGGATATGATCAAGCACTCGAGCTTGGGAAAAAGTATGGTCTTCCAGTACTTCTTCTTGCCGGAGGAAAGTACTACCTATCTGGGGCCACAAACACATGGGAAAGAGACATGCATGGTAAGGTGTTCATTATGACGGGGGCAACCAGTGGCGTGGGTGCCGCATTGGCCTATGATCTAGCA
Source organism: [Candida] smagusa (assembly GCA_030566775.1). Lineage (NCBI taxonomy): Eukaryota > Fungi > Ascomycota > Pichiomycetes > Serinales > Debaryomycetaceae > Kodamaea > [Candida] smagusa. Next base: position 107,428 of record JAKUAW010000012.1, on the reverse strand, counting down.
TATAGAGGTGCTCAAGTGATTATTCTCAGTCGTCGGACCGATGACCAATGGACGGTGGAGTACATTGAGGACCTTCGGGAACAAGCCAACAACCAGTTGGTGTATGTCGAACAGTGTGATCTTGCGGACTTGAACCTGGTGCGGAAGTTTGCCACTAAATGGTTGGATAATTCGCCACCAAGAAGATTGGACGGAGTGATTTGTTGTGCCAGCGATCTGATTCCAATTGGAAGTCAGCGGCAAACTACAATCGATGGTGTGGAAAGACAAATCGGAATAAACTATTTGGCTCATTATCATCTTTTAACATTATTGGCTCCAAGTTTACGTGTCCAGCCTCCTGATAGAGACGTTAGAGTGGTGATTTGTTCCTGTCTGACCCAAAGTTTAGGACAAGTTGATACTGAGGATTTGCTTTGGCACAATAAAAAGTATACAAAAAACCAACCTTGGAAAGTTTATGGAACATCTAAGTTATTATTAGGTCTTTTTGCTAAAGAATTTCAACGTCAACTAGATGCCTATGAAAGACCAGACAAAAACCCAGTCAATGTTAAGGTGAACTTAGTCAATCCTGGTGTAATGCGGTCTTCACTGACAAGAAGATTTCTTTCATTTGGAAGTGTTTTTGGTTTAATTCTTTACTTGATAATGTGGCCTTTATGGTGGTTTCTCTTAAAGAGCGTACAACTGGGGATGCAGTCTTTAGCATTTGCCTTATATGCACCTATCTTAAAGAAAATGGAGGGTGGCCAGTATATCCAAGAATGTAAAATAGCCCAAAAGTTGGGAAGAAAAGAATATGAAGATCAAAAACTTCAAAAAGAGGTGTTTGAATTGACTGAAAAGTTGATTTTAGATATTGAAAAGTCTTCAGCTATCAAGAGAAATGCAAACAAGAGTACTCAAGAAAAGAAAAAGGAAAAGGAAAAGGAGAAAACTCGCTTTGAAGATTTAAACGAAAAACCTCAATCAGTGGAAGAATTGGAATATAAATTGGGTGTTTTAAGGCTGTCTATTAACAAAAAGTAAAATTACGAGAAACAGCTAATTACCGAGAAAAAAACGAGATCATCGATTTTGTGTGTCGCGATAAGTTCTTAGTGGACGAAAAGAACCTTCTAAAAGCCATGCCAGTGCTCAATTAACATTTTTTCTGGATGCCGCCACAAATGACCGAATTTGTATTTTTTTTTTCCCGTATTCTTACCCGGTGCTGAATTGGACTAGCTTTAAATTACTTTGACACGCAGCTAATCGGTTGATATAGATTGACTAGAAGTTTAAATATGCATGTATATAAACAATAACATTAAAGTTTCTTAGTAGTATAAAAAAAAACTCTCTCTCCTATTTTAGATTAATGCATATCGTGCCTCCGATTAATTTTTGTAAATACACTACCAAACCAACAACATGAACAGTGAACCAATAGAAGCTGGGGGAATGGCACATGCGCCGTCAAGCAGTATTGCCAACGTATCGACCACTCCTCAGACTGCATCCGGGATTAACTCACCAACCCTTGGGCCAACGTCCGGGAAAGCCGTGTCATCATTAACCCGGCTCTTGAGTGAATCGACGGGAGCGACGGGCACCAAAACACAAGCTGAATCACTCAATCTCTCCTCAGGTAATATCACACCGTTGGAGGGTAAGCCGGCTTCTGATGTGATTGCAGACTTGGAGCATCTGGCTGCCAAGTTACTGCTTTTTAGTGAAGTTCAACCTAATCTTTCCCTCGACATTCCTGTGTCCACATTGGGAGATGAATTATCTATATCACCAACAGCAGAGAAGCCAGCTAACAATGGATTCCTGAAGGTCACCCAAGTGGTTAGTGGGTTTGATCTGAAAGTTACTGCTGGTTTCGATAGACCTCAGAGTAGAGATATTCCAATTCGTCCTCCTCATAATTCAGTTGCAAGTCCTAGAGTTGCTCGTGCAGGTTCCATTCTGCATCTGCTGTTTTTAGCCAATGGTGGAGGTTATGGTGGTGAAAGTTTGCTGGTGCTGATTCCTTATTGTGCACCAGGTGGTAGAGGTTCTGGGGCCCCGCCAGCAACAACATCGGCTGGTGCTGGTGCCACTGCTCCTAGCGCTATTCCTTCAGCACCGGGAAGTGTTCCAAATGAAGCTTATGTTCCAAACCTTCCAAATGGTCAGCCAATCTCATCCATTTACATCTCATCCCCACAAATTAGCTCCAGTGCTATTGAACCTCGTTTTGTTATCTCAAAACAAAGAGTTGCACAAGCACAGGCTGCACAAGCAGCGCTGTTGTCTCTGTCGCAACGTCTGGGATCTCAGAGTGGTCTTTCATACTTTTTCTCCTCAAAGAAAGGTACTAAGACTAATTCACTGACTGATTTGGGTTCATTTTATAACAACTCTTATCATGACCAAGCAATTGCTAGTTCTCCAAGCTCGATCTCTTCTTCTGATCTGCTTAACTCTCAGATAGGACAACAAACTAGACATAACTCTATGGCTAATCTCAAGAGATTCTTCAAGAAAAACTCAACCCCAATTTCCTCCACCCCTGTGTCAAACCTATCAAGTTCTCTTCGTTCAGGTAGCGTAGCGAATGGATCGGCTCCAAACACTCCAACAGTTAGCACGGGTAACTTTACTGCCAGTGTAAATATTCCTGAAAGTGGTTCAAGTACCCCTACTCAGAGCTTCCAACCAGGCTCCTTTGGTATGACTCAATCTATATCTGACTCAATCTCCGGCTCTCCTGGAAGTGAAAGAAGAGGCTCTGTAACCCCAGCTTTACCTCCTTTCCTGAAACGTTATAGTAAGTTGGGTGAAAACTTGGGTGCTGGTGCTGGTGGTTCTGTTAAGTTGGTTACAAGATTAACTGATAAACAAGTTTTTGCTGTTAAAGAATTCCGTGCTAGATATCTGAATGAAACCAAAAGAGATTATGCAAAGAAAATTACCGGTGAATATTGTATTGGTTCTGCTTTGAAGCATCCAAATATCATTGAAACCATTGAAATTTGTTATGAAAATGATCGTATCTTACAAGTTATGGAATATTGTGACTACGATTTATTTGCCATTGTCATGTCCAACAAGATGTCTCGTGAAGAAATCAATTGTTGTTTCAAACAAATCCTTAGCGGTATTCATTTCCTTCACTCCATTGGTTTGGCCCATAGAGATTTGAAATTGGATAATTGTGTTATTGATGCTCGTGGTATCGTCAAAATCATTGATTTTGGTTCGGCCGTGGTGTTTTCATATCCTTTCACTAAAACTTTGATTGAGTCCCAAGGCATTGTTGGTTCCGATCCTTACCTTGCTCCTGAAGTTTGTGTTTTCAACAAGTATGATCCCCGTCCAGTTGATGTCTGGTCTGCTGCAATTATTTATTGTTGTATGATGTTGAAGAAGTTCCCTTGGAAGGTTCCTAAGCTTACTGACAATTCCTTTAGATTGTTTGTGAGTAGAGGCGAATACTTGCCTCTTACTGAAGTTTTAAAGAGAACTCCAGAAACTGTATTAGATGATATTCAAGAAGATCAAGAAGCTCCTGCCTCCACTGAAGAAGTCGATGCCGATGGCAATGCCCACACTTCTTCTGAAACTGGTGCTGGAAGACTTTTACTCGCCCTTCCTGAAGATTGTCGTACGTTGATTGGCAAAATGGTGGAATTGCCTCCTGCATGCCGTATTCTGATTGATGACGTCTTTCAAGATGAATGGCTCAAACTGGTCAGCATGTGTACTGTTGAAGAACGCTTTGATAACGGTAACTCAAGATATGTCGTTGTTAGATGTGAAGATCATGAACATACTCAAGTTGATCAACTGAAGGCTCACATTGCTGCCTTCGAAAAGGGGAAGAAAAAGTAGTTATAGATTTAGACTCGCAATCACTGCGGTTAACTGTTGAGTTTGAACCTCGCAGTATAAATAGGAACAATCAACACTTTAAAGTGTTAAAATAAACTTGATGATATTAATATTTTGCACCCACCTCTATTTCTAAAGTATTCCTTTCATTATTATAAATCTATTTACATTAAGCAACAACAGTCACTCCAACAGCTTCTGCAGTCAGCAACACAGCTCCTACAATCGATTTGAGTTCCACATCCTTGTGTCTCTCGTCAGTCTTCTTGATCTTAGCAATCTCGTAAACATGCTTTAAAGAAATTTCCCCTACGCTTTCATGACCTGCTCTTCCGGAGCCCTTTTCGACGCCTGCGGCTTTGAGCAATAACCATGATGTTGGTGGAGACTTCATTTCAAATGTAAAAGTTCTGTCCGGCTTGACTGTTAAAAACACAGGGATTGGGATACCTGGTTGGTAATGTGCAGTTTTGGCGTTAAATTCTTTACAGAAATCTATGGCCTTGACACCCTTGGAACCTAATGCTGGACCCACCGGTGGGGCTGGGGCTGCTTTCCCTGCTTCCACGATTAATTTAATGAAACTGGTTTTCGTGGACATGATGAAAATTTTTATTTTTCATTAGAATCTCGATTTTGATATTAAGTGATTGGTAGAGGTAGTAAGGATTAGTGAGGGTAAATAAGGGTAAATGAGAGTTAATGAGAGTTTATTAGGGATACTGAGTTACAATATTTGATAATATGTTATAATAAGTAATAATAACTTGTAATAACCTATTATTACTTATATATTACTTATAATAACTTATCATAAACAATGTTTAGTAGTGTTAGCAAGTATTAATGAAGAATAAGTCATATAGCTTATTATTAATATTCATTTAGCTCTCGATATTTGACTTCATCATTCCTATAATAATGATCCATTAGTACTTCAAACCTCGAAACTAATAGAAACTTTAAAACTGGTAAAAGAATTGCAAATCTGTCAGTTTGAACAAGTGCAGGTCTTTAAATACACCTCTATAGAAATAGGCAATTCCTTTCTAAAATAATTGATTTCAAAAAGACTTCCTAATCACTTAATTTTCGTAGGGTAGCGCAAACTCATCTCAACATGAAGACGTTCCCACTCAGCTCCAGAGCTAAGACCACAGCAGTCAAGCAACCAAAAGAGCTCTACACCTTCTCTCGAGATATCGATGGGGAGTGGATATATGGTGAGGCTGATCCGCTGTATTATTATTTTCCAGATCTGACGCTAAACAACGAAGTGGACTTGTCTGCTGGTTACGACAAGTTCAAGAAGATCCCTGAAGAACAGAATTTATCCGACTTTGGAGCGTTGCTTCACTCTGTTATGGAGTATGAAAAGGTTAATGGAAAGCTCGGTGTTGATATCATCACATTCCGTGGGTTGTTGACCAAATTACTTGTTTTGCCATACAACACCACAGACCCAATTGACTTTAACATTGTTGTTTTTGATGGGCAATTGCTTATTGCATCGGATGAAGGAATAGAATTGTCGAGACGTAACGCACAAGTACAGAATCAGAAAGGTGATTCCGATTACGTTGCAAAATGTGAGTACAGTGGCTACAAGTTTGAAGCGTTGACCACGCTCCCGAAGCCTTGGTGTGACTGTCTGAGACAGCTCATTGAGAAACGTCCTAAGAAGATTGTCAACAACTACGAACAATACATTAGTGTAGTGAGGTCCGGTATTGGCAATGTCAAGATGTTAATAGCAGGTGAGGTGGACTGTGTGTGGGATTATCTACCTAGCCAAGGATCCAAAGATAGACTTCTGCACTATACCGAATTAAAAACTTCTAAAGTGGTTGAAAACCCTGGTCAAGCTGTTACATTCGAAAAGAAGTTATTCAAAACTTGGGCTCAATGTTTTTTGTTGGGTATTGGGAAGATTGTGTATGGCTTCAGAGATCAAAACTTGAAGTTGCGTTCAGTTGAAGTGTTCAACACTGAAAATGTACCTATTTTACTCAAGGCAGACAAAACAGACGCTGCTAAGAAACCAAACTGTATGCAAGCCCTCAAATGGTATGGTGCTGTGATGGAATGGATCTCAGCCGAGATTCCAAAGGATGACGAGTCGAGGTCTTGGAGGTTAAGCTATGATCCTGGCTCCAGACAATTCTCTTTGAACGAAATTGTGGGTGAAGAGCATGAAAGATGGAGAAATGGAGTGGTTCTTTCTCAAGAATTTAAAGATTGGAGGTCTAGTCAGAAATCTTGATATAGTGTATTATTATGAATAAACAATTAAACACCGGATGAAGATGAGAGTATATTGTAGGAATATAGGACCATGGCATAAACAAAATTATTAAAGCTAGAAATATAGAATGTTCAACTAACAATTAAAGTTGGACTCAAAAAATACCAAATGCTCCTATTACAACAGGCATAACGAAAAAGAAAATCCAGGAAACATAGTAACGAGTCATCGGCTTTTAAGTTGATTTTGTATGTAGTTATTGAATAAAAAAGAAAGAAACTAGCGCCGCCCGGTTTCGATCCGGGGACATCAGGGTTATGAGCCCTGCGCGCTTCCACTGCGCCACGGCGCTTCTTATTGACTTGGAAACTTCAAAAGTCAATAAGAATCCTTTAATGTCATGATTTACACTTGATTGAAATGTGAACATTCAATGCATTATAACAAAAAAGTGTAGAAATTTTACAAAAAGATTTAAAAATTGTATTAAAAATTACTATAGAAATTAATACTTCTGTTTTAATAAAATAGCCCTTGCCAACTGGATAGCCCATAACTTGACAGCCCACTTTTCTTGTTGGAATAGCAAGATATCGCGGACTTCCCAAATAGGCAATTGAATCCGATGCCGAAGTATATATACTGGAACGAATCCACAGAACAGGGCAAATGTGCTCCAAAGAAAAAACCACCTGTTCAGGATCTTCCGATCAAACTAAATCTTGCTGTGGTGCCAATTGCAGATGTGGATCATCGTGTAGTTGTTCTACTCAACAGACTAAATTATAGGGTTGTTGGTTATTAGGAAAATAAATGAAATGAATTAAGAATGTAGTTACAAAGATACTATTCCAAAGGGTATTGCTAACAATTAACCAATGAAGTGAGCCTTGATGTTGTTATATCTGCAGGACAAATCTCATGATTATGAAAATAATAAGGAACTCCTATTGATGGATTGTTGTTTAAAATAAGTTGTTAGTGTCATGTATAAGTGAGAATATAAGTTTAATAATTGTATAGCCTATGATTATTAGTATAAGAAGTAACACAAGTTTACAATGTTCATTATATACGGGTAGATACCCTAGGTTTACTCCACAGCAAATGAAAACGCACCTATAAATCAATCGACTTGATCCGAACCACTTGAAACTAGATCAATAGTATAGAAGTTAAATGTAAGCAGAGATCGCTGGTTGAAAAACAACGGCCATATCGCTATGTAAAGTACACAAAGACGAAATCAGAGCAACAATTACCATCACATGAAAAGTTCAAATATATAAGTCAGAAGACAACCGGAGGTTGAGCAGGAGGAATTGACAAGGTCTAAAAATTGGATGGTAACAGCAAAGAAGATACAAACCGGCGTGTAACCGAAGTTTATGGAATCACAAAAGTCCCTATCAACCGAGGATGTTCTATTTTTCGCACTTTTCAGCCAATGAATCGAACTTGTTTTGTAATATTTTACTCCCTTCATCCATACAAACAAATCCCCACTAGAAAATTTCCCCTCCCCAGCAAAAATATATATAAGATGGGAAAACCTGAAATTTAAACTCCATATTATTAAATATGGCTCCAAAATTCACAACATCCCAAGGTGCACCAGTTCCAGACCCATTTGCCTCTCAAAAGATTGGTGAAGATGGTCAACCAGGTCCACTTTTGTTGCAAGATTTCCACTTGCTTGACACCATTGCCCACTTTGACAGAGAAAGAATTCCTGAAAGAGTTGTCCATGCCAAGGGTTCTGGTGCTTACGGTGTTTTCGAAGTTACCGACGACATTACTGATGTCTGTGGTGCTGCTTTCCTTGACACTGTTGGTAAGAAGACCAAGGTTTTCACCCGTTTCTCCACTGTCGGTGGTGAATTGGGATCTGCTGATGCCGTCAGAGACCCAAGAGGTTTTGCCACCAAGTTCTACACTGAGGAAGGTAACTTGGATTTGGTTTACAACAACACCCCTGTTTTTTTCATCAGAAACCCAATTAAGTTCCCACACTTGATCCATACTCAAAAGAGAAACCCAGAAACCCACTTGAAGGACCCAAATGCTTTCTGGGACTTTTTCACCGCTAACCCAGAATGTGCCCATCAAGTTATGCACTTGTTCTCTGACAGAGGTACTCCAGCTTCTTACAGAGAAATGAACGGTTACTCTGGTCACACTTACAAGTGGTCTAACAAGAAGGGTGACTGGTACTATGTCCAAGTCCACTTCCTTTCTGACCAAGGTTCCAAGACCTTGGACAATGAGACTGCCGGCCGTCTCGCTGCTGAAAACCCAGACCACGCTCAAGAAGACTTGTTCAAGAACATTGCTGCTGGTAACTACCCATCTTGGACTTGTTACGTTCAAACCATGACTCAAGAACAAGCTAAGAAGGCTGGATTCTCTGTTTTCGACTTGACCAAGGTTTGGCCACACAAGGACTACCCATTGAGAAAGTTTGGTAAGTTCACCTTGAACGAAAACCCAAAGAACTACTTTGCTGAAGTTGAACAAGCTGCTTTCTCTCCATCCCACTCTGTTCCATACATGGAGCCATCTGCTGACCCAGTCTTGCAAGCTAGATTGTTCTCTTACCCAGACACCCACAGACACAGATTGGGTGTTAACTACGCACAAATCCCAGTCAACTGTCCAGTCACTGGTGTTTTCAACCCATTGATCAGAGATGGTGCTATGAGCGTCAACGGTAACTTGGGTAACCACCCAGCCTACATTGCCAGCGACAAGCCACTCGAATTCAAGCAATACGGTCAACACCAAGACCAAGAAGTCTGGAAGGGTTCTGCTTGTCCATTCCACTGGCAAGTTACCGATGCCGATTACGTTCAACCAAGAGCATTGTGGAACGTTTTGGCCAGATATCCAAACCAACAAAAGAACTTGGGTCACAATGTTGCTGTCCATGTTGCTAACGCTAGACCAGACATCCAAGACCGTGTCTTTGAATTCTTTGGTAAGATCCACCCAGACTTGAGTGCTAACATCAAGAAGGAAGTTTTGGCTTTGTCTCCAAGAAAGTAAGGATTGAGGATATAATTATGTATAAGAATGAAATGAGCGAATGCCAATGTTGTAAAATTGGTAAATGTATAGAAAGTACGGCGGTATGATCTGAATGAAGATTAAACACGAACGCGTCGAAAAAGTATCGAACCATAATAAACTCTTGGCCCCCAATCGTTATTTTAATTTCGCTTACTGATCTCTTTGTAATTAACTACGGTTATTTGCAGTAGTCAAGAACCTGCATGCCCAATTACACAATAACTCCGCCCAGATGGTAAATATAGTTCTAGATTTAATTCACGCTGTTATTTTTTTTTCTAATGTTGCATTGTGTGTTTTATAATCCACACTTGCACAGTCTCCACACACCCCCGATGGAAATGAATGTAGGAAGATTCCAAAAATAATAGTGACAATACTTGTTGCCTCATTAATATTATGCTACTTTGGGATTGAGTTACAACGCCAGATCAGCAAACAATTAATTATGTCATGATTCAGGCTATGTACTTAGCTTCACCTTGGAATGTTTTTCTTCAGCTTACACAATTGAATTAACGTTTTCGAGAATTTAGTTGCTTGCTATCTCACGTGATTGCATTCGTTTACTGGAATAGGGGATTATGGCTATGTCATTTATGGGCAAAATGTGACTTTGTGTGTTATTATTAGATTTTGCGCAGGCACCTAATTACTAGAAAAGCAAGCGCGTAGTGCAAATGCTCACAACTCTATGTTTACACGCTACTTTGCTGGCTGTGTGCGTCACAACTTTAATGAAGGGGTGCATGTTGTTTCATGCTGGTTGCATCGATTTTTCGCTTTTAAATCAGCAATTGGTGGAACGGGGCGGCAAAATACCGTGTATTGTAAACAAACTTGATTTACAATATAAATAGACGCTATTCACTAACATTTCTATTATATAAAAAAAAAATGTCTGAAATTTTGTCAGGTCTTGCTGGAGTCTTCAACACTATTACTTCTGGTGCCGTTTCCGTTGGTAACGACATCACTTCTGGTGCCGTCGGTGCCTTCCAAACTGTTACATCCGATGGTGCTGCCGTTGTCCGTACTGTTGGCTCTGCTGGTGAAAGTGGTGCTTCTAGAGCTGCATCTGCTATTGAAAGTGGTGCTTCTAGAGCTACTTCTGCTATTAGATCTGAAGCTTCTGATGCTAGATCTGCTGTTTCTTCTGACAGAACTGCTGCTTCTAGTGCTGCTTCTAGCTTGGTGACTGGTTCGGCTTCCGCTAGAGCTTCTGGCTCTGGCTCTGCCGCTTCCGGTTCCGGTTCGTCTGCTAGAGCTTCTGGCTCCGGTTCTTCTTCAAAGGGTGACGCTGCTGACGTCGGTGCTTCTTGGAAAACTTCTACCGTCGTGATCGCTTTGATTGCTTCTTATATTGTTAACCTTGTTTAGGTATGGGACACTGGATTGGATCTATATAAAATAAAATAATATAGCTTGAGTTATGAAACTTGTAGTTTGATATGTGTATAAATGAGTGGGGAAGGCTACGTTTATTTGCAGTTTACTCGTAGGTCAATTTTTCAGTCATGGCAAGTACCATTTCTCATCTCACGCACTGATATCAAAATCAAAAATGAACCAGCCAGCAAGAGTACAGATAGATCCAGATTCTATTCCTGACGATGATCGTCCTCCTCAAACAGGTGATACTTTCAATATATGGTACTTAAGGTGGTCAGGTGGAGATGGATCAAGAAATCAAACCAAAGCAAAATATAAGGTAAATGTGAAAAAGGATACAGGATACACTAAGGCAAAGGCAAATAACCCCATTTGTTTATTCTTTTCAAGAGGAATATGTTATCTAGGTGAAGAATGTAAATATTATCACCGAATACCTAAAGAAACTGATATAGTTGCACCAACACAAGATTGTTTTGGTCGGGACAAAACCGCAGTCTATAGAGATGACATGGATGGAGTGGGATCTTTTAACAAGTTCAACCCAACGCTTTATATAGGAGGGCTCCATTCTAAAACTTCAGAAGCCATACTAACCAAATATTTCTCGGTATTTGGTTCAATAGATAATATAAAACTCTTGAATAGCAAGAACTGTGCTTTCTTGACTTACAAACTTGAGACTCAAGCCCAATTTGCAAAAGAAGCCATGCAAAATCAGCTGCTCGAAGGTGATGAGATACTATACATACGTTGGGCTAATGATGATCCAAATCCAGCCGCCCAAGAAGATGCTAAGAGAAAGTTAGAGGACTTGGCTTTCGAAACTATTACAAATTTATTGAAAAATACAAAAAGGCAAAAAGTTGATGAGGCGGTTTCACCCGTTGTAATTGAACCTGAATCTGACTCAGAAGTCAAACCTGAAGCCGAACAAAAGGCTATTGCATCTGGAGATTTGCCATTTGTGTTCAATAAAGACATATTGAAGAAAATCTCTTTAAAAAGTAAGAAACCTGCACCAAAGGCACTGGTATTAATTGGAGAATATTCGAGTGATGAGGATTAATCTATTCATGAATGGCTCTCATTTGTGTAGCATTTAACCAGTCGGGAACCCGTTTCCTACCTTTAATCAAGAATCTCCTCAAATCGGGGAACAATTCAACATTGGAGTCGTCCACAAATGTAAAACTAACACCTGTGTTTCCAGCTCTACCAGTTCTCCCTATTCTATGTATGTACTCTTCGAATTTATTTGGCATTTGGAAGTTGGCTACCAATGAAACATTAGGGACATCGATACCTCTGGCAGCAACGTCTGTGGCTATCAAGATTTTACTTTGATTATTTTTGAATTCTGCAATGGCTTTTTCACGGAAATCTTGTGATTTCGAGCCGTGGATAACGACATGCTCTTTAAATCCATTTTTATTCAACTCCGAAGCCAAGGCATCACACACCCGTTTGAAGTTGGCAAAAATTATCACAGAAAAATACCTGGATTCACGTCTATGTGCGTTTAGCACCGTCAACAATTTGGAAAATCTAGTAGAGTCTAATTCCTGGTGTACATCGGGTGCTTCCCCAAGATACTCAAACTTTTGGTCTATGTTATCAATGGCTTCTCCCACACTACCAATTGAAAGGAATGTTGGATTGTCCAAATACTGGAGTGTAAGCTTTTCAATCGCAGGTGATATGGTGGCTGTAAACATTAATGTTAATCGCTTTTTAATATTAAAAATCCTCAGATCAATGGTATCTGTCAACTGTGATGAATCCGGTAGATTTTCAAGAATTGTGTGTAGTGGCTTTTCAAACCCCATGTCAATCATACGATCAACTTCATCCATTATAAAGTAGTAGCACCGTTTTAATGATATGATTTTCCTTTCTATAGAGTCCACCAATCTACCTGGCGTGGCTACTACGATATGTACCCCATTTCTTATCGAGTGGATGGTCTCTTCATAGTGGTGGCCACCAATGATAGTGACTACGTTAAATCCAAGAAACTTGCTAAATTTCTGTGCTTCACTGGAGATTTGTAAAGCTAACTCTCTGGTTGGTGCTAAAACAAGCCCTAGAGTGTTGTTAAAATTGGCATCCTGTTGGTGTTCAAACTCCATGTAGTTCTTATCTATATTTATCAAGTATGATAAAAGTGGAATCAAAAATGCAAGTGTCTTACCAGATCCAGTTTCTGCAATTCCAACCATATCCTTCAATGACAATGCAACGGGTATAGCTGCCCTTTGGATAGGAGTGGGGGTTGCATACTTGACATCATTGATAATAATGTCCTGTAATTTCGCTGGTATCTGAGATTCTCGCCAACTTCTAAGGGGGTTTTCAACAACCTTTCCTTTAGTGTTTATATTGAAATCTTCCCGAAATATTCTCCAATCTCTGAGAGTCATTTCCTTTACACTCTTCTCAGACCAGTGCTTTTCTGGTTTTATATCAAAGATTGAGTTTGTATTATCATTATCTTGTAAAAGAGGCTGTATCTCCTCTTCATTCTCTTCCAATTCCCATTCAAAATTAAATTTCTTGGCTTTCTTCTGGACCTTCACTTTGGTTTCTATCTCTGTTTCTAGTTCTCTTTCATTGGGTTTTCTTTTAGTAGTTTCTACCTTTATTCCCACTTGCAGTTTACGTATAGTACCTAGTCTATCTCTCTCTTTCTTTGAAAGAAACTTTGGCTTACCTATACTAGCACCAGGTGTATTATTCTTTAATAGCTGTTCTGCTGAAACAGGTCTTCGACTCATTATTTTAATGTTATATCTGATCACGTGTATCTCATAAACAATTTCTCAAATATCACATACAACATATATCTCTTAAAAGTGATGATGATATGACTATTACAGGTTTAGGAAGACGAATTGTTATTTTTATATTTTTTATAATTTTTATAACAATTGATAAAAATTTTACAAATTACTATTTGAATGGTAAAAAAAAATTAGGCTTCGTATTCAAAAAAGATTGGACGAGTCAGGAATCGAACCCGAGACCTTACCCATGCTAAGGGTACGCGCTACCAACTACGCCACACGCCCATTTCGTGAAAATTGTTGTATATAATGGCCCATTCTGCTGACTTTATTGAGAATAGGCAGGGTTCCGGAGAGGTCTGGGATATAATCCAAGGGGATCAATTGTAACTAGGTATCAATTGAGATGTAACTATTTACAGCTGATATGGACCGATCTCTTAGTCTTTATGTATTTTGTATCTAAGGTCTGATTATCTATGGAGTAAGATAGGTAAGAACTTCTGGTTCCTCTAGATAGATAATCTAGGTCTTTATATAGTCTATGTGCGCCTGCATCTGGGAATTAACACATTTCCCAATGCGGCCTCAAATTAACACATTTGAGGAGTCGTCTGGGAAACTCATAATAGACCCGGAGGTTTGGCTGCAAACCTCCCCCTATTCGGGATCTCTCCCTAGGATCTCACTAGGAAGGACGAGTTTATACAACAAAAATATGAATTAAAAAGTAAGATTGCTCCACACCACAAATATCTTTCCATAGATTCATCCCAGATCATTTTACAGTATAAATATTTATTCAAAAGATTTCCAATTAATTGTGTCTTGAATAGAAGTTCTGGGGTTTAAGAGTCAGTCTTCTATTTTTGTTTTAATTAACTAAAGGGGCAAAGGTCCTTAAGCTTGAAAAATGGTATATATATGATTAGACGAGAACAAACATTTGAAGCTTAAACTTAGATAATTATTTTAAAGAGAATACAGAGTTAAACGAAAAAATATATTTAAAAATGAATTGCCCAAAAAATGCAATATATCTTCATAACCCATATTGCTGAACTTAAAAACACCAAAACAACATTCTATAAAATAATTAGACAAATCTCTATCATCAACCAAATTCCTGTGGTTATTTAATCTATAAACTTGAACTGTCATTGAGTATCGCCAAAAGGATTAAAGTCTGGTGTAATCTTTTTGTCGTTTTTCCGATCACTGTGTTTTCCACGAGGATGTCTTTTATCATTTGAAACTATTTTCTTGACCTGAGGTTTGTCAGTACCAGTACCATTAAACCCATAGAAGTAACCCTTTATTTCATTTGACAAGTACTGAGTTAAATTTGACATATTTACCAGATGGAAATATGTGGGGCTTGACAAGTTATCAAATTCGTTGATCGAAAAGTTTAAAATTTGTTCATTTGACAATTCATATTCACTCGGAATCATTGCCGGTCCCGGATTTAAAACCGGGGTTTCTCCACCGATATACAATTCGGGTTTATCATGGGGTAAAACAGCACATAACCATATTCTAGTTTTGTAAATCTTGAATAGTTCCTTGATCAAAGCCCTAAAGTCGATTCTTTTAAAATTTGCAAAGTAGTAGAAAATCAATTTTTTGAAATCAGACTGATATTCGACATTGATTAAAGTTAAGTCGTTTTCCAACTTTAATTCTTTAATTTTGTTGAAACAAGTAATGAACGCTTTCTTCTCTTCTAAAAATTTTCCACTGATTTTATGAACTTCTTTTGGAGTTGCAAAACGTAACACCTGTTTCGTTGGTAAGGTAACGACAAACTCATTATCTTCATTCAGATGAGAATTTATGATTGAAGAGGCATTCAAAGTCGTGGAATGAGAACCAGTGGACTTTTGATGATGCTTTGTGTTCGTATCTTGAATGGTTAAACTCTTTAAGTGTTCCAATTTCTTCAAAAAGTTAAATAAGATAGCAAAGTTCAAGTTAACTAGAGGCTCAATTATCATTACCAAATCCTTCCCACGGTCACCGTCCACTACAACCAAATCATCCTTCTGTAAACAAATGTTTGTGTTGTTTGGATATGACAACAAATCAAATTTGCCATTTTTATTAACCACAAGACATAAAATTTTATGATTAAAGGTCAAGTTATTTACATTCTTGATGAATGTAATCAAATTAAGAATAATTGATTGTTGGAGTAACTCGTTCAACTTATCTAGGATTTGATTCGTAACCTGTGGATTCTGAAAGTATTTCATAGTTTTCAGGTAAAAACTTTTTAATTCGGGGGATGCCACAATATACTGATCTTTCAAGACCAATCCATTTTCCAAGTTGATCAGTGAATAATGATTCAGCTTCTTTTGTTTTGACTTTTGTTGGTTAGTTTGAATTTGATGTTGTGATTGATGTTGCTGCTGCTGCTGCTGTTGTTGTTGCAGCTGTTGAGGGAGGTGATGTTGCTGATTTTGTTGATTTTGAGTAGGTTGTAGACTTTCTTGAAAAGATTGATTATACTTGGGAGCCAAGTAATTGAAAGGGTCAGAATTCTGGAAATCCACCAATTGACTTGGTCTTCTAGCCTGGAAATCATTAAGATTCAGAATAGACATTGCATTAAAAGAATCATTAATATTAAAGTTAGAATTTAAAGCGAAAGGCGTTCTGGAATTCCCAAAAAAGGACGAGCCAGAAGTGTTCTGGAAAGGACCTACCAAAGGATTGATTTGATTTGAATTGATTAACAAGTTTGACCGAGTGAAAGATTCAGCAGCGTAACTTGGCCTTCTGGACGATATGTTACCGATACCACCTTGTAATTCAATGGGTAGATTAAACGAATCCTTCAAAAAAGTATTGAGCTTAGGTGCCTCATCTTCGGGAATGGCGAACAGACCAACTGGCTGATTAATTTGTAGGGGAACATTTGGAGCTGACGGCGAAGTATTTGAAGATCCTGTTTGTTTACTTGAGGTATTTTTAGACCCAGAGAGATCTGAATGATCAGATAACTCACCAATTACACTTAGCCCCTTTCCTGACACTCCTACAGTCCTAGCTTCATTCAGCAAGAACTCAGGGTAGTTCAAACTCATGTTGATATTTTTTCGTAATTGTTGAGTGTAAATAAAAAGAGAACAAATAATGAGGATACAAACATACAAAAATACATAACACAATTCTCAATTAATAATATACACTAGCTAGATACGCTGCTTTTTCTAGCAAAGCCGGTCCCGGCCTTTGGTGGATAAGATGCAAGAATATCGTCCTCATCTACTGGTTCACAGGTACACCACGTAGATTTCGGGGACGTGTCCATAACTTGCGACACATGTTGACCGCAGCCAGTCCATGACTTGTTTTCTAATTATTAGTAGTGATACAGAGAAATTTTACTTCTTTTGGCACTTACTGCAAATACCGCAGATTTCAACTTTACACATTTTTTTTAATATTTATCAAGTAGCAATTATAATGCCTTTATATATATCTTCAACAATCAATCAGCTAACAACACTGATTTTGATACCGTTTTTTTTGTGGGGTTTGACATGAGAGTGACCTCATTCCCCTAATTGCACGTGAAAACAAACTACAAGGGAAAAAACTTAAATAATACATTACATATATCCTCCGGTTTGCTCGCGGTGAGCTTCGATAGTATCACCATCTTCCAAATCCATGTCATTTGGCGTAGAATCAGGGGAAATTCTAGTACCATCCATCAAAAAACGTAAACTGTTAATATCTTTTCCTTGTCTTTTGCAGAAGGTCTCCATTAATCTTCTCAATGGAGTAGACCTTTTAATCTTAAAGAAGATCTCAGCAGACCCGTCAGACACCTTTAAGTTGATGTGTGTGTCCTGATTTTCTGACTTTGGTTGTTCGTTGTCGGTCATTATTTGTTGATGTTTTCTTGCGATTTGTTTATCAGTAGAGTTTTTTTAATTGGTGCGCGCACGATATGCGCATTGCCATTATGTATTATATATTGTTGCTTACATGTAATGATTTCATGATGTAGAGGTAAAATTCTTTAGAACCACGTCGACACTAAACATTCCTATATTGATTTTTTTTTTTTTTTTTGGAAGCTGGCGGCTAAGTATTTGCCACTCAAAGTATGCAGTACCAACATCTATAATGTTTAGAGTTGGTTTCTTAAGTGTATCATTAACAACTCTGAATTAAATCTTTGAAGTAGTTACATTTTTGTTTCAAAATGAAGGTTTCCATAAATATATCTAGTTTAGACATATTGTAGAGAGTGATGAATTACTTGAATCTTAATCAGAAGCTTTCCCAGATATACTTGAACAAGTTTTCAATTGCACTATCACTATTAACATTAAAAGTCTTTATATTCAAACAAACTTTACTTCAAAGTTTAGCAAATATTTCATCTTTTATCAAATGTGATCCTACAGTTACTGATTTCCCAATACTTCTCTCATCCACTATACAAAATCAGATACAGAAAAATTTGAATGATTTAAAATTCAACTATCTTGTTTTAATCCAGCTCATAATATCATTGGTAAAGCATTTACTCGTTTTTTTTGTGGATATATTCTTAGGAACATATACCTGTTTGATCAATGCAACTATCAGCGGTACTGCAAACTTTGCTGTAGATACTACAGAAGATACTGTAAAATTTCTCAATTCAACAATAGTTGGCATATCTAATGACATACAAACAGGATTGGATGGTTTATCATCAGTTTTGAACCTGGCTGTTGAAGCTGCAAATGGAATAAAAAATTTGTTCACAGGAAAATTTGCAACTTCTGGAGACCAATACAAAGGCAAAATTAGTATATCAATATCAGCATTGAGATCTATTGCCATACCATCCTCTGTTTTGGATGATATCAATAATTTCAAGAAGAATGTATTACCAGATTTCACAAACGTGAACAACGCAACTCAATCTTTAATTGAAGTACCTTTTAATTTAGCATCCTCAAAGTTACTGGACTCAATTTTTAACACAACATCCAAAATCTCATTAGTAAACGAGCCATTTCCAGTTCTAAACCAAACACTCCCATTTTGTGAAAATACTGCGTATTTTGATAACATGTATATTGATCTTTCACATACCGTTGAGAAAACATCCAAGATAGTCCTAGTATTCTTAATAATTCTAATTGTTTTGTCATTTATTCCCTTCATTTTCAAGGAATACATGACCTGGAAGAAAAAGTTGGCTTTGATTGAAAACTTGAAAGGCTCCTCTTCCCATGAACAATTTTTGAACGTTTTGAACAGGTTTGATAACAAGTTGATTTATTATCTTTTCAAAGTTACAAAAAATGATAGCATCTTATGGTTGACCAATTATGTGTTTTCACCATATGCATTAACCGTGTTTTTCTTGGGAATATTGGGTACACTTGGATGTTTGCTTCAATATATAATTCTAAAGATTGTCACCAAGGAGGTCCACAAATTAATTGATTATGGTAATACCAATATTCTTTCCCCTGATAATATTAATGAATCAATGAGCACATATTTCAACCAAACAGATAGTTACCTCCAAACACAGCAATCCAATTTGAATGAGGTTCTTTTTGGTAACATAAGAAACGTATCAGTATCGTTGAATTCTACATTGAGCACCTTCATGGACTCTGTCAATGACTCGATCGATGATGTATTTGGAAATACCCCCTTTGAAAAACCTATTAGCACGGTTGTATACTGTACAATTGGGAGAAAAGTCGAGAGTCTAGAAAAATGTTTGCTGTGGCTAAATCAAAATTTGAAAATAGTTATCCCTGGAATAGGGGATGACTTTAAACAAACCGTAACCAACTTGATTGATTTACAAACCAAGTCAAATCCAGCAATCAAAGTTTCATCTGCCCTTCAGAAAGTGATGGATGGGTTTTACCACTCGCTTTGGATCGAATTCATTATCAGTATCCTGATACTAAGTCTATGGGTGTTACAAATATTCATTGGATTAACAATTCTTTTCTTTAGATCTAAAGACGAGCCTCTCTCTGAATCAAGCTCTTCTTCTGTTGAAAAGATATACATTTCTTCCAAGAATTTTATTAGTGATCCACGACCCCTCACATCAGAAGAAAGAAGAAAGTACGGATACCCTTTTTCGAATCCATACGATAAAGCGTTTTCTGTTTCTTCCACAAAAATTGATGACAAGTCTTCGATTTATTCCACAAAATAACTTTTTGCACCCAATTTCTACATTCAGTTCATATTCTAAATAATTAACAAAATAACCTATTTTTTGATTGGCGCAGGCTTCTTCCAATAATATTGTTTATGAGTCCTTCTACAAGATCTCAAACCCCCATGACCCTTAATGCTTGACACCAACTTCGTTCTGTTACTATCATCATCATTTTCGGGCATGTAATAGTACTCTTCTTCCAAGGGCTTACCGGCAGCGTCTTTCCCTTGTCTGTAAATAACACCAATGCACTTAATGTTGTTTAATAAAGTTCTGATTTCTAACAAAGACAAATTAGAAGTCAACACACTAATCGTCTTTAAGAAAGAAGCTGGTGTAGACGAAAGTCTAGAAAACGCCAAATGATTAATGAGAATATTATTGATTTCATCCAAATTCTTCAAGTTCTTGATAGTGGAGATGTCATATTCAGATTTAACAACCTTTGTTTTTTGCTTTTTCATTGGGGGTTGTTCTGATTCTGCTTTTCTCTTTGGGGTAACTGGATCCATAATGTTTGTTTTATCTGTCAAAGGAGTAAATGGTCTTTTAGTTGGTGTTGATTCGACTTTTTGCTTGTCTTCAAAAATCTTAAATTTTTTGATAGGCGACTCTGCTTTAAATGTTGGAGGTTTAGATGGAGTTTCTTCATCTATTGATTGTTGTAAGTTGATTTTATGTGGCGTGAGTGGAATTGATGTAAGAGGTTTAACTGGCGTTATGATATCAGATGTTTCTTCAATTTGTTCTTCTGGTACTTCAATTTGTTCTTCTGGTACTTCAATTTGTTCTTCTGGCACTTCAATTTGTTCAGCTATATCTTGATCAAATTGTTTAGCAACATCTTGTTCAATTTGTCCATCAATATCTTCATCTTCTTCCTGAGCAAGAGATTCTAAAGATTCAGCTATTGTTTCTTTCTCAGTTATCAAAACAGGTGTTTCTTCATCTGTCAATTCTTCATCAATATCATAAGGATTCAACAAAAGTATATGATTATTAACTTCCAATAAAATGTTAAAAAATCTTGGTAATGTGATAGTCTCCAGTTTTCTAACAGTAAAAGCAGTATTATTAGCATCTAATCTGATAGTCTTACTAGTCAGTTTAGAATTAAGAGCATCTAATTCTAAATGATTTCCAGACTTGTTCTCCAATATTATAAAGTTGTTCTTAGAGCTAGTTTCAATTACATGACAGGCTCTTGGAATACTAATAGATAAGCCATTACGACCCATACAATTCAAAACCAATTGCTCTGAGTCATAGCTGATAGAGACATGACAACGAGAAACATTTCTATCGTTGGAGCCAAAAAAGAAATCACAACTCTTGGAGCTTCTACCGAGAACCAAACGGTTCTGAGAGGAAAGTAATGGTACTCTCAATACTTTAGCGTCTGGATTCAAAATGTTAAAGTCTGCGTTGATAGAAACCTTGCTTGACTCTTCGTGGACAACTCTGTGATCGTCTTCAAGACGAACAGGAGACGACGATCTAAAAAGGGAAGAAGATGGGTTTGGGGTTGGGTAGTCAGTTCTACCTCTAGTTTCTCCTTTTTTGCCTTTTAAACTGAATGAGTAGTCATCATTACCAAGTAATGGAGACGAAGGGGGGAACTGGTAGTTAGTCGACATGTTGATTTACAAAAAAAAATGACGATTGTTAATCTAGGGTTGCAAAAAATGCCTATCGCGCGACACGTTTAATATATAATTTAGGGATCGCGTCCTAGACGTGTTCGCACACAAAGATAAACATTAGGGCTATACCCTAACGAAAAATCATGTGATATACGTGTTACAGTCACGTGAAAATTGAGAAAAATTATACCTATCAGCCTGCAGACAAAACATCGAATTGCTCACTGAAAATTTTCACATCTCGCACGGGGAAAAGCATTTTTTTAAAAGTTTTAGTTTTAGAATTTTACATCATCAATAATAAGAAGTCATGGGTAGTACGTAGGGTCATTGAACTATAGATCAAGGTTTATGTTGGATTATGAGAAGCAGACATGAGAGACAACTCCTCATGCTATGAGGTGAACGTTGTGGGAAAGAATATTAAACCTGATCAACATCATTTATCTTGAGAAGAATTATACTAACAATGTCTAGAGGGTACTCCATCTTTAGGTAAGCGTCACAACAAGTCCCACACTTTGTGTAACAGATGTGGTCGTCGTTCTTTCCACATTCAAAAGAAGACCTGTTCTTCTTGTGGTTACCCAGCTGCTAAAATGAGATCTCACAACTGGGCTCTCAAGGCTAAGAGAAGAAGAACTACCGGTACCGGTAGAATGGCTTACTTGAAGCACGTCACCAGAAGATTCAACAACGGTTTCCAAACTGGTGTCGCCAAGCCACAATCTCAATAAATTAATGGTACATAGTTTTGAATAAAAACGAATAAAATGTATAATACGGAATTTCAACGAGCACTGCGAGTTGTGTAGCAAAAATAGAAAATGCATATTCTATATACTTGTATCGTGAATTTGCTCGTTCATACTAAAGTAAAGGTTGTCAGCTTCATCATGGTCGACAAATAAATTAAGAATGTCTCTTGAAAGCTCGACAGTACTATCCTCATAAGGAAACTCAAATCCATTGGCAAAATCACTTTCGGCAAGTGCAATGGTTTGGCCATCAAAGTGGGAATCAATGTGATTCAATTCTCTTGCCTTGGACTCTCCCCATGCGTGAAACACCGATTGCTTGGTGTAACCCAATTGCCTAATTTTCAATAATAAACGATTTGCATCCACTGACAAAGAATCCGAACCAAAAGCTATTCGCAGCATCACCACAAACAACTCGTACATGGTTTCAGGATAAATCAAACTATTAGCATTAGGTATATCTTTTGTGAGATAGTACAATATCCTAATAACTGTTGCTATAATCTGAATCCTAATATTAATATACTTTGAGCGAGGAAATCTCATTATATAGTTTTGCTCGAATCCAATGATCCTAACTAGTAACTTGAATGATTCCTTTTGTTGAAGAAACTCAATGGTTTGGTTCGTTATAACATAAGTTTCAATTAGGTTTCCTATTTTGATTCTTAAATTGAGGACATGTAATTCATGATTAGATTGAATTTCAAATTCATCTTCCTCACTAAGTTTTGGTGAGTCAAAAAGAGGGTAAGGGATTGAAATTAAGCTTGAATTCATCGAATGGTTTTCTTCTGGAACTAAGCTATCAATTTTTGCAAAATCTTTATTGTTTCCAATAACTCTACAAAAGCCATAAAACATAAAGTTCCTTTTGATAGTTATATCGATGAAGAAGAACTTCAATAATGAATTCAAAAGTTGATGGTTGTGTTCTATGTCATTAAAAGCAAATGTATCATCGGCAATTGAAGAAATTAACATTTCAACGTAATTGTAGACTAAATTAATCTGAGTTGAGTTCTTAATACGTTCACTATTTTCAGGTAAACATTTGTTAAATAATTGAGTTGACAAGAAATCATCAGTCCAGATAGATTTAATGAATTTGGAATCATGGATGGAAGATATACTGACTAGTTTCTCTATTATATCATGACAACACACAAACACATAGTTTTCTAGAATCAATGCCTGATTTGTTTTATCGTAATCCATAGGAACATCTTCATCAAGAACAAAGGATAAATTTAGTGATATTTCTCGAAACAGTTCGAGTAGGCTTTGTATCAAAAGCTTTTCTAAGGCAAAAGGTCTAAATGTGATTGCACAATAAATCAAAGATAGTATGAAAGGTGTAGAAATCATTGCTTTTTTGTTAATTAAGACATTGGTCAACTCAACCAAGGTAGAACAGATGAAATTAATCATTTCATCCAAACGTAGATTCTTATTTAGCATTAAGAACTCTGTGATGCAAGCAGAAAGTGACGTCTGACGCTTGATTTTGAATCTCTTTAGTTGAACATCTTCCTCCACACATATTTTATTCAAGTACGCGAGGGAGGGTCTCAGACACCCTATAATGCAGTGGTTCCACAAACCATCAATCAAGAGTGAAGATTCATTGGTCATGGTAATTATTCTTGGTACTGGAGTAATTGGGACTTCAGGCTCAGGAACCTTTCGACGTTTCAGGGAAGAAACGGTCTTGAGTTCATTATTAAGAAACTTCTTTTCATCTTCAAGCTTCAGTACAGTAAACTTTAACAAGTTGATTTGATCTTCAGAGCTCTTTTTGAGCTTTTCCTCGTTCAATTTCATCTCCTGAATCTCAAGCTGTCGTTGCGCATGTAGTTGTTTGAGCTGTTCTCGAAGAATTGCAACCTCCCCGTCTGCTTGAAAGATCCTTGCTTGGAGACTATCCGGAGGGTTCCTTTGAGTCTGTGTTGGGATAACTTGATTATCTGATACATTTGCTTCTCCACGTATAACTGCAAGTAATAAATCATCATCGTCATCATCGAATTCGCTTCCTGAAGACATATTGGTGAAGTAACATACACTTTTTCGCGTTTGATATGAGAAAGAAATTATGGCACACAGTAATTAGTAATTACCAATTCATTCCAGATCATAGGTGTATCTTATTACGGTACTACAGTGACTCCTAGTTCTTTATATCCTCCTATTTAAAAAATTCAATAATATATTTTGAACAAATGAACTTATGTTCAAGAACACACTTAGCTTAACAAAGATATCTTAATGAAAATGCTCAATGAAAATGCCCAATGAGATGCTTAACGCTTATTGATGTTTACCGAATAAGAATTCTATGGAATATATAAAAAGTGAATGATCTCTTCTGTTCCATAGAATAAATCCGCCAGAAACTCACGTGCACAGAAAACCTTTTCAACTCATCCCATCAAAATTAAAGTTATATGGTAGTATGACAGAAAAGATAGAAATCCCGGAAGACAAGAAGGAAGAAAGCACGTCTGCTCCTCCAGCCTCGCTAGTTCCAGTACAACCTAGACCACTTACTTCTCGAGACAAAACCACTAAAAGATTAATTGTCGTTTTGTCACAAGCATGTTTGGAGACCCATAAAATGAACTCAGGAGGCCCAGGCGGTGACAAGTATGCATTATTAAACTGTGATGACCATCAAGGGTTGTTAAGAAAGATGGGAAGAGATATCGCAGAAGCCAGACCAGACATCACACATCAATGTCTTTTGACTTTATTAGATTCTCCTATTAATAAGGCGGGAAAATTACAGGTCTACATCCATACAGTTAGAGGTGTTTTGATAGAAGTGAACCCAAGTGTTAGAATTCCAAGAACTTTCAAGAGATTCTCTGGTTTGATGGTGCAGTTGTTACATAAATTGAGCATTCGTTCTGTCAACTCTGAAGAAAAATTATTAAAGGTTATTAAGAACCCAATAACTGATCATTTACCAACCAAGTGTCGTAAAGTTACATTGTCTTTTGATGCTGAGCTCAAGAGAGTGCAGGATTATGTTGGTACTTTGGATGATGATGAAAGTATCTGTGTTTTCGTTGGTGCCATGGCCAGAGGTAAAGATTCTTTTGCTGATGAATATGTCGATGAGAAACTCGGTCTTTCAGATTATCCTTTGTCTGCTTCTATTGCTTGTTCCAAGTTTTGTCACGGTTGTGAAGACGTGTGGGGTATCTTTTAGTGTGTAATATAGTGAATTAGTTATGCAAATATAGAACTATATCAATGAATGTAAATATTCATTACATTAAATATAAAATAAAGAATTACTTTCGCATATATACTATGGTTACAATAGATAAATAAATTTTCATTAAACAAATACATTCATATAAACTTGGATTTCTTCAATCAACCTGATGACGCTAACCAATGAATACACATAACCTTAGATTTACTTATCTAAAACTCCTTCCTTTCTCAAAACCTTTTCAATCTCTTTAAACAAAGTATCCGAAGTTAACTTCGAGCCCTTTACCCTAGCACAAACAAGCTCAGACTTTTGATCTCCATCCCTAGGGTTGATCTTGATTCTAAACTTACAACTCTTCAACTCAAACGCATTATGCGAGGAAATACCACCTGTAATGTTAAATCCCACTTGATCATTTCTTAATTCTTTCAATCCAAAGTAAGACCAAGAACTCAACAATGCAAATAATGCAGTTGACATTTCTTGCTTTGGAAGAATTGTGTAAAAACGTTTGACATCATCAACTTCTGCAGGTGCAGCAGAAGAAGATGAAAACCATCTGAAAAACGACTTTCCTTTAGGTTTCTCTTCAGCAGATCCAGATCTAGAATCTGCAGGAGTTGGTAATTGGTTACCCTTAGCAGAGATTCCATTAAGGGTACTTTGTGCACCGATACTAGCGGTACTGAATGACGTTGGTGTTTTTGGTCGATCACCAGCTTCATCAATAGTTTTCTTTGTGCCCCACGAGAGTTTTCTAAATATCGATCTATTTCTCTTTTGTTGGGGCATCTCTGGCTTTTCGAGTATATTGCTGCTTTGAGGAGTCTTGTTTGGTTGTAAATCTTCCTTAGTTTTGCGAACTTTTGGATAAGGTTGGTTCGTAGGTGCTGGTTCATTTTTAGGTAACAACATTGAATCATCATCTGGAATCATTGATTTTGGTTTCATAATTCCTTGTGGATATGTTCCATTCTTCATTGTACCATTGCTAGTACCATTTGAAGGTCCATGAGGTGGTGGCGGTGGTACACGCGAAGTACCAGTTTTTAGACTTGGAATGGATTCTTGCCCAATAGATGACTTACTTGATTTTCCATCCGGTAATTTGATGTTTTCAAATATTCCTGTAGTGTCACTTTCTTCAAATGTAGTTCCTCCTGTCTTATCATGTCTGGAGTAGGTTCTATCTATTGGTTCATCAATCTTAGTAGCATCGTCATCATCATAGTCATCATCATCATGAGGTAAGTCTGGAATATGAGAGCTTGGCTTGCGCCCAACACTATTATCAGAACCATAATGTCTCGTGAGTCTTTTATCTTCATAATCCATAACTGAAGCTTGATCCAATGGAGATTCATCGAATCTATCTTCATAACGAGTTTTCAAAACCTTGTCGCCATCAGTGCTAACAAGATTAGCAGAGGAACCTCCTCTGATACTTGTGGCAGTACCAGTGGCCACAGCTTCATCATCACTCTTCAAAATAGAATTCAAATCACGGTAAGACTCCTTAGTAGAATATAAAGATAAAACTGATAATCTCTTGTTGGAGTTACTAAAATTCTTGGACTTTCTAGTGACTGTTGGGATTCTGATATTACTGATCAAAGTCTTTGGTTTAGGTGATTCATCACCTTCTTCGATCATTTCGTGTATATCATAATCAGAGTCTAACATTCTAGATTTTTTCATGTCGTAATAATCAGACTTAAATCTAGCATTCTCGCTTTCATTGTCTCTTCTTGAATCATAGTAATTACCTCTAGAAGGATTTCTGTCGTGCATGACATAAGAGTCTCTATTTCTTTGAGAATGGTCACGAGAATACTCATCCATGTAACGAGAGTCGCGGTATTGGGAAACACGCTTATATTGAGATGTCTTTCTTGACAGTTGTTCATAATATTCCTCTTCATATCTGTCTTGATATGGATCATCATAATAACGGTCATGTCTGTCCAGATATCCTCTATCAGGGTAACCTCTGTAGTTTCTTTCACGTTCCGAGTAGCTTCTGTCATAGCCACGATCAGGACCACGATCAGGCCCACGATTAGAACCACGATCATAGCCACGATCAGGATAACCTCTCTCATAGCCTCCTCTTTCATACCTATCATTATAGTAATCCCTTTCCGATCTGGTATCTTTACGATGAACCATAGATTCACGATTAATCTTCTTTCCTCTTAATCTTCTAGCTTCCAATAATTCGGCATCAAGTGCATCCTTTGCTCTTGTCAATTGTTCGTTTTCATAAGCAGTGTACAAAGGATCCAAACGAGACATTGGACGTCTGGTAACAATTGGATTGGCCCGTGCTTTTGGTTCAGTGACAGCTCTTTTCTGAGTAGCATATTCACTAGAATTCTTATTAGCAGCCTCAGACATTGATCTCCAACCATACTTTGATTTTCTTTTTGGTTGATTAATTGAATCATCAGCAGCCATGTCAAACTCACTATTGTTTCCAGTATCGTCTCTGATGAGAATACTCAACTTTTTAGAACTCATTAAAGACTTTCTCTTTTGTCTCTTTCTTCTCTTTTCTAATTCTTTTCTCGCTATTAATTCAGCTTCACGCTTTTTCCTCTCGACTTCCATTAATCTTTCATACTCTCTAGCACGTTTATCTTCTTCATCTACCAAATTATTTTCATCTTCACCATAGTCTTCTTGGTTAAAGATTTTATCACATAAAGTAGCAAAAGTAGCAGATGTTCTTTTTGTTTGCTTATCCAAGTATTCCCAATCAGATTCTCCGGCTAATTTAGCATAAGTAGACAACAATTTCATAGTAATAGAGTTTCTCTTCAATCCAGTAGTCATAGAAGCTCTTAATGATTTTCTTCTGGATAATCTGTTTTTAGAATTACTCTTTTTCATGACTGATTGTCTTCTACCTGGACTTCTACCGGGACTCTTTCTTGGACTTCTTCTTGGACTCTTTCTTGGAGTTGTTGGAGTTGAATGTTCACCAACCAATTCTCTCGAAGTTGAAGGGAAATTAGCTGAGGCTATTAAATCTTGGGAGCTAATCTCGTCAACAATAGGATTGATTTTTTCCATTTCTGGAGAAGCTTGTAATTGCTTATGTGGAGGAGGTAAAGGAGCCGAATCTTCGCGGTCGAATGTATAGTTTTTAGGAGCTTGAACAGGTTCCTGAGGTGGTAACAATGGCTGAGGGTTGAGTTTAAGCTTTTCAGCAGGGGCCTTTAAATGCAGAGCATCCTTGGCCATGTTAAACATGTCTTTGGATTGTTGGGTTTGTCCCTGCTTTTGAGCATTCACAATTTCATTGTAAATATTTCTTGGAATTGCTGGAGGAGGAGATTCATCTGGGTATTGATAATACTTTCTTGGTGATTTTCTTTGCCTAAGTGGTGATTTCACAGGAGACTTCATTGGAGATCTACCAGGAGAATATGGGTACTTTCTAGGGCTCTTTCTAGGAGAATTTTGGACACTTGAAGAATTGGAAAGCTTACCCGAAACACGAGTATTACTTGTAGATCCACCATTTTTATATTGGAAAGAGCTTGGTCTTGACACTGTTATTTGACTGTTTCTTTTCTTTTTAGGTGTAGTGGCTTTAGTACTAGCTGAAGTACTACGAACCATACCTCTTTTGCTGTTGAAAGAATGTGATTTCTTTGGAGTATTCATATTGGAACCTGCGTCTTGGTTGTGTCTGTATCTCATAAGTAAAGCATAGAAAGTCTTTTCCGGGTTTGGTCCATTTCTTAAGAGTGCATGAACTATGTCTTGTTCAGGTCTGTCATGCCATAAAATATTCAAATTAGCTAAAATTTGTTTATCAATGTTTCTAACAGAACCTAAAGATTTGTAGGCAGTTTCAGGATGAGGTAAGGACTTGACACTAATTAAATCTTCATTTGGAATTGGGTATTTCACAAGTAAAGGATGTTGCAAGATCTTTTCAGTTTGAATTCTTTTCATTGGGTCTACTGTCAACATTCTGTCAATCAAATCTTGAGCTTCAGAACTGATTTCATAAGGCATCTCGAATGTACCTGCTTGCACTTTCAAAAGCAAATTTCTTATGTTTTCATCATCAAATGGCAATCTACCAGTTAAAAGAGCAAATAAAATAACACCACAGGACCAAACATCGGATGCAGCGCCGTGATATTTTAAACCACTGACAATTTCAGGGGCCGCGTAATGAGGAGAACCGCAAGAAGTTTCCAATAACTTATCTGGACTTTCTAAGGCAGCCATACCGAAATCGGCTAATTTCACATTAAGAGACACATCTAATAATAAGTTCTCTGGCTTTAAATCCCTATGACATATACCGAGGGCATGACAATATGCTGTTCCTAATATTATCTGTCTGAAGTACTTCACAGCCTCAACTTCCTGAAGGGGCCCTCTTTCAACCAATAAATCGAAAAGTTCTCCACCCTCAACGTATTCAAGCACCAAGTAAAGTGCCTTGGAAGTTTCCCAAACATCATATAATCTAAGGACATTGGGGTGTGTCAATAACTTCATAATAATAATCTCCCTTTCAATACCATATGGCAATCCGGCTTCTTCGGAGCTCTTTCTATTGGGGTCCTCGTCATTCAATTCTGACTTTGAAACAACTTTAACTGCTGCCTTTTGTCCTGTTCTGTGATGTGTAGCTAACAACACTCTACCTGTTGCTCCTCTACCAAGAGTCCGTCCAAGCTTCCATGGGCCAATCTTCTGTGGATGGCTATGATGAGACTGTGATATTATCGATGATGATATCGATACTGGCCTTGATTGTGACATGATGTTTTCTCACTAAAATAACAAATCACTATTTGTAAAAAAAATTTTAAGTAAACAACAGCATTCACGCGTGAATAAAAATAAACAAAAACGCGTTGAGAAGCACTCCTTAGGATTATCCTAAAAGGGTTAAATCCTATTCTGGGACGTTCTTAGCTTTTTTTAGGTGCGATATTCTCTTTTAGGTATACTAATGACCGGCAGAGGTGCACATCTGGTATTGTCGTGAATGCAGTTCTCCTTTTGAATTCTCGTGTAAAACATTAAAATGGCCACAAAGTATCACTCGACAATAAACAAGAACCTTCTATTGCACTACAACAATTAGGTGTCGGGGATGCTTACAATACACAATCAACACATAAGAGTATCTAAACATAGATCTCAAAGAGTATGTTGATATTGAGATTAAGCGAAAGTGTACATATAATTAAATAATATGATAGAGACCTGAGGGTTTTGCAGGCACTGAATACTTTTAATGTAGGCTTGGTTCTATTAATAGGAACGATGATACCCGATCTGATTACTGAAAAACTCACGAGTCCTTGAAAAGAAAATTTTCATAGATAAAATAGATTGTCAAAGGGAGATAGTTGAAAACTTGTATTCTCAAGGTTTCGATTTAGAATTGTTATTCTTCAATTTACGAGATGCACAGAATACTATTAATATTCGATCCATTTCATCGATTTACCTTTTTCTGGAAACTATTGGAGTCAATTTTAATTTGGAAGGTTTAGGTAATGTAGGTTCAAATTTACTTTCTGAATTACATACTTTAGCTCTAACTATTTTTGCCTTCAAAAATCAAAAACAAAATTTTGTTTGGTTGCAAAAAATCTGCCATCAATTTTTTTTTGCAACTTCAAGTGTCTTGTATATCCATAATGACCATTTTCGTGCACATTTATACATGCTAGTTTTGGTATAAATATGCAGACATAATTCTGATATTTCTTTAGAATCAAAATGAATTCTAAACTTGAGGAGATCTTTGGAGACGAGGTTTACTTAGCCATGGTCGATACTGGTGCTGCACCAAACATCAATTTCGATCCTTCAATTGATTGGATCAAAGAACTAAATGATGCAATTGAAATCGATGCTCAATGTACTAATCTGACTGATATCAAGAAGTATACATATGGTGATAAGAGGGAAAGAGGAATTATTGAAAACTACTTCCCTACTCAAAAACCACGTAAATTTTCTCGTCAACTTTTACTTGATTGTTCAAAGGATGAAGGAAATGTTACAAAGGCCTATGATACAGCGTTAAGAATTTCTAAACCTTTCATTAGAAGACGCAAGGCAACACTCAGGTTGCTTCAGAATTCTCCTCAAGTTTTATCTGATCCAATTATGACAGATGTAGATAACCTATACCTGCCAATGAATCAGACCAATTTGCTTTGCAAGACAATTGTCAAGGCACCAAGTGAGAAATCTCAATTCGATATTAACACTCATGGAATGAATAATATAGAATTGCAACCAACACTGTCTCAGCCAAGGTATTGCCCACCTTTATCATCGACAATGCCATACTTTTTAAGAGTTCAGGAATTCCAAAGACAGAAAGATTTGGTTTACAATCCTTTTATTAATACGAATGTTCCATTGAAGTATGAAGTTGTTGACGAATTCTCACATAAGCGGAGTAAAAACTTCTCAGGAGTAAAGATTCCCAATCCAGTGTTACCACACGCGGGACACAACGCGATATGTTGTACCGCACATGGACACCAGATGTATCAAATTGAAAAACAGTATCCAAAGATTCATATTTTGTTGGAAAAATCAAAGAAAGAAAGACCCTTGGGCTCAAAGGCTAAAATTACAGTGATTCCTCCTAATTACTATGACTCTGATATCTATAAGTCTACTGTTGAAATGGTTCTTCCTTCTAATTTTGCTCGAAGAAAACCTAATGATATACAGGTTGACAATATCAAAATGAATTGGTATAATTCAGCTGACAAGGACAAACCCTGTGTTTATATATCTCGTGTTAGATATATTAGAGATGTCAATGTGTTTAACGTGCTTAACAGAGTTCCTGGATTGTTTTACCAAGCTGGAAACTTTACAACTAAGTATCCTTATAACCCTCAGATTGTTCGTGTTTTCAAGCATGATAATATGCCTGTTCTGGAAACAAGAGATGGATGTTGTCCTTACTGTCCAGTGATTAGTTTTTATAATATCAAAACATCGGCTTATGCTCAACATCTTGCCTTTTTCCATGGTATTTCCACCTTGAATTATCTTACTCCTGTTCCATTGTTCCCTGGTTTATATTTGAATCCAAAATGGGACGCAAGAGGAAAAGATAGAGATACAGAACCTTTAACTCGTCCTGGGATCACTTGTCCATGCTGTTTCAAAATCATTGAAGTTAACAGTTCGGAAAGACCATTAAGTAATTATTTGCGTCACTTCAAAATGACACATTACTCAAAGGTTGGTGATAGATTCTTGGGAGTCACCAAAGAACTTAGTTGAGCTCAAACAGTTTAATACCCAACATATGAATGAATAGTAGGCAATGATCCGACTGGGTATTGATAATTTGAATTGGATTGAAAAATTTAATGTAGACTTGTAAATACCTAGGTATTGTCATCCTTCAATAATCTAGTTCAGTTTTGGTAAAATACAATATTAATCGCAGCATCACTTTTCTGTCATTTTTCAGTTCCCAATAAGTGGTTGCGTGGTCTAGTTGGTTATGGCATCTGCTTAACACGCAGAACGTCCCCAGTTCGATCCTGGGCGGAATCATCTTTTTTGGATTTAATCTCTTTCAATAAGTCTATGGTGTTGAAGTTTCGGAATGAAGAATGTTGTCCACATACATGTATCAAATTTTTATATAATATAATAAGAGATCATAATTCAAAGTGTGCAAAATTAATTAAGTGAAATGCTGTTCTACGCAGAATAATTGATTAGGAAATCACCTCTTCTCAGAAGAAGTGTATGTATCATGGTACTTAGTTCACATCAACATGAAGCCATATAATCCCCTGAATCAATTTTTGTTTTTTTAATAACTTGTAAACTGTTCTTATTAACCGGTCCATACCAAGCTTAATTCGCCTATTTTAATAGAAACCCCTTTCGTAATGCTTAACAATAACCTTTAATTCACAATTCCATACCAACAAGCAACTCTAATTGCTTTGTTAAGTCATCATTAACTGATTTTGCCTGTGTTCTCTTTTCATCATCAATTTTTAAATCATTCTTTAGGGCTTTCGAGTCCAATGTCTTTACTTTAACTTCAGCTTGTGTAGAAAGTAATTCAGCAACTTCATTAAACTTTGGGTCTGCATTAATTTTCTCAAGCAATGCTTTTGTAGACTTGGAAGACTTTTTGATTTTAGTTTTACTTAACTTATTCTTCGTAACTTTTGTATCAGCCTTCAGCTTCACTTTTACCAGCTTTCTATCCTTGAGTACTGATTTACCCTCTTTCATTAATGATATTTTAGATGCTCATCGCAGCCACGTGATTTAGTATGTTAACAAAAAAAAAAAACTGAAGATTTAATAAAGATAAAATGGTTTCCTCTCATAATAAAGATAAACCTTGGGATACTCCTGACATAGACAAATGGGCGATTGAGGAATTCAAGCCAGAAGATAATGCATCCGGTCAAAACTTTGCTGAAGAATCATCATTCATGACCCTTTTTCCCAAATATAGAGAACAATATCTTCGAACGATATGGGCTGATGTCACTAGATCTTTAGACAAACACTTTATTAAGTGTGAATTAAACTTGGTAGAAGGTTCTATGACAGTTAAGACTACATCTAAGACATTTGACCCAGCAATTATCATTAAAGCTAGAGATTTAATTAAGTTATTGGCTCGTTCGGTTCCTTATCCACAAGCAGTGAAGATTTTACAAGATGACATAGCATGTGATGTGATAAAGATCGGTAATGTGGTTAATAATAAGGAAAGATTCATCAAGAGAAGACAGAGATTAGTTGGACCAAACGGTAACACTTTGAAAGCTTTGGAATTGTTGACCAAATGTTATATCTTAGTTCAAGGTAATACCGTTAGTGCAATGGGCCCTTTCAAGGGTTTAAAGGAATTAAGAAGAGTTGTTGAGGACTGTATGAAGAATGTTCATCCTATTTATCATATCAAGGAATTAATGATCAAACAAGAATTATCTAAGAACCCAGACTTAGCTAATGAGGACTGGTCTAGATTCTTGCCATCTTTCAAGAAGAGAAATGTTGCTCGTAAGGCTGCTAAGATCAAAGAAAAGAAAGTCTACACGCCATTCCCACCTGCTCAACAACCTCGTAAGATTGATGAACAAATTGCTTCTGGTGAATACTTTTTAGGTAAGAGAGAAAAGGAAAAGAGAAAGTTACAGGAGAAACGTGAAAAACAAGAAGAAGTTTCTCAAAAGAGAAAAGAAGAGAGAGACAAGGATTTCGATGCTCCAGAGGAAGATGTTTACGAAAATAAGTTAGTATAAAACTTTAAAATTAATTATGTAACTATGGCTGGACGAGTCATGATTATATATCAGTTAATTAATAAATTCGACATTTGATAGTATATAATTTTTTCAAAAATTTGGTTATTCTTTTAGAAAATCTCTGGAATCTTGGTTGAAAACTTTGGAGATTATTATTGATATAATAGATTAAGCAGAACATAGATTACATATGAATCGAGAAATGTGTATAAATTATCAACAAGAATACTCAATTATATATTAATAAAGTTTAAAAATGGATCACATGTTTTTTTCAAATTGTGTTAATTACATTCCCAAATACTTAGATCTAGCTCTCAATTTAGAACTATTCAAGTAGAATAAAATAGGAATTGAAATCATAGCATAGCCGATAAAAGCCAAAATAGTACTTCCCCAATCAACTGGGAATTTCTTTGTCAAATTATTGAATGAGGCATCACCAAACAATGGGAAAGCACCAACAATCATAGATCTCATAAGATCATTATTTGCAAAGACAGGTGCATCTTCAGAAAGAAATAACTAAGTAATTAAATAAAGATTGAATGATAAGATAAGAAATCGAGGAGAAAAGTGAAGCACCAATTGGAACGATCCAATGAACAATTTTTATTGCACCGAACCAAAAATAATCATACCAGAAGGCATAATAATAGACCCTACAATTGGTATTGGGATAAATAATTCTGGAATAAGCTGAGCAAATTTGCCCTGTAACATTTTATCGGTGAATAATCTCTTAATAATGACAATATAGATCAAACTAGTGATCCAAATACCAATTAATACTAATATAAGCTGCTCCCATTTCAATCAAAGTAAAATTATAGATACCCATGAAAATAATCGGGAAAGCCTTAAACCAAAGATATATAAAATAAATTCAAGAAATGTGAATGTCAATAAGCAAAACAGCAGGTTCAAGACGCAGAACCTCAATTTGTGTCCATAATATTTCAATAACAATTTCCTTTGTAGTGTGTTTTCTAAAGTTAAATTCGTCCTGAGTAGTGATATTTGGGTTACCAGTGACCGCTCTCAATCACTTTGTACTTCTATACAAGGTAGTCTTCTCGTAAGTTTCAGGTAAAAAGACAATATTATAGTCCGGGGAAACTATGATTGCATGATTGCAGAAGTGATAATAATCTTTAAAACTGATTATATGAAATCATTTTACTTATTCAAGCTGAAGTTGAGCATATAATTCACAATGATTGGTATAGTGTAGATGTTTCTATGATACTTTTTCACTTTCAGCATTAACTTTCGTTTATTTCGTTTAATCACGACAAGGTTGAATAATCATGAATCAAATATAAAGGTAAAAGGATTTGAATTTAAAAGAATCTTGACGTCAAGTAGATTTTCTAAGCATCCACTATCGATTTTAAGTCAATTCAAATCATAGCAAAGATGACAAAGCACCACCCAAGATATTAATACAGCATTCAAGATTATAAAACACCATTATAGATAACAATAGATAACAATTCACTTCAATTTAACTTAAATTAGCTAACCATCATTGACAAGTTGTCAGAAAATTTACATAGATGATCCTATTGATGTAAATTGAAGATCTCTAGAATTCCACAGAATGTGAACTCTACTAACTACAAGCATTTCCCTTTAATTTCAAATAAAAACATAGTTTTAGGGTAGGAAGAATCTACTTAAATGACAAATATGGTTGTTTGTGAGTTTGAATAAGAAACTTGAACAGAAGAAAGCATGTGGAAGTACTCCAATTATCAAATCTGTTCGACCAAATATGCATTCTATTGCATAATAAACTTATTCATTTTAATCTAACTTTTAACTGCATCAAATCGAAGTATAAGAGTTTTCAATTATGAACCCTGAGAGTATTCGTTAATAGCACTTGAAGAACTCTTAAATTTTGTATTAATTTTTTCTTGTTAAAAACAGCTTCAAACGAAATGCTGAGTATATAGTAAACATATAGATTGTTAAAGGGGCCAGATGTCAAATTTTCACCACTATGGTGGTGACTGGATACACTTGGGTGAAGTTACACCTACATCAATTATTGGATATGATTACAAAAAATCTTATGAAAATGATACACAATATATCGTTGGAATATGTTACCCTAACATCAGATAACTATTACTCGGATATATACAATACTATCAATAATGTTTGATTTCTTTTCCATAGATTTTCTTGCGCCGAGTCTGGGCAGTCGGAAACCACTCGCCTCATCCAACACTCAATCAGGTAATCAGACAATATTAACTACTGATTATTTAAGCTGATATTTTAGCCGATTATAATTCGGCTTGATATATCAATTTAGAGGTTATGTAATATTTGATTGCCATACATTTCGAAAGTAAGATTTTTGTAGAGCCACATTATACGTAGCGGTGCCCCTATTAAACTTACATATATCATAACCGACATGCAACTCATCACTATCGGGGAGATAGTTTTCATGCAAATGCCTCAATTGAAACATCGCTTATGATTTCATCGCGCAATTCTTACACAAATATAAATACAAAAATACACAAAGAAATTGGCTAGTATTTTCACCCCGTATACCATTACTAAAGACACCTCAATTGTCTATTCTACAGTAACCTACTTACTAGCACCCTATATCACGGGGAAAAGCAGACCAAAAAATTTTTTTTGTGAAACCATAACAGGTTATTGGCTTTCCATATTGAGAACACATCAAAACATTATACAAACTCCATAGTTAGTACAAAGAGAAATCCCATTAGAGATTTTAGTATTGTCGGTAGTAAAGACATCAACTAACAAAAAAAAAGTGACCCACTATGAGCGCACGGCTTGATCTGATACTCTCGTTCGTGGATGAGTTGGAGACGCGGTCGGATAGGCTCTTAGAGGCCGTCGATGACTCCAACAGAATCATTAATAGCATAATGAGTCTTAACGAGGAGATAAGCATCATAGATACGACTATCGATGACGTTCAGGAGCTTATGAAAGAGAACATGGATAACCTCAACGAATTCTCTAGTTTATACGAGAAGTCCTTTTACTTGGAGAGTAATCTACATGTGAATGATAATATCACCAACTTCACATCCTTTGAGAAGTTGGCCAATGAGTTTAAGATGTTAATTAAGAGGCTAGAGAAGAACGACTTGTACTCCAAAGAATTCGACAGAACCGTGGTACCGCCTCCTATACCTGCTTATACTGATGGATCGGAAGCATACCGTCGTCAATTATCGAAGAACATTTCAATTCTGAATTTGAAGTTGAAACCAATCAAGACAGCCAGTAGTAAGATCTATAAGAAGAAGTCCAAGTACAGGTTATCAGGGATTTACAATATTAATCCAGTGGCATACAATGATGATATTTATAAGACTCCAAAGAGTCAGATGTATTCATCACAGAACACGCTGATATTGAGCGGAAGAGACGATGAAACTATGAGAACGTCTCCAGTAGATTCTAATAGGGATTTCACTTTCAAGGATGTTTACTTCAATGACCAGGATGAAACTTTCCATGGTGATTTATACAAGTCGGGAGAATCAGATGATGAAGAATTATATGGTGATTCTTATGATGATCATCCAGTAACCATGAATGAAGAAACTGCGTTCACACAATATGATGATTCTGTAGTTGTTCAGAACGGAGAAGCTGTTTTCACACATTATGATGATTCTGTTATACATAATGAAGAAGTTGCATTCAAACATTATGATGATTCTGAAGAAGCTGCATTTGAACATTATGACGAGTCAGTTATTCAGAATGAACAAGGTCAAGAACAACAAAATGATCCAATAGAACAGGGACAACAGAAAGGGGAACAAGATGAACAGCATATACAAGATACAGAACCTTCTATTGACAACATATCAGATAGCATCAACCAACTTAGTTTCTTTCAGGATCATCGACTTGAAGATCATACTGAGTTTGATAACATGTCAATGGTTTCAGATATCTCATATTATTCACCCCCTCTTGAACCACAAGATGATGACATTGATACATTCGATGAATATCTAAGGGCATCAAGGGTAAATGTTTTTGAAGAGTTTCCTCATTTATTGAACAAATCACAAGAAACTCTCTTCAAGAATTCCAAGGTAACACCAGCATCAACGTTCAAGTTTCAGAATCCTGTTGAAAAAGTATCACGAAGGTTGGCTGATCCAACGATAGAGACAATAAACTCCGAAACAGCAGCACAATCGGAATCGAGTAAACCGAGGAATGTTACATCAAATCCATCACTGGCAACATCTGATACAAGCAAACTATTGAATGAAATCATACGAGATCAGCCGAAAAAGCAAGACTCAGCCTTTCTGTGGTTTTACGAAGTGAAGAAAACTGATATAGATAGCAAGCGGAGAAGTATAGACATGCTAAGCAAGTCATTCACGAATAGCTTTTTATTCTTTGTTTCCACGCTGAAACCTGTATCTCCAACTTTAACTGATAATCTGACAACTCCTGAGGAACATTCAGAAACGCCCAAAATTCATCCAGAAATATCTGAAAGCCCCCCAATATCAATTAAGAATGACATTCAATCCAAGCGAATGCCTTTAAGACCACCTAGAAGTGATGGCTATCATTCAAACCTCATTATTGGCCCTAATAATACCCGAATTATCAAACACGGTGAATCCTCTGTTTTCAGAAAACCCATTGTCACTCGTGTTAGTCATAATTCTTTGAAAGAAGCTCTTAACCTGAGTTTCAAGTGATTTAATTCTAAAGTTATTGATTAACTATGCAGTATTGACATATTGCAATAATACAGTCATGCTTGATTTATCAAGCTACGAGTTCATTCGTACATTTTTATTCATTCTCTTAGCGTCGACGCTTCATTTTCTTTAGTCACAGATGACCTCACCTTTGTTAGTATTGAAGGGCACTCCACTCATATGGTTTTTATTGAGATAGAGGCTATTCGATACTCGCTTTATTAACTTATTATCATTCAAATGCATATTCGACATGCTTTACAATGTCATTTCTATATAATTCTATTGAACGAGATGTCGTTTAATATTGCTATATATTCTGATTTGAGCAACACTTCTCGTTCCCTTACTTTGCTCATGAACAGCATTTTAATACATATAGAATAATTATTCGATTTATTTAATGCAAAAAGTTTATTCAAAATCATTAGTTCCACCAAACAACCTATTACTCTGTTTGGATAATTTAATTCCCATTTCAATTTTTTGCTCCTTCAAAGTCTTCAGGTGTTTTGTAGATTTGTTCTTGGACAAATAAGTAATTGATGCCTTTGATCCACTTGCAACCTTATACTGTTTACTAATTGTAACACCAGTGAACTGTTTACCATCCTTAATTTGAATGCTTTGTTCTTCGTGAAAAGACTTGAATGACTTGATGAATGAAGGTTTCTTGAAAACCGGCATGATACCTTCATCATTATCGTCCTCGTCAACATCTGTATCATAAGATCTCTTTCTTGAGTCTTCAGATCTCATGCTGTTGAGTCTATTGAAACACTCCGATTTCAATGCTTGTATGTCTGTTTCATCATCAGAATCCATGCCATGTTGGAGCTTGGAAAGTTCCTGCACTCTCTCATATTGATCATTTTCAGCTGTCAAGAACAGTAATTGTTTTTGAATGAAGGCTTCGTCAACTTGTATTTTTCTTTTAAGCTGAGGTTGCTTTTCTTTAGTTTCAATGCTGTTGTTTTCTTTATTCTCTTCTTCTTTATTTTCCTCTTCTTCCACCTCCGAGTCACTGTCAAGCTGAATTACACCAGTATCATCTTGAATACATGAAAAGAAGGCCTTTGTCTTTTCATTTTTGGACATTTCCTGTACTTTCTTGTTCAGTAAAAGTCTCTCTTGTTGTTCAGCAATTCTCTGTTTTCTATAAGCGGCTAACAATTCGTCTTCTTCATCACTAAGTTCAACATCAAAACCGTTGCTTTTCTTCGTCAATCTATGATTTTTGATGTCATCCAATAACTTCTCAAGTTCACGTTGGTCCTTGATTTGATAGTCGTCCATGAACTTCTTTCTGACTTCCTCATTCTTCAAATCAATTCTGAAATCATTGTCGATCATCTTTTCATCTTCTGAATCAGCATGTTCATCGGAAATTTCCCCATCTTCTCCCCCCAAGCCTTGCCATTCATCTTCGGATTCCTCAGCTTCTCCATGAACAATATTCTTAAGTCCAAGGTTTTCCAATGCCTTCTTCTTTTTTCTAGACTTTAACTCTTGTTTTCTAATTTTTGATTCGTAGAGTTTGATTTGTTGTTGAGCAACTTCATCACTGATAGCTCCAACGATTTCTTCAACATCTTCTTCTTCATTATCAGCTTCATCTACGACGTCTTCTTCGTTAATTCCAGTGAGAACTGCTTTAAACTTCCGGCGCCCGTTAGTTTTTATAACATCATCTTCATCATCTTCCTCTGCAATTTGTGTAGCTATGCTTTGAGTATCCATATCTTGAGTAGCCACTTGAGTAGATAACTTTTGAGTAACCATTTGAGTAGCCATATCTTGAGTAGCCATATCTTGAGTAGCCATATTTTGAGTAGCAATTTGTGTAGATATCTTTTGAGTCGCTATCACTTGTGTTTGGGTGATGTTTTGAGTATCAGCTTGAGTTTGAGTAGGATTATCATTAAATTCAGGAAGTTCAGTATGAACTTGAGTGGAGTTATCTTGAGATGCAATACTTTGAATAGAATTAGATCTTGGCTTCAAGTTTTGAAACAATTGATTTTCATTTGGCGAAGAAGTTTGTTCAATTCCTTTGAATACAGACTGTGATTTTTGGGCACCAATAGTTACCATATCATAGCTTTCATTATCGTTTTCTTCATCAGCACCACCAAACATAAAACTATCATCCGAAATTTTAGCTTTTACTGGGCTATCAAGAAGTTGTTCATCACCTTCATCTTCATCTTCATCTTCTTCCTCTTCAACATCTTCTTCACTTTCTTCAAAATCAGAGTCAGGAACTTCTTCTACTAAATGTTCTTCAGCATGACCTAATAATGCAGCCTTTGCTCTTTCTTTTAACTTTTCCTTCTTTCTAATATTTCTAGCTCTCTCCATTTCTCTTTCTAATAAAGAACCCATAATCTCTTCATCTTTTTCAATTTCTTCCATGATTTCATGATTTGGATTGGCCAATGTCAGCTCCTTTAGTTGTTTGATATGAGCCTTTTGCAAACCAGAAAAGAATGATTTAGAAGATTTAGAAGGTTGAATATCCTTCATTTTCATTTTGGAATACTTCTGT
Source organism: [Candida] smagusa (assembly GCA_030566775.1). Classification (NCBI taxonomy): domain Eukaryota; kingdom Fungi; phylum Ascomycota; class Pichiomycetes; order Serinales; family Debaryomycetaceae; genus Kodamaea; species [Candida] smagusa. Next base: position 65,636 of record JAKUAW010000012.1, on the reverse strand, counting down.
TTAATTACTAACTTCTGTACTTTGGAAAGTTCTGGAATAGAAGCTTTCACGGGCGAAGAAGAATGTGTTAAATCAACTTCAGAGTCTGAATCTAAGTCTATCGCCAATGAAGGAGATGAAGCAAGTTTAACCTTCAAGTTTTGAGTGTAAACTTGGATTGGATTACTTTGCTTAATTGCTGCTTTCAGCTTTATTGGAGAAGTCGGAGGAGTTGATTTCACATTAGCCTCTTCTTCAGAGTCACTGTTGAAAGCATCTAAAAGTGTATTTTTTGAAAAAGCAACTTTCTTGTTGAATTCTGGTCTTATGTCTTTGTTTCTCTTTTGTATGTTTATGAATTCTTCAGCCTGTTGAAGATCTTTGTTGGATACTATCTCCTTATGTGTCTCCTCATCTACAAGGTCATTTTCTTCGTCAGTTAAAGAAACGTGCGAGATATCGGCCAATAATTCTTGATCCTGACGCTTCTTTCTCTTCTCTTCGACTAAACGGGCAATTTTCAGTTGGCGATCTTCAACAACTTCCAGCTTATTTGAAGAATCAGATTGTTGGGCGGAGGATTCAATATCGTCAATTTTTTGAGTGCTAATCTTCTGAATGCTTGCAATAATTTGGGTCTCGTCAAGAATCTGAGTTTGAAGTGCTTGAGTCTTCCCGTAATCATTCTGCAGAGGATTCAACCCCCTTTCCATAGAGTTATACTCATTTTCATCAACTTCTAGTTGAGGCAAGTTCTGGGTGAAGAACATCGATGTTCCAAGGTCATTATCAAGCCTTTGTTTAATCTTATTGACAATAGAAGGCTCATCCAGTGGTCCATTCGAGTCATAATCATTATCGGACTCAGATTCTGCTTGTAAAATGTTTGTAGGAATGAGTGTAAATGAATCTTCTATATCATTCAAGAGTTCCATGATAGTCTGAATTTTTTTAAAAAATGGTACGCGTATAATAAGACGCGGTTCTGAGAGCTTACCCAACGTATTAGGTAATATAATTTTGCAGCATATGGAACTTACATAATCAGATTGATCTCGACAAAGCATTACATAAGCTGATCTACTTCACAGAACTTCAATGTGCATATATTGAACACCTGTCAATCGAGAAGCATAGGCAGAAGTGATCTATGCTTCATATTTAAAATCTACGACCGTATGATTTAGTTTATTTGAGTTCATTACTAATGATAGATCGGTTAGTGTCGGATCACATGCTCAGGTCTGTTGTTGGCGATGGTTGTCACGTGTTCTGATATCATCGATCTCTTCGCATACATGCAGCACTTCAATAGATATTGATCAACTCGGAAGTCCCACTGACCGAGGGACAAAAGCACCAGATCTAAACGAAATTTTCAGCTACTGTGGCATTAGCTAAAAATTATACGATGTTCACCCAAAAAAAAAAAAAAGGATTTTCAGTCTATAAATTTTCTATATAAATAAAGAACAAATTCCTCGTTTATTGAAAAAAAAATCAATATACAATAATATAATGTCTCGTGAAACTTTCCTTTTTACTTCTGAATCTGTAGGTGAAGGTCACCCAGATAAGATTTGTGACCAAGTTTCTGATGCTATTTTGGATGCTTGTTTGGCTGTTGACCCATTGTCTAAGGTTGCCTGTGAAACCGCAGCCAAGACTGGTATGATTATGGTTTTCGGTGAGATCACCACCAAGGCTGTTTTGGACTACCAAAAGATTATCAGAGACACCATCAAGCACATTGGTTACGACCACTCTGAAAAGGGTTTTGACTACAAGACCTGTAACGTTTTGGTTGCAATTGAACAACAATCTCCAGACATTGCTCAAGGTTTGCACTACGAGAAGGCTTTGGAAGAATTGGGAGCTGGTGATCAAGGTATTATGTTTGGTTATGCTACTGATGAAACCGAAGAAAAGTTGCCATTGACCGTTTTATTGTCCCACAAGTTGAACGCTGAAATGGCTGCTGCCAGAAGATCTGGTGAATTGGCTTGGTTGAGACCAGATACCAAGACCCAAGTTACTGTTGAATACGAAAAGGACGGTGGAGCTGTTATTCCAAAGAGAGTTGACACTATTGTTATTTCTACTCAACACGCTGAAGAAATTTCTACTGAAGACTTGAGATCTGAAATCATGGCTAACATTGTCAAGAAGGTTATCCCAGCACACTTGTTGGACGACAAGACTATTTACCACATTCAACCATCTGGTAGATTCGTTATTGGTGGTCCTCAAGGTGATGCCGGTTTGACTGGTCGTAAGATTATTGTTGACACTTACGGTGGATGGGGTGCTCACGGTGGTGGTGCTTTCTCCGGTAAAGATTTCTCTAAGGTTGACAGATCTGCTGCTTATGCTGCTAGATGGGTTGCCAAGTCCTTGGTTACTGCTGGTTTAGCCAGAAGAGCTTTGGTTCAATTCTCCTACGCCATTGGTGTTGCTGAACCATTGTCTATTCACGTTGACACCTACGGTACCTCCAAGTACTCTTCTGACGAATTAGTTGCTATCATTAAGAAGAACTTTGACTTGAGACCAGGTGTTATTGTTAAGGAATTGGACTTGGCCAGACCAATTTACTTCAAGACTGCTTCTTACGGTCACTTCACCAACCAAGAAAACCCATGGGAACAACCAAAGCAATTGACTTTGTAAGGTAGTTTTCAGGATTAATGTGATGTTAGTCGCCGCTCAACTCGGTGTGTTTTCTTTTCTTCTTTAATTTATATTTCCCCATTTGGGTGTTGCATTAATTTTTTGGGGTCCTCAACGGACGGTTTGATAGTATAGAAATTTATGATTTCATAGAGTGATGTATAGTACCACGTTTTTTTGTTGAGCCACGTTTTTGTGATTTCAAGAAAAATAGAGAATCGAATCATAGCTAGTGTAAATTTCTCTATACAACTCACAAGGGACATTCCAATTGGAATTCTCCATCTAATGGCTGCAAAAATACATCAATAGTCCATATCAAAATACTTGTTACAAGTGGAAACTACTCAGGCACATCTATTGGAATGTGGGAGTTTTCATCATCAATACTCGGAAAGTAGGTACGGTACGAGTACCAGCCAAATACAACACCAAGGAATGAACCAAAACCAACATCAAAGAAGTGATGTCTATAATCTTGAGTTCTCAGTAAGGCAATATAAGTTGCCAAAAAAAGAGGGACAGTAAAGAGTAAAACAAAGAAGATGGAAGATTGAGCCTTCTTTCTAAATTGACCCAAGAACCAAAGGGTAAGGTAGCCTAAGCCAGCAAAGGCTAAAGAAGAATGCCCTGAAGGAGTTGACTTCATACCATCCAGTAATCTCATTCCGCCTAAAGGAGCAGTACACACGGAAGCATCAACCAAGATGTTACCCGGGGTAGATGCTGGAGCGCCACAACGCTCTAAAAAGTCAGGTCTTGGATTAGCAATCCAAATTTTCAAGAGATCAGTTACTACTGAAACTGTTGTTGCAGCTATCCAAAGACCCAAGTTGGAGACCTGGATCAAATGGAACTTGTTCAAGTCCTTTGGAGTGGTTGCAGCGGTCAACAATGTAATAATTATCGAGGGTATGATAGGTGAGTAGATGTATAATTGCACATCAGTGACTCTCTCTTTCGTAGCGAATGGATGGGATAATCTATGATCCAGGACAGAGAATTCTCTGTGGAAAGGTTCAGCAAATTCTAAAAACCCAAAGAAAAGAACCAACAACACAAATACAAAGATCCATTGAGGGATGAACCTCTTGAATGTGGGTGACGTAACGTAGAATCTTAGACTCATTTGTTGGAGAATGGGAAAAAAAATAATTTTTACGATTCACAATCAAATTTAAGAGGGAATAAACCAGCGCGTAAAATATACTAATTGGGTTCAATAGGCGTCAAACATACATAACCTACAATGAAATTCAAAATTACTTGTATTAATTAATCTTAAGCTTTAATTTCTTCAGAGTCATAAGAATCTTGTTGCAAAGTGTATCTGTCCTTACCAAGTTTGGTGGTATCCACTTCACCATGGTATAACTCAGAGATTTCTTCCAAAGTCTTTCTCTTAGTTTCAGGAATCAACAAAGTAGTACCGATACCGAGAAGCATGAATAAGGCAAAAATTTCCATAACATGAGGCAAGAAACAGTTTGGGTTTTTAGCGTCACATCCGTGGTTGACTAAGGTACCAAGACATGTTTGTGCGATAATAGCACCAACCTTACCAGCCGCAGCAGATAAACCATGGGCAGTAGATCTGTATCTAGTTGGGAAAACTTCACCAGGAACAATAAAGGTTGTTGTGTTAGGCCCAAAGTTTTGGAACAATTGTGCCAAAACGTATAAAGCCAATAATGATCCATTGTGCTTCTTAAGTTTGTTGTAAGCAAAACCGATAACACAAAACAAGACTGTCAAGATAATAAAACCACCCAATTGGATTGGCTTTCTACCAACAGTATCGACAGTTGCAGCAGTAAGCCAGTAACCAGGCAAAGAACCTGCACAAATCAAAATCAAGTTACCTGCAGCGGAATTGTAAAGCTTCTTGTAAAGGTTATCGCTTGAAGCGTAACCAATAGTTTGTAAAATGACAGAGGTGTTAAGACCCAAACCATAAAATGCAACATCTAACATGAACCAGGAACCAGCTGTTCCAATCAAGATCTTACCATATCTCCATTGACCAAAGTGAGCCCAGAAATCTTTGAAAGAAGCCTTTGGAGGAGCAATGTCACGTGCAGCAACATCGAGAGCAGCCTCAGCGTCAGCAACCTTTTGAAAGTCTTCAATTTCATTGACATCCAAAGAATATCTTGGGGATTCGGCAATTGTCAATCTGTAGTATAATGCAATACAGCCTGGAACACAACCAAAACCAACAATAATTCTCCACATTTGATCGACAGCCTTCAAACATTTACCACGGCATGGCTTGTTTTGCTTGTAGTTAACATCCTTCAAGTCATCCTTGTAGGCAGCAACCACAACGATGGCAACGATACCAGCAAACAATTGACCCAAACCTTGGTTAGAGAAAACAGCAGACATAATAGCACCTCTCCACTTGGTTGTAGAAAATTCAGAAGATATAATAGAGGACAACGGATAATCACCACCAATACCTATACCCATCAAGATACGTAAAGTAGCAAACACCGCAGTAAAGTTGATCGCAGGGGATTGACCAAGAGTACATTGCAAAACAGTAGCAACAATCATAATGATCAACTCTAAACCGTAAATCTTTTTACGACCAACAACATCAGCAAAAGTACCAAACCCAACTTGTCCAATGACAGTTCCCACAGAAGTGGAAACCTTAATTAAAGTGTTTGTAGAATCAGGCATTTTACCATCCCAGTAAACATATGACAAAAAGGTAATACCCAAGTTGATGGCGAAAATATCGTAGGAGTCAGTCATGAAACCAACACCTGCAATCAAAATCATCTTAACTTGAGTCCAACCGAAACCAGCATTGTCAATTTCTTCCAATGCTAATCTTCTTCTTTCAAGAGGGTCTTCAATATGGGCAAACTTACCAAGGTAATCCTTGAAAGCAGTCTTACCACCAGTGGTATTTTCTTTGTACGCTTCTCTAATGTCAGACATAAAGATGGTTTCCAATTGTAAAATTTGGCCCAGATTTGAATACTTTTATAACATTGGATTAGATTGGTAAAGTTTAATTTACAAAAAAGAAATGCACTACATGAAAAAATATTGCTTTCCGTTATTATTGCTTGCAGAATACTAAGAAATACGATTACGATGAGGCTAGAGAGCCACGAAATTTAGAGAACATTCGATGAAGTATTCTATGTAATTTTAGGTATCTCATTCGATCTCAAATAACTCTGGGCTTCCTTTAAAGTTGGCATTATTTCTTGTTTTTTGTCTCTACTTGCAAAAGGCTTGTGTGTGAGGGTCCAGGGCTCTTTTTGTCCCACGTGCACACCCTGCATTTACTATTTTTGCGAGGACCCACGTTGTTGGTAATTCCACTACTATCGGGTCTGCCAAGATGCAAAGATAGCCATCCACGTGCATATTTGGGAAGATCTAATTTTGATTGTCGTACGACAGATTCCTTTATGCGTATCCTTGGTTATTGTAACATTACGATAGTTAAGAATTATTGACAATTAAACGATGTGTACTTTGGACACACTACATTTCCTGCTTTAAAGTTTGTGTTCGGCATAATCGAAGATATACTTTAGGGCGTCCACGTGAACTAATTTATTGGGAATTTTCATGTAGAATAAACGTTTCTTGCAACTCTAGAGAATAGATGAAGAATAATTAAAACCTTACGAAGACGCAATAGTTGAAATGAAAACTTTTCGAAGACGCAAAACCTCAATTGAAAACTTTAGTCATTGCAATACGATGGACACCCCTAGTCTTTGACTAAAAAAATTAAACAACTGAACATTTGTAGCCAGGGGCACGGAGATAAAGCGCTGATAAAAAAATATTACATATAATGAGATAAAGAGTACACGTTACTTTTCACTAATAACGATTATATAGTTATCTGGATCGAAGATAGCCGCGGTCTTGGCATGATATGAATCAATTGTAGAAGCGCCATACTTATAAATCCAATTTGCATTTGCACCCAAATTGGTGTCCACGGCTTCTGAATATTTAACACCATCAGCAGCAGCCAACGTGAGATTACTAAATCCCAACTGATCATAATTACCATTGTGATAACCGGCAAAGGAATCATCGGATTCGGTTCCCCAGTTATGTGTTAATTCAAGAACACCCTCCTTTTCATGGTGACGGTATGAGGTTTCCGTGACAATCTCTTTTTCCAGTTCAAAAGCTAAGAAATAGAGAGAGAATTTAGCCTCATCAAAATCCACTTTTGCTAACAATTTCATTCCTAAGCCTTCATAGAACTCCAAAGACCTTTTGGGGTCCTTCACTCTTATCATTGAATGGTTCAATTTGTAACTTGAAAGATCGGTAAAGTGTTCTTTTTTGCCGATCCCATGTTCAATTAACTCAATCCAATAACCGTCATGATCCAAGACAAATGCAATGTTTCTTTGTCTTCCATCGCTAAGCTTCTTCTTAAATTCCACCTTATTCTCCAAGAGTTTTTTTTCCGCGGCTACAATGTTATCAACACTGATAGCAATGTGGCCAAACCCGCGGTTTTCAGTACCATTTCCATTGTTAGCTTGGAAATCAGTTGGGGTATTGTGATCGTATCTTAACGTTAAGACCCCTTCTCTACCAGTCGCCTTAGTCGTGGTACCATTTGGAATTGCGAGTGAATGAAGTTCAAATTCCCGCAACTTTTCGGTTTTGATTAATTCAAATCCAAAATTTTGCCTGTAAAAGTGAATTGAAGCATTAACATCTTTAACACGAAAGGTGGTACTGTTCAAAATTGCAGTTTTATCGGAGATGTTTCTGGAATAGAATCTGAGGCCTCTTCCAAAGAGACGAGAGGTTCTCATGAAATGTTCTAGCATGTTTCTAGAGTTGTTGAATAAAAAAAAACTATGATCAGCACTATTAGTAAGTATTCGGATTCGATATTAAGCCACAATACTGACGTTTCGAATGTGATACAAAGTGGCATTGATGTCTTGTGATTGAAAGAATGGTTCTTCTAGAGTGGTATTTCGTATTCGACACCATAGAATATATGTATTAAACGACACCATATACCTTTAGTATCAAATGACACTATATACGTTTAAATAACACTATATAAGTTTAAATGCACTGTATACATCTAGTATTAAAGGACATTCGTCTACTATTAAACATCATCATAGAATATATACAACAGGCTTGTCCACTGAATCATAATTCACTTTGTTTCTTGCAAGATTGTTAAATCTTGGACATAACCTGCCAGATCATGAATAAAACAATCTGGTAGATGAAAATGATAACTTCCTATATTGGAAACTTTTGTCGGCGATCGGCACTACACTCTTAAAAATAGATTATATACGACGAGGGTATTATCAAATAATCTAATACATTTAAATTATTTCATTACTATTACATACTCTTTATTATTATTGTTTGTAGATATAAAAAGTTTACCTCGGAACCAAAGCGGCTCGTACCGGCCTCGTGACAAATTTGGAAGGTTTTGTGGGGCTGAAAAATTTTAGACCCTTATGCTCTTCTCTAGACAGTTTAGCTCTCTGGTACTCTACCGGTCAGCTCATGCAGCGGCCAAACGGATCAGCTTGGGTGATATCACCAAGCTGTACGTTTCAGGTAAGCCTATTAGTATGGTTACGTGCTATGATTACATCACCGGAAGAATGGTTGAGAAAGGAGGGATCGACATTGGGTTGATCGGGGACTCACTTGCGATGACCTCATTGGGATATGAGGACACTAATGAGCTTTCACTCGAGGAGTTTATCTTCCACGTCAAGTCAGTAGTTCGTGGGAACAAGACATCGTTCTTGGTTGCGGACTTGCCTTTTGGGACTTTTGAAGCCTCGGTCGAACAAGCTGTGCAGACTGCAGTGAAAGTGGTGAAGGAAGGTAAAGTTCAAGCTTTAAAGATCGAAGGAGGTAATGAAGAGGTGATTCCAACTATCAAGAAACTTGTTTCGATGGGGATCCCGATCATGGGACATGTTGGGTTAACACCGCAAAAGCACAACACTCTCGGAGGATTTAAGCTTCAAGGTAACAGCACAGAAAGTGCCTTAAAAGTTTACAAGGAGTGTTTAAACCTTCAAGAGGCTGGTGTCTTTGGAATAGTTCTTGAGTGTATTCCAAATAAGCTTACCGAGTACATCACCAAGAGACTTTCTATTCCTACGATTGGGATTGGAGCCGGCCCACTGACCTCGGGACAAGTGTTGGTTATAGCCGACATGCTTGGAATGAATGATCCAGCAACCTCACACATGGCCAAGTTTGTTAAGCTTTATGACAATGTGTTTGAGCGTGGAGTGGAAGCATTAAAACAATATGATAGAGAATTAAACAAGGAATTTCCTTTGGCCGATGAACATGGATACAAAATGAAGCGGGAAGTGCTTGAAGAGTTTAAGAGTTTGGCTAGCAATTTATAGAAACAAATAAAAAATGTTACATCAAAATGACAACCCAGAAATCCTTCGTGTGATCTGGATTAGACATGGTCAGACAGACCATAACATTCAAAAGATTCTTCAGGGGCACTTGGATATCGATATCAATGCAACTGGTGTGGATCAAGCCTCCAAGGCCGGTAAAGCATTGTCAACAATCCAACTCGACTCTGTTGTTACTTCTGATCTCATTCGGTGTCAACACACAGTTGATGAGATTATGAAGCAGCAGAAGAAGCCGTGTGATGTCCGCTTAACAGAGAACTTGAGAGAACGTAACATGGGAGACGTTGAAGGTATGTATTTAGTCGATGCACTTGCCAAATATGGAGAGAACTTTAGAAATATTGGAGAGAACCAGGAACAATTTAGAAAGAGGGTTGGTGAGGAATGGGAGAATATATTGACGGGTTATACGAAAGAAAAAAACATACTCTTGTGTACTCACGGAGGAGTTCTTCGGATGTTCTTTGCCTATTTATACTACGATAAGCACTACAAGTTAAACCCCAACATGTCCAAAGACGATTTAAAAACTCCGTATAACACTTCAATCGCGATAGTTGACATTGTAAAGTCGGACCCGTCACAAAGTACTATCCAAACATTTGGAAATACAGAGCATTTGGGCGGGACCTTTGAAACTGACCAATTGTTGAGATAAAAAAAACATAAATCCAACATGCTTGCAAGGTTCAGCAGACGGCTTGTATCGACTAGAGCAAATGCACCCTGGCTCGGGGACTCATTATCCACTGATATAGAAACAGTTAAACTTGAATACGAAGAGTTTGAACCTGTAACGAGTGAAGGGAACCTGAAATCGCCTATTGTTTTTTTGCATGGTATATTTGGAAGTAAGAGCAATACACGAACAGTTTCTAGACAACTTGCTAGAAAGATGGACCGTCGAGTATATGGGGTAGACTTAAGAAACTTTGGACAATCACCGCACCATCCAAGATTAGACTACCCAGCATTAGCAGCGGATGTTGAGAAGTTTGTAGAGAATTTCGAGCAAAAACCGATTTTGGTTGGGCATTCGATGGGAGCCAAGACAGTTATGGCGATGGCGTTACGTCGTCCCGAATTACCTGCCATGGTAGTTGCGGTCGATAACTCTCCGGTAGATTTGACTCCAAGCTCTACTTCTGCATTTGGTAGATATATCAATCTGATGAGATTATCTTTGGAGAAATACAAGTACACTTCGATTCACGAGGTTGATGAAGAATTGGCCAAGGTTGAGCCTTCTAAAACAGTGCGTCAATTTTTGCTCACCAATGTGAATAGACATAGAAACGGCGAGCCTCTTACATCAAAGGTTCCTCTTGATATAATTGGAAATTCCATTACTACCGGTCAAGTTTCTGGATGGCCTTACGATTCAAATTATAGTAGATGGACTGGTCCAGTACTTTTCATTAGGGGTACAAGATCAAAGTATGTTCCTGATGAAGTAATTCCGGATATTGGTAAGTTTTTCCCGGACTTTGAAGTTCGTGATATTGAATCTGGACATTGGGTGATTAGTGAAAAGCCAATAGAATTTATGCAGATTTTGCAAGAATTTATAGATAGAAGAGAGGATTAAAAATTAATGCAGGATGCATAGGTGAAGAGAGGATTAAGAATTACAGAATTTATACGTGAAGAGAGGATTAATTTATAGATAGGTTAATAAATATCACAAATCACTAACGTTAACCTTACCATTCTTAACAAAATCATCATAAACATCAAATCTTCTTTGATAATGAACAGGAATAGATTCTCTAGCTTTTGGTAATAAAGCACTATCTAATTCTGCATACAAAATCTCTTCACCTTCACCAGCTTCAGCAATGATGTTTCCCATAGGATCAGCAACAAGTGAATGTCCATAAGCTTGGTATCCACTTCCTCCAACATCACGGGCAGGGCTACACAAGATTGTAAAAAGTTCGTTATCAACAGCCCTGGTTCTAGCCAACAAGTGCCAATGCAAAGGACCAGTAACTGTATTGAACGCACCAGGGTAAAACATAGCAAAGGAGTTGTGAGGAGCACGAGATGCGATGGAAGCCAACTCAGGGAAACGAATATCATAGCATATACCCAAACCTACGTTACCATAGTCCCCTAATTTAAAGACTGTAGCTTTATCACCTCCACTAAGAGTCTCAGATTCTTGGAAACGGATTCCACCAGGAATATCAATGTCAAACAAGTGGACCTTTCTGTGTTTGGCAATAATCTCACCTTGGGGAGAGAAGGTGAGGGAGGTATTGTAAATCTTGTCCAGAGGAGCGTCTAACTCGGGGATAGAGCCACCGATGATGAATACACCATGTTTCTTAGCCAATTGAGAGAGGAGCAGGGTTGTTTCCCCTGCTGGAATCAATTCAGCGTAGTTCCGGAACTCAGAAACAGCATATGGGGAGTTAAAGCACTCAGGAAGCATAACCAAGTCCAACTTGCCTATTTTAGAATTGGACACAGCATCATCGATGAATTGTGTGACCTTTGCAAGATTAGCCTTCTTGTCAGCACCAGCTTTCAATTGAATAAGGGCAATTTTAAGAGATTTGCTCAAGGGGGATTTTAACACAGACATTTAAGACTCAGTATGACTAATAAAATTTCAATTTGATTGTCACAATTACACGCACGGAATATTCCGTATCATTAGGAAGGTCAGAATTAGTAAGTATCATTATGTATTTCTATTATTAATTATTAATTATTCTAAAACCTCCTTTTCACGCTTTTTGTAATCTTCACTTTCGCCCTTTTTCCTAGCACGTAACTGCTTGATTAAAAATACAGTTGCAAGTAGAACCCCGCAACCAGCGAGACCCATACCGATTCTGAAAGCATTTTTGAAGCCCAAAACTAACGTCTCCTTTGAAGGTTGTTTGTCTTTTGTGGTATAGAATTCAACTGTACCTGCAATTCCCAAACCAATTGAGATTGAGTAATTGACAAATGTAGCGACCAAAGAACCAGCAATGCCTTGCTGATGCTTGGGAAGAGCCTTTGATATTAAAATACTGGCCGAGGGATATGACAAATCCATACCAATTGGTTGAATCAATAATGATACAAACTTTTGAGCCCAGAAGATCTGTCCTACTGGTCTTGTACCCATGATAATACTTCCAGTCAAAAAAGCAACCAAAGCTATCAACATCACAAAGGCCGATGGAAATCTTTGAAGAAGATATGCAGAAGCCATTGCTGCACAAAAGCCTGCTATACACGCCGGTATCATTTTGACACCAGCTAGCAATGGCGAGTCATCATCGACTTCAAGAGACCAACGAATGGTGTAGAACAACCAAATACCAAAACAGGACCAGCCAGTTGCAACACAGCCTAAAATATAGCCCGTATCACCTTGTAAAGCTGCCGGAGGAACCAAAGGATTCTCTACTCTTTGTTCAACAAAGTAGAAGCCGACAATAAATATGATACCAACTATGAGAAGCACGTAAACATAAGGCTTGTCCCATCCAACGTTTGGGCCTTGGTTCCAGGCAAAATTCACCAAAACCAAGCCAACAACACCAACAATAGACCCTAAGTAATCAAATTTACCAGCGGAAATAGAACCAATGTTGTCTGGAATAATAAAGTAGGAAACAACTCCAATTAATGCAATACAAATGGACCCCACCCAGTAACCCCAAGGCCACCAGATTATATCAAACGCACCATTGACAAGCGCACCTAAAGCAAATCCTGTAGCCGCGACAGCACCAAAAATAGAGAACGCAAACTCATTCATAAATGAGTTTGGAGGATAATATGCACCGATCATCGCTTGCGTATTTGGAATAATAATGGCCGGTCCCATTCCCTGTAAGGCTCTTAAAATATCAAAAAGAACTGTTGAGTGTTTAAAATTAGCGAACCCCATAAATCCGGATGCCAAAGTAAATATGGCAGTCCAGAAGTAACCACCAATGAACATCTTCTTATATCCATACATATCTCCTAATCTGCCCCATATTAAGATAAAAGTACCAACAGTCAACGAGAATGAAGCTGAAAACCAAGAAATTTCACCTGCATTTCCATTGACATCGAATTGCTTTGCTATCAGAGTTGAAGATATCATAGTCTGGGATAGAGATGCTTGAGTTATGATTTGTGAAGAACAGAATAAGACTATCAATAACACTTCATGGAGCATTTCGATTTCTTCATGATGTGGTGAAGCTTTTCTAGATTCTTCACGCTTGAGGTCTAACGTTTCAGTACTAGGTGCATACTCAACTGGTTCGGGTACATGTTCAGTAGAACTTGTATCACTCATATTAATATTAATACTTTAATTCAAGGAAATTGCAATATATTTATGCTCATATCAATTACACAAAAAAGTTTATGCCATAGTCACCGGAAATTCCGTTAAAAAAAAAAAAAACAATTTTGTCCGCGAATATTACAAAAGGTTTAGTAAAGGATGGAGGCAGAGTATTTTTGTGGCCAGAGGTGGTCGTTTCAGGCGAAAAAGGGAAAAAATAGTTCTTCCTCCGTATTCTCGCACTTTCAAGCTAAAACTCCGAGAGTGAGGGATTATTATAATTATAAATTTTTAATAATCAAAAAAGGTTTTGTGGGCTTAAGTAGAGAGGGATGTGTCAATGTAGCAATGTTAAATTTAAATGTCCATTTATTATGCAATGATCGAGCAATTACTCAATTAATTCCAGAGATTGATATTTAGTGGTTTCCTTTAACCATTTCAAATGAGGAATAAAGACATCGGAACATCTCTTCAAGTTATTTTCATGATGAACATATTCCAAATGTCCTCCCATATATTCTTTGACATTAACTTTAGAGCCGTCAATAGCATCACCATTATCATCGTAATAGTTTTTGCACATACCTTGAACAAATAATTGGAAGACGCGCAAGTCAAAATCATAACCAGCATTTTCATACATACCTTCATACATTCTAATATGTTCATCTGTATCCTTATAGATGATTTCGTGGTTGCCATCCAACAAATCAGGGAAGAACTTTGGATAGGATAAATGCATAAAGACCATATCGATTTTATCTGGATTGTCGACGGCGCCTGGTCTTGATTGATCTGGATCAAAATGTCCCAAAGCCTTCGAAGCAAAGTTATTTCCATACTTGTGGTGGTAGCCAACCCAATGGAAACCCTTAAGCGTCTGGAACCATGGTTGTTTCATAACTACAGCCGCAGCAAGGAAAGTTTCTTTATCACCTTCACCAGCAGCACCTTGTGTAAGCAAAGGATAGTAGAAGTTTGGACCAAAAACATTATAATACAAACAGAGCAATAATGTCTTCAATTGGGTAGTCTTGTTAACCAACAACATACCTGTTTCAGAAGATGGGTTTGGCAAAGAACCCTCGAAATCGTGAAAGTTGGAGTCGGCAAAAGTGTATTCACTCAAAGGCTTGAGGTCTTTATCACCACGTAAATCGGCTTGTTTTCTATCATATTCAGAGTATCTGAGTTTGTTTTCTTTAACCTCGACATTGGCAATATCGAAGAATTTAGGGTTGGTGGTTCTTTCCCAAGCATCAGGCCAAATAATCAATCCTGTTTCGGAAAATGTTTTTGACTCAAACAAGTAATCCAAGTTTCTAGTAGGGAAGTTATCCGAATCAATGTACAAGACATTTTCAAAACGAGATGCTATCATGGCCAACATTTTGAACTGGAAACCACCAATGTTGAATCTTGATTTTAAGTCTGTAGCTAATCTGTCATCAAGAATTGTACATCTAGCATTATACTTTGGAAGCAACACTTCACAGAACTCATCTTCGAACTCCCCCTTGGAAGGAATGTACAATTCAATAGGTAATTTGGCCCCAGTCGCGCGGAATTGACGGATCACCAAATATGATAACCAACTGTACTTTCCTCCTCCGACTAAAACATATCCGCTACTACCATGGTACTTTTCCCATTCTGGTTCGCTTTCAAGAATGTTTCCGAAAGTTGATAATCCTACCTTGTCAATCAACTTGGGAATGTGTTCGTTAACATACTTGGAATGGAGAGCAGTTAATTCCTTCAAGGTCTCATCTGAGATATCTAATACATTTTCCAAGTACTCCTTACTAAACAAAAAGTTATCCCCAGGGAACTTCTGTGCTGCCGCATCTTTCTTATATTTTCCCTTGAGTGAAGGTGACTTGGGTGCATACTTTTCCAAATTATCAAAAAACACAGTGTAGTCTCTGATTGATTTATTAAAAGCAGTGGTCTTTCCTAATCCAATACTAGCCGATTTGAACATTGGCTCACGCAACAGCAACTGGAACACAACAATCACTAGAATAGCCCCTATTATTAGGGCAAACTTGGCCCTCCTAAAGAGTCTTAACGACATGGTGTGAAAATTAATTTTAGTTTTTTACGCTTGGCTTTCATGTGCAGCGTGAACTGATCTATCGTCAGGTTTATGTAAGCATCCGACATATGGTAACGTTGTTCATTGTGCCTTTATTCCGCATATACATTGATGTTAACCGCGGAATATGTACAGTCCGGTTTTCTCTATAACATCATAACGGAAAATGTAGAACATATCCAATATTTCAAATTTGAACCTTCTAGAACCGTCTGCTTGAAACCCCATAAGGTCGTGTGCACACCGAGGTGATCTAGAATTAATGATTTATAAACCTAATGACTAAAAATTATGAAAAGATTAATGAATAAATTAGTCGACGTTAGGAAAGGCTCGTCCTTTACCAAGTACTTTGAACCAGATGCCCGTATTTCTACCCAAGAAATTGCTACTGCTAATGAAGGAAACATTATACATACCCCAAGAATACTTTCAAAAGGCTCTTTCTCATGGACTTTGCCAGAAAGAAGAAAAGAGTACAAGTACCTTACTCTGAGTGAAAAGGCTTTGGATGATTTGAATTTAGATAGAAATGAAGTTCATAGTGACACCTACAAAAAGATAGTCTCTGGTGAATACTACCTAGATGAGACTTTACCTGAGGGTTTCCCATTTCCATATGCTCAGGCTTATGCCGGATGGCAATTTGGTCTGTTTGCTGGTCAACTAGGTGACGGTAGAGTGCTCAATCTCTTTGAAGTTGACAAGGCATCTAATAACGAAAACAGAAATAAATATGAACTTCAACTTAAAGGTTCTGGTATGACTCCATTCTCAAGATTTGCTGATGGCAAAGCGGTTTTAAGATCTTCGATTCGTGAATATATTATATCTGAGCATTTGAATGCTATTGGCATTCCATCCACAAGAGCACTTGCTTTGACATATCTTCCAAAAACGATGGCCCAGCGTCATACCTTTGAGAAGTCTGCCATTGTAACCAGATTTGCCGAACTGTGGATCAGATTGGGTTCTTTTGACTTGTATAGGTGGAGAGGAGACTCGTTGGGAGCTAAAAAGTTGGCTGATTATGTGATTGAAGAATTGTTTACAAAGGATGGAACACAATTCTCTCATTTTACTAGTCTTCTGAAACCAGAACTTTTGAGAGACTTCTCTTTAACAAAGTATGATAAATTTTATTACGAAGTTATCATTAGAAATGCAAAGACTGTTGCAATGTGGCAAGCCTATGGGTTTTTGAATGGGGTTTTGAATACTGACAACACTTCGATTTTAGGGTTATCAATGGACTTTGGACCTTACTCGATTATGGACAAGTATGATCCTTCGTATACTCCTAACTCTGAAGATCATCAAGGTAGATACAGTTATAAAAATACACCAACTTCAATATGGTGGAATTTGACTAGGTTGGGAGAGGACTTGGCTCAATTGTTAGGTTCAGGACCTGAATTAATCGATCAATATGATGATATGGTCATTGATGATGCTCTTGAAGCAAAGATCATTGCAAGGGCAACTTCCATCATTGAAATTGGAGGAGATTTGTATAAACATGCCTTTACCGAAAAATATGTGGAAACTTTCTTCAACAGATTAGGTTTATCTCACAATATCATTAAAGATTCGGAAAAAATGAACACAGACTTTATTGCTCCTTTGTTACTGATTTTGCAAAAGACAGAACTTGACTTTAATAAGTTTTTTGTTACTTTACAAGGAGCTGATATTTTGAAGAAGGAGGTCAAATCTCTCAGTCTTGAAATTCTCGGTCTGGACTCTAGAAGTGACATCATTGAATCATTTACGAGCTGGCTCGAAAAGTACCGTGGTTTAATGGCAGAGTCCTCTAGTAAAGATTCAAGTTCCGGTTTAAATATTAGTTCAAACCACAATCCAAAGTTCTTGCCACGTAGCTGGATCATGAATGATGTTATTGATGCTACTTTAAAATCAGATGGGAACGATATTTCTCTTTTACAGAAATTACAAAAAATGTCATTGAATCCATTTGATGAATCTAAATGGGGTGATGAATTAAAAGACATTGAGAAAAGTTGGATTTTGCAAGGTGACAAGGGTGAAGAGTATTCAATGTTACAATGCAGTTGTTCCAGTTAAACATTTTAAAATTATTTATTAAAGTATGGTTTATAGATTTACTTAGTATTAAAATTTTCTGGTAACTAAAGTAAATGAATGATGAGTTATGGATTGAGTTCTAATGAATAAGTTAGAAACCCTTGAAATATCTTCAAGACGGTTTCAATAGTTTAACAGATAATAATCCATAATATTTACAAGTGTTTAAATATTAATCTTGCTGCCAGTTACCAATTTTAACTGGGAATTTAACAAAGACCTTTTGGCCATTTGATAAAGTCACAATTAACTTAATGTGATACATTCTGATTGTATTACAATTTTGAAAGTTTGGAACCAATGTAAATCTGTCGTATGCGGGAATACTCTGTTCGTTAGAAAGACCCTTTAACCTTGCACTAGTCAAATCAATATCGATGTCTGCATTAAAGTTTAATTCATCCTTTGATTTATCCCAGGTAAGATCAGGTTTTGTTTTCTTATTAATTTTGATATTAGGAACTTCCAAGTTCATATAACGAACAGTCAGACTAGCAATTGCTTTTATACCTTTCATGGAAACTCTATCGACAGCCCAATCAATTCCAGCCTTCATTGCTTTTGTGGATACTTTTACTGCATCGTCTTGTAACTTTCTGGCTGGTTGAATCAAATTGTTTTCTAATGTATCTTGATCAAGAAATAATTCATCAGGATCAATCTTGGAAAATCGATTAAAAATCAAATCATGGTGCAACTCTATGGGAAATTCATAGTATGGAGAATACAAAGTCACAACCACAAATTCAGCAGAAATAAGCTTAATGTCAACCGATTTGTTTCCACTCTTTTTTTGTAGAGATAAAGTGATTGGAATTGTAACTTTCCAAGAAGTAGAATCTAAATCAACGCCCACATCTCTTGTGCTTTTTGGTGGAATGTAATTAATGTGATAAATCTCTCTAGGTGAAGTGAAATTAAGAGTATTTATGGTGGAGGAAGAATAAAAGGCACTTTTCTTGAAGATGGGGATGAAGAAATCATAGGAAAAATCGTCTTTTGAGAATCCCATTCTCGGAGACCGAATATTGATGACCTTTTCCAGTCTTGCCAGGGTTGCCAGTGTTACCAGAGTCACCAGAGTAAATGAGCTGATAGCTTCTAATGAAGAAGATTTCTTTTTAGAGTTCAAAAGTGTATTTCCGGTTTCAATATGATCCTTTAGTATTTTGAAAAATAAATCGTAATCATCTTTACACGAAGCAAAAGTATGCGGCAATTCAGTTGTATAAGGAACAACACGCAAGGATCTTGAAGCATCCTTGAGAATGACATACTCGTCATTTTCGGGAGAAATTTTAGAGTTATACTTGGAATGTCTACCGACATAACGAGCATAAATTCCGTAATTAACGGAACTATCCACCGGTGCAAAGTCCTTTATATTATCTGCCAGGCACCCAAAACTTGGAGGCATAATAACATGAGTGTTCAAATTATTAGCGCAATTTGAATCTAATAACTTTTCAGGAACCTTGAATGTGAAGAAACGCTTAAACTTTTTACCCGGAAGTAACATACGACGATTTCCAAAGCAACCATAAGTTTTATCCAAAGGATCGTAAAACATCTTATATCTATCGTCTCGTTCAATTTCCCAGTTTTCTTTTGTCACCAATCTTTCTATTGAAGCGAGATTCCAACTTGCAGTGAAATCAAACATTTGCAAGAATGTACGCTGCCTAAGCTTATTTGCAGACTCATAAAGTTTGTCATGTAATTTAAATTGGCCTTCGAATACTAAGTAAAACATATCGAAGATAATTGGGTCCATGCTCGTATTCTCGATTAAAACTACACCATGGATAAACTCACCTTGGCGAAATTCATGATTTGAAGGATCAACTATTTTGGAAGGCACTCCGGGTGTTCCAGCTTCCTCGATAAACTGTATGGATATATCAATAGCCTTTGAACTAGGATTATCAGTCAAACTCAAGTTCCTTAGTTTATGTATATTATCGATGATATTTTCCTTGATCTGTTCATTCAGCATAGGATCAGGGAGTGCTATATCACCTGTGCGCGAGTCAGGGGATCCTATATTGTCAGTAACCACTGGTGATAAGATAGGCGATTCTGAGGCTGAAGAAGCCACAGAACTAAGCTCATAAGTAGGAGGATCTTGTATGCTCTCATTTATGCCCGTATTGATAGTATTAGAATACATATAATACGAAGGCAAGATAGACCATACTGGATCTTCTTTAGTAGGCATGTTTGCTTTTGTAAAAAGGATTTAGATATATTTATAAGCAGAGATTGAGTCATGTAGGTCGTTTTGAGGGGGTTGCATACTTCTTTGTGTCTCATAACCAATATAAAAAACCTATAATGTAACGGGATCTAATATCCGAAGAAATTATTGTATACAAGAAGTAAGAACTACAGTAACGGGCATTCATAGTTTTAAGTAACTGACAGGTATAGTCTCATGATAATTATTGAATCGGAGTAAGCGAGAGTTACACATATTGAGATTAAAGAACTACTTTTTGAGGCAGATGCCATGCACCTAATTAATCACATGATAGATGACTACGTATAAGGTATAAAGTAGTCCGAAATTCGGGGCCTTTAAATATTCATGGTAGTTTTGTGAACCTTTTAAAGTGCCCGCGATGGTACGGCTACCATATCTGACGTAAGCAAACGATACAAAGAAATGGCTGGGGGATAAATAGAGATAGCGATAACCAGAACAGTATATAAATTTTATAACTGGACACAAACAGGGAAATACCTGGCGTGATTATAAAAGGTATGGTTTATTATTCAATCGTAAAGTTGTATTATTAATTATGTACATTGAACGCAAAAAGTCTATTAAAGTGAGATCTGCAAGATTTACCTACCAAATCTCTTTAACTCGAAATATCTCAAAGCAGGGTAAGCCAACCCACTAAAGCCCATGGAAAGCCACATTGCGATATCGCCGCCCAAAATCTTGGCAATTGGACCCACCCAGTAAGTTTGCTCCATAGAAACCACAGCACCAGAAGCACCAATAATAAACGATAAACCTGCGGCAAAACCATGAGTCAATCTATCATAATCATTCCAAATTGCAAAATTGTAAAACTTTTGCTTATTAAAACCAGTATTTGGTTGATAAGAAGGAGTTGTTTCAAATTCTTTGGTGTACAAATGAATAAATTTGGGAGATCTGAAAATAAGATTCTCTTCAAGAAGAAGAATAAAATAAATGGAGATCCAGTAACCAACCATAGGTAAGAAATTACCCAAGATATCTGAAAAGTGATTTCTGCCCACTAAGGCACAAACCAAATAAATAACAGTACAGACAATAGCCCAAATCCATCTTGGGATTTTGGTGAAGAATTCACCACATAATTGTAAGCCAAAAGCTGCAGAATAAGTATTGATGATATTGTTTGAGACAAGGGACATGTAGATCAAAACCAAGAGGAATTTTCCACCTCCACCCCAAGGGCTGAAAGCTTCCCAAAGTAAACCTCCCATACCGTACTGATTGTAAACAGCAGTCCAAGGAGCATAAGTAAATGCAATGTTACCGACCAAGATGCCAGCTACACTAACAAATGTAGTTGGGATCCAGATACCAAAGAAAGTTAAGAGGTAGACTTGTATGTCTGGAATATTTTCTGGGAAAAGAATATAATAATCAGATGCAATTGAGCCCCAAGTAGAAGTGATGGCATATGCCAAGGAAAAGAAGGTGAGCCAATTACCTCTTCTGGTGAAATGATCTAATTCTGGGGAGTCTTCCCATGTCAAGTGTTTAAATTGTTTTGAAGCCACAACGTACAACATCAAGAAAGCAAAATTGACGGGAATACTCAAGTAAGCTTCGAAACGAAGCAACTGCTTGATACCAAAGATTGCAACCATGAAGGATACCACTGAGATGATGACGATACCAACAGAAATAGTGACAGAACCACCGCTCATACTAGATATGATTTGACCACCAACAACACTATTCACAACAGACCATCCCATCACACCGATAATACTGGCAAGACACACCAACTTGACAAACCACCAACCAAACAAGAATCTGGCACTAACCATTTGTCTACAACCAGAACGAGGGCCCATCAACGCACAATATGCGGCGATACCACAGCCTAAGGTTTCACCCAATAAACCAGCCATTAAAGTACTCTTTAAACCTAAACCGTATACAAATGGAGCCAAATAGTACGAAGACATAGAACTAAGACCACCACATCCAGATAACCATAACCCGCATACGGTGATGATGAGCTTCAATTTATTGGTAGCTCTTTCGTGCGGCTCGATTCTTTCGATGCCTCGAGTCTCCACCCCTAAGGAGTCAAGTTTCTTAGATGCGTTGCTAAGGAATTTGAATACCTTGTTACCCAGTTGAGAAGGTTGTACTTCTATATCCCGGAAAGAGTCATCAGATGAACCTTTCATTTTTGATTCTTTTCTAGACAAATTTGATAATTTATATTTCTGCTGATCTTTGGTTTTGTGATGGAAGTCGTATATGGGGAAGTAAACTGCGTTAATGCCGTTCAAACGGAATTAAAAGCACTGTGGATACAAGTTAATACTTAAAATGAAGAACTGTTATCAGTCTCAGTATAGCGATAAAAAAAAAAAAGTGAGGCGAAGAAGGAGTCAAACATGCGAAGTCATTTTCTTTGAAATAATTGAAGGTGTAATCAGGGGTGCTTAGCTAATTACTCATAACTTCATCAGATAAAGACGTACAAAATAAAGATAGGAGAAAATATATAAAGCTTATGTAGAGGATTGTAGAGGTTGCAAAATGACAGATGTGACAACATTAATCATGCATCTCCAGTAAGATTGATATAACATGTCAAATTGATTTGACAACCGTAGATCTGAAAACGTGCAAACTTAGAGTTGCCTACTGAAATTGCTGCCGGAAGGCCCGACTTAAAACTCGGTAACTTTTTTTAGAAAAAACAAACGAGAATGCCTGCTAAAGAAACCGACTCCACGTTACGAATACCTGTTATTGAAACAGAAGAGACGTCTAGAAGCCATGAGAATCGGTCAATTCGGAACAGAAGTCGGTCGCGTAGCCCATTGAATAGGTCAATACGGGAATCTGAGAATGAAGCTCCATTAAGAGAATCTGAAAACGTTGAAGAGATAATCAACAAGAGTTCGGCATTATCAGTGGATGACCCAATACATAAGAGCCATAAGTCTAAATCTCAAACACCCAAGGTTATTGGCAATGCGTTGGCTTTCTTTAACATAAGTGATAAAAATGAAGCTAGATATGATAATGAAGAAGACGAAGAAAGAGATGCTATTCCATATTCGCCTATTCTGCACGCAAACGTAGAAGATGACGAAATAGATGATAGTGGTCAACAACACACGGCTCGGTCTTTTTTCCAAGGCTATAGATTTGGAAAGTTGAAGCCATCCGAAAGCGAAAAGAAGAGTATTAAGAGGATCTTTAAGAAATGGTCCACTAAAAAGAGCGTTTCTGCAATTGATTACGACGAACTTGCAATACATGCGAGAGATATTGCTACCGGAGAAAGAGCTCTGGATTTAATTGGAAGATTGTTATTAAGTTCACATACGCTTAGTTTGCTTTCTTCTTGTTTGCTTGAAGATGAAACGGGTCTTGCAAGGGCACCATTATTGTTATCCTTATTGGGATTTAGAGTTACAGACATTTCACCGCATGTTAACACTAAAATTAGAAGATTTAGAATTGAATTAGAATATGGTGTCGGACCCCAAAGAATGGCATGGTCGGTTGAACGGACAGCCAAGGATTTGCTCTATCTTCACTCTAAGTTCAAACTTGAAAAGTGGAAGGCTCGTAACAACAAAACTGAATTGCCTAGATATCCGATCCCTCCGTTGAGAAATGAAAAGAAAAAGAATAAAGCAGAAGTTGCGAATGACAAGCAAGTTACAAACGATGATAACACATCTATTCATTCCGGTCATACCATTCAAACGATAAGAGATCAGATCCATAACATCAGATCGATCTTGTCATCAAACTCTGTGGAAGTGGACGGAACTCCGGAACAAATGTATGCCAGACAGTTAAAAAACCAAGAATATATCAGAGATGTGACAAAATACTTGAATGATTTGATAGCAGCTGTTGGATTAAAACCTCAGTCTAACCGGTTGTTCCAGTTTTTTGAGATCTCTCCAATATCCTCCTTGTTAAGTTATGAAACTGGGTTTACTGGTAAACAAGGTGTGGTTCATTTAGGAGGTAGCGCCAAGTCCCAAGGTTGGAGAGTTGGTCATTTCAAGGCTAATGATTTGAAGGGAATGATTGATAGAAGATCCGAAAAATGGTTGTTGATTAGAAACTCATACTTGATGTATGTCTCCAATATCAACTCCACTCTTCCTCTAGATGTTTTCCTTGTGGATTCCAATTTCAGGGTTATTTACAAGAAGGACGATGTGAAGGATGATGACGAATCCGATTATGACGACTCTTCCTTGAACCAATTGAAGTTGGCCGAAGAAACAGAAGTGAGTGAAGCTAACCACAAAAACATGTTCCAGCATTTGAAGATTACCATTGAAAACGGTGAACGTAAGTTGGTGATTATTCCAAAGTCGGTTATGGAACAGAAGATGTGGATTAAATCTTTATTAGAAATGAAAAGTCAAACTATTCACTCAGAACCTCATAGATTTGGTTCCTTTGCTCCCGTTAGACAGGGATGTTTTGCGCAATGGTTTGTTGATGGAAGAGATTACTTTTGGGCTGTTTCTTCTGCTCTTGAAATGGCTAAGGATGTTATATTTATCCATGATTGGTGGTTATCTCCGGAATTGTATTTGAGAAGACCTGCGAACGGTAATCAACAATTTAGACTCGATAGACTTTTACAAAGAAAGGCTCAACAAGGTGTTAAAATCTTTGTGATTGTATATCGTAACGTTGGTACTACTGTTGTGACTGATTCTCTCTATACAAAGCATTCGATTTTGTCCCTTCATGAAGAGAATATTCATGTTATAAGATCTCCAAACCAATTGTTACAAAATACTTACTTTTGGGCACATCATGAAAAGCTTTGTATCATTGATCAAACTGTTGCATTTCTTGGAGGTATTGACTTGTGTTTTGGTAGATATGATACTCCAGATCATGTTTTAACTGATGATTCGGCTCTTGATTTTGATTCATTGAACCCAGAAAAGAGATTAACTAGCGAGGAATTTATCCAGTTTGAAACATTCCCTGGTAAAGATTATTCTAATCCTCGTGTTAAAGATTTTTATTCTTTGGAAAAACCTTATGAATCTATGTATGATAGACAAATAGTTCCAAGAATGCCTTGGCATGATGTTCATATGCTTACTTCTGGTAAGGTAGCAAGAGATTTGTCAAGACATTTTGTTCAAAGATGGAATTATTTGCTTAGACAAAAGAGACCAAGTAGATTTACTCCTTTGTTGACTCCTCCTTCTGATTTGACTGATAAGGAAGTTGAAGAAATGGGCTTAGATGGTTCTTGTGAAGTGCAACTTCTTAGGTCGTCTGGAAACTGGTCGCTTGGTTTACAAAACCACGAACAGAGTATTCAAAATGCATATCTTAAATTGATTGAAACTTCTGATCATTTTGTTTACATTGAAAACCAATTCTTTGTTACATCATGTTTCATCGATGGCCATGAAATTAAAAACAGAATTGGTGATGCGTTAGTAGACAGAATTATTAGAGCTCATAATGAAGGGACTAATTGGAAGGCTATTATTGTCATTCCATTAATGCCTGGGTTTGAGTCCCAAGTTGATGAACCTGATGGATCCTCTGTCAGAGTTATTATGCAATGTCAGTACATGTCTATTTCGAGAGGTTCCTCTTCGATTTTTGCTAAATTAAGAAAGTATGGTATTGAACCAAGTGATTATATTCAATTTTTCTCATTAAGAAAATGGGGAAGAATTGGACCAGATCGTACTTTAGTTACTGAACAATTATACATTCACGCCAAAACCATGGTTGCTGATGATCGTGTAGCGATTATTGGTAGTGCCAATATTAATGAAAGATCCATGAGAGGTATGAGAGATTCTGAGGTTGCGGCAGTTATCAGAGATAAAGCCACTATTGAAACCACTATGGATGGTGAACCATATTTGGTTGGTAAGTTTGCCCATACTTTGAGATTAAGATTAATGAGAGAACATCTTGGTGTTAATGTTGATGTATTAGATATTGTGGAAAGAAGATTCATGCGTTTTGAAGAGTTCGCTAAAACCAAGGAAGGTTTAAAGGCTGTAACCAACAAATTCAAGATCAAAGAAAATGCAATTACCTCAGCCATGGTTGAAATAGCATCAAGAGATATCTTGAATGAAAAAGAAGGTACTTATAGGTGGAAGAGTTTTCAAAATTCGTCAGGAACAAACGAAAATATTATCTTTGATTATAACGAGGATGATGAAGAACTTGGAAAGAAGGATCCTCCTCCTTTAAGTTTGCCGACATCTTTCACAAATAGAACCGGGACCCATGAAGCTAATAAAGGTATCAGAGAAAAGAAGAAGCATTCCTTTGATACTAGAGTTCAGCACAATGAAGAGCATAAAAAAGATGTTTACGGTGATGGTTTAGATAAATACAAAACTAAGTTAGCCAAAAGGGCTAGACTCAACAATTCCAAGTTTTTGAAAGACTTGGCACATAAAGCTATGGAAATCAATCCAAATAAGAGCTTCATGCCTGATCTTAATAGTGTGATTGAATTTTTGGAAGGAGATGATGTTGATATGGTTGATCACATGGATGAACAATCTGAATCTATGATTGCAGAAAGAAACAAAGAAAGATGGGCATTATTAAAGAAGATTTCGTATTTGCAAAGAATGGCAGCAATTGAAAAGGAAATGCAAGACGAAGAATCCAAGAAAAGAGTCGCTGCTGGATTAGAACCCACGTTAAATTTCTCAGCTAATGATGGCGGAAAAGACAAGGTTACATCAGAAGTCAAAGTCGAATTTAATGCGGCACCAGATCCAAAGCTTGACCCAACCGATACATACTCAGACACCAATTCCCATAGAGAAGAAGGACAAATTGAGCGTGAGCATGTTCCAATAGTTACATTATCTGAAAGTGAAACTAAGGATGTGGTTGATAGTCTTAACCCTATGGGAGTGCGCAACTTTAGTAAGTTCATTGATCCATATGGAATGAATGATCCTGTTGATCCTGAATTCTACGAGGATCTTTGGTATGAACATGCAAGAAGAAATACTGAAATTTTCAGATTGGTGTTCCACTCTCAGCCAGATAATGAAGTTGAAAGTTGGAAGGATTACAAGCAGTATTCCAAATTGAGCCGTGCGTTCACATTATCTCAACAGCAAGAGTCCAAATACAGAAAGAATAAGAATGGTTCAGTTAATATATCAGACGAAAGTGATACTGAATCGGAAGATGATGCTGAAGTAGCTAAACGGATCAAAGCCCAGAAGAGACTTAGTCAAACTTCTATTTATGTGAAGGATCATAATGATGTTGGATTGTTGGGACATGCACCACCATCCAATGGTTCTTTAAGCCCGGTGGCAGAGCCATCAAAACGTAAATTCAGAAGACACATGAAGAACGAAGAAGTTCTCAGTGAACAACCCGAGGAAGAATCCAAAGGGGCAACTGTGGAAGAATCCGGTGACACCACACCTGGTCACCATGTTCCTCATGGAGGTCACCACTCTCACTCCAATGGTCACACGCCTAGAAGAAGGAGAAGAGGTAACACCTTCTCTGCTAGACGTAAGCTCCACAATGGTGACACAATTTTTGAAAGAGATACTGCCGAGCGGATCTTGAACGAGATCCAAGGAAATTTGGTCTTGTTTCCTACAGATTGGTTACTGAGAGAGCTTGAAGGGGAGAATTGGTTCTACAACACCGATAGAATCCCTCCAATTAATATTTATGATTAGATTTATTTTTTGATAATCCTGTGTAGAATTCGCAACGATATTAAAAATCTCAACATGTTACTCCAAGCACTAGCAATAGCAGGAGCAGTGCTAGGATTCGTATTGCTTGTTGTGGCAATTGCGTCCGGGTTATATTTAATCTCAGAGTTCATAGAGGAGCACACTGAGCCCACCAAGAAGTTTTTGCGGAGAACAATCTATAGCATACAGGTGTTACTTGTGTTGCTTTGGGCTGTTGATGGATTGTCATTTAAGTTGACAATGTTCTCTTTGTTTTCGTACTGGGTTTACATGCAGAATTTATCCAAATTCCCACACGTCAATGCACTGTCTGTCAGCTTCATTGCCAGTTGTATACTTGCATTTGCTAACCATTGGTTTTGGTTTCAGTATTTCCATGATCCTGAAGTTCCACCTATTCAAGTACGTTTAAGACCAGACTATGTACCTAAAAGAGTCCCAACATACCTTGAAGTGTGTTCATTTTTTGGAATATGCATTTGGTTTATTCCTTTTGCGTTGTTTGTTAGCTTAAGTGCCAACGACAACATTTTGCCACATCATAATATTGATGACAGGAAAAAACAACAGGGTTTGGTCAAGGTAGGAGTACAGAAATTAAAGGAGTTTGTATTTTCAGTTTCTAGACTGCTTGGATATGAGTTGGATCAAGATCGTGGCAGACTTGCTTAAGAATCAAAGTCTAAAAATGTATTTATATGTAGAATAGAAATATCAAATTTCTTTTATGTCAAGGACTAATCAGTTCTTTTAATATAGAAAGGTCAAAAGTGCTATTTAGTCGTAACTTAATTTTCTAAAAACTTTTTGACGGGACCACCGAAATCATCCAAACTTAATAAAAAGGTGTCATGGCCATAATTACTGATTTCATTTCCAAGTTCAAAATAATGTATGTTTTCTTGAGATGCACTTTCTTTCAAGACGTTAGCAATTTCTCTCTGTTGCCATACTGGAAACAAAATATCTGATTCCACACCAACCACCAAAATGTCTTTATGTGCGATTTTAGCCAAACCATTTTTAAGGTCCAATAAAGCGTCCTGTGGAGATGTTACCTTTGGCTTTTCTTCATAAGGCTTGTTTGGAATGGTATAAGGGGAACAGAAAGCAGCACTTGGTTGCTGCTTTTTGAGATAACTGGATTCAGCTTCCTTTCTCATTTTTTGAGCCCTTTCGCCATTAGAAAGACTCAAATCAAAAAGATCCATGGCCTTCAGTATATACAAAAGAGAATTGGCATCATATTCCAAACAAAACTTTTCTCCAGCATGGTCAAGGTACGTTTCAACCAAGAAATCGGGGCAGAATGCAGGAGGTTTTGATTCATCTGCTCTATTTCTTCCGAATCTAAAATCCCATTCAGGTCCTGAACGGTAAGTGACAGTTGCAATTTCTCTAGCCAACTTCATACCTACATGTGGAGGGATATTTTTGTAGTAAAAGCCTCTGTTCCAATTGGGATCACTCATTAATACTTGTCTTTGTGTATGACGTAAAGCGATTGAGTACGGATGCGATCTTGCGCAACCACTGATGGAAACGACTTTGTCCACACTGTTGGGAAACTCCCATGCATAGGCAAGAGACTGCATTCCACCCATGGAGGCACCCACCGAAGCATGGATTTTGTCTACACCGTAAACATCGGTGATCAATTGCTTCTGTGCACGGGCCATATCATTTACGGTTAATATGGGAAAATGCGTACCGTAATGACTCCCACTAGCAGGATCTATGGAAGATGGCCCTGTCAGGCCATAACAACCACCCAATACATTGGTACAGATGATAAAAAACTTGTCAGTATCTAAATACTTTCCAGGACCTATGAAATTCTCCCACCATCCACTCTTTTGATTCAAAGGTTGCGATTTGGCATGCGACGAAGCAGAAAGCCCTGTGTGAACCAATACTATGTTATCCTTTGCTGCACTCAACGAACCCCAAGTTTCGTAAGCTACCTCATACTTTGGTAAATAACCACCATAGTCGAGAAAAATGGGCTTGTTAGATTTATACAATTCAAACCCAGTTTGAACTTTGGAGTATGACGGTTCCGGACCGCTTTCCAATGAAGTTGACCCACAACTTAATAACTCTGCGTTTCTCTTTTCGAGTTTATCCAAACAGGGAAACGACATGGGGGGATTCGAGCTTGTGAATCTCTTAATCATTGAAAACCTATTCCATCTCATACCTTTTGAAATAATTGAAGAGGTATTCATACAAATGGTATTGGAATATTAGGCGCAAACACGTGATTTGGATTTGTCATGTGCTTGGTTACGTAATAAGTGATGGACGGGATCCAGTGGTTGACAGCAACAAAAGACGTTAGCTATAGTGTACCCAGGCGAGCCTGAAAAATTGCATTCTTCGACATCGACATAGATCACTAAATTGGGTACCCGAAACGAAAGTTGAAACTTCCAAGCTTTTTATCTATTGTCTAATGTACAGTACCTGTTATCACAAGAGCTAACTTTACGATACTGCTGATCAGATCTTAGAATTTACGAGCACATTAAAAAACATGCTTGAAGAAGATATAGCCAAAGGCTGGTGGGTATCTGTTGGTGTGTATGTGGGTACATTCATACTAAGTCTACCACTTCAATGGCTATCGAAGTACCGTGAAGCTGTCAGCAAAAACATTGTTGTGTCTGTTCTAAATCAAATATTTGTAAGCCAGCTGGGGCTCCTGTGGTTTGTACTTGTTTATCTCAGTGCTTTGATGATGTATGCACGGGGACTCGAAATTCCAGTACCGATACTGCTTCATTTCATCAGAAACATTATACTCTACATGGGTACCTTTGTTTTATTTAATGTGTGGTTTTTTGGTAGTTCAATTATAGACAGGGTCAACGAGTCAACAGGTGGCCACTGCACCGTTGGTTCGCAACTTGTTCGGAACCATCAAGAGTGTAAAGTGATGAAGAAACCATGGACCGATGGCATTGATATATCCGGCCACTACTACTTTCTACTTTCACTGAGTCTACTAGTCCTTCCCGAAATTTTGAGGAATTCGTCGTCTAGTAGATTACGTACTATATTTATAGCCTTTGCATCAAGCATTTTGATGATCTGGTATGCATTATTCATCATCACAAGCTTATTCTTTCATACAGTTGCCGAGAAAGTTATGGGTTTAATATTGGGTATTTTAATCCCAGCATTAATTGTTAAAATTCCTTTCCCCAAGTCTCTAAATAATAATACAGAAGTTTAAAATAGGTAACTAGAATTGCGTATCTAAATTTAGATGAATCGTTATCTTCTAAGTTTACTTTAGCCGTGTATTTTCTCATTATTGTTCTTGGAAATTTTTACATAGTAAAATGTTCTGATCACCGTATCGCACAATTCGCGCAAGAATTTTTGAGTGCATTGTGCCTGTGACTATAAACACATCCGAATTGTCCCAAAAAAATTTAACAAACTATGGAGCACCTACATCTTAACCTTAGTAATATTCACTGCGAACATTGTGAATCAACAGTTCTTGATGCAGTTTCTCAGTTCTTCCAAACTGTTAAAGTTGACAAGAAACCAACCCATGAAGAAATTTTCAGGCTTGAAAACGATTCGAATGCTTTAATAACCATCGAGGGTAATGATGTGGATATTTACACTTTTGACTTTACAAATTCGGGAAAATTACAAAGAGTTGTTAAGAAGATAAATCAAAAATTAATAAGCAAAGGATTTCAAGTATTATCATGGCAATATTATAAAGATAGTGAATTGCTACTTGACTCCAAGATTTATGTCAAGTCTAGTCCCTTGGAAATGTTCTCGGCTTATCGGTCTTCATTTACTCACAAGAAGTATTGCAAAGCATGTACTACCAAGGGTAAAGATTCCGAAAGTTTCAACTCATCTTTTGAGACCGTGATCGATTTCCCGAATAAGGAATTCCGTGCTGTATTTGCAATCGAAGGAATGACATGCGCAGCATGCGCTAACTCTATATCGGAATCGATAAAAAGTGTGTTAGATGACAAGGGAGAGTTAAATTACTCGGTTAATTTGCTTCAGCACACTGCAGTTGTGGTGATCCCGAATAAACAGATTATCAATAAAATCATTCAAGCTATTGAAAACATCGGGTTTGAATGTAAACTCATTGAGGTTTTACCTGTGGAGCGTTCTATTAACACTATTGTCAACGCTGTGATAGGTGGTATTACATGTGCGGCATGTGCACTGTCTATAGATTCTGTTGTCAAAGAATTGCCATTTGTTCTCGAATCCGGAGTTAATATTGTCACTAAAACCGGTAGATTTATTATTGAAAAAACTGGTGACAACAAGAATTTGGAACTCTTGAAGGACTCCATTGAAGATGCTGGGTTTGACTTTGAGGTCATCAATGTCGAAGAAATTAATTATACCTCTACGAAGAAAAAGGCCAGATCTATTAATATCAGTGTTAAGGGAATGATGTGTGACCATTGTCCTGAAATAATCAATGATTATTTGACCAGTTATGGTGAGGCTGTGGTTATTGAAGATGCAATTACACTTCTGGATCCTTTTATTCAATTCACTTATATTCCCAGCGAAAATGTCACCATAAGAAAGTTCCTTCACGATTTAAACCACTTGGTTGGTACTGACGATGGAGCTTATAAGATAATTGCTGAAACAGGGACGTTTGAGTGTTCCATTATTGAAACTGTTCCTATGGAAGAGCATCTTAAGAAATTGTCTGCTAAGGAAGTAAAGAAAATTGCAATAAGGTTGGTCATAGCTGCTTTATTTGCTATTCCAACCTTTATATTTGGCATTGTGTCAATGTCACTTTTACCTAAGAGGAACCCATTTAAAGTTTGGATGGATGAGCCTCTTTGGGTTGGAAATGTCTCCCGCGTCACTTGGGTTCTCTTTATGTTGAGTACTCCGGTGTATTTCTTTGCTGCAGATATATTTCATGTTAAAGCGTTCAAGGAAATCAGGTCTCTTTGGATGCACAAGAACTCTTTTAAAAAGCGACTCTTCAGATTTGGATCCATGAGTTTATTGATGAGTTTGGGTACAACTATTGCATATGTGGCAAGTCTTGTTTTGCTAGTATTAGCATCGCAGCAAAAGAGAGTAGAAGGACATGCCATGCGTGATTCGTACTTTGATTCTGTTGTATTTTTAACATTCTTCCTCCTCATTGGTCGTTTATTGGAAGCATACTCAAAGAAGAAAACAGCAGAAGCTATTTCTAACCTCGGTTCTCTCAAGAATAATCAAGCTACCTTGCTTAACAATGTGGATGGTGTATATAAGGATGATGAGCTCATTGAAATCAAATACTTGGAACTTGATGATTTCATCCGTGTTGTGCCTGGAGAATCTCCACCAGTTGATTGTGTGATTGTTGAAGGTGCTACAGAATTCGATGAATCTGCTCTTACAGGTGAATCGACTCCTGTTAAGCATTACGAAGGACATCAAATCTTCTCTGGTACCGTGAATGTTGGAAACAACTCTATTGTTGGGAAAGTGATTAGTTTGGAGGGTGAATCCTTAATCGATCAAATCGTCAATACTGTCAGGGATGGTCAGTTACGGAAGGCCCCTATTGAAAGAACAGCAGATCTTCTCACTAGTTACTTTGTGCCAGTAATAACCCTTTTAGCTATTCTCACATGGGTCATCTGGCTTAGTTTGGGACTTAGCGGCTCTTTGCCAGAATCGTACTTGGATATTGATCTTGGGGGATGGGTTGTTTGGTCTTTGGAATTTTCCATTGCTGTGTTTGTCATTGCATGCCCTTGTGGTATTGGTTTGGCTGCTCCTACAGCTCTCTTTGTGGGATCTGGTTTGGCTGCAAAATATGGTATTTTGGCCAAAGGAGGTGGAGTTGCTTTCCAAGATGGTGCTAATACCAACGTTGTATGTTTTGATAAAACAGGTACCTTGACCAATGGTGATGTTCAAGTAACAGATCATTATTATAATGGTTTTATTCTTCCAGATATAATCAAAGAGTTTGCATTGCAAATTTCGAGAGACTTGGAGTTAGGTTCTAAGCATCCTTTAGCTAAAGCAGTAAAGACTTTTGTCGACGAGCAAAATGATAATTTATCTCAAAATAAGGTTCCTCAGGTAGTGAATCTTCCAGGCAAAGGGCTTCAAGGTTCTATTGTTTTTGCAGAAGCAGATGATAATTGGAATAAATATCAACCAACTGAAGCTATCTTGGGTAATGAGAAGCTTATGACTGAATTCAATGTTAAGTTAACACTGAAGCAACAAGAATTGCTTGAGAGATGGAAAAAGGAATCCAAATCTGTTATCTTGGTTGCTTTCAAGTGTGAAAAGTTATTTAACATTAAAGAATACACTTTGGGATGTATGTTTGCTGCAAGAGATGAAATCAGGCTGGAAACCAAGGATGTCATTGAATTTCTCCAAAAGAATAAGATTGAATGTTGGATGATAACAGGCGATAACCGTATCACAGCACAAGCCATAGCAGAAGAAATTGGAATCAAGAACGTTATCAGTGAGGTTTTACCAGATGAGAAGCAAACGCACGTTAAAAGGTTACAAAAAACCAAGGGTAATGTTGTCGCCATGATAGGAGATGGTATCAATGATGCACCAGCCTTGTCTGCTGCAGATGTTGGAATTGCACTTTCGTCGGGTGCGGATTTGGCAGTAACACTGAGTGACTTTATTTTATTGAATAAATCACATCCTTTATTGTCATTGGTGACACTTTTTGACTTATCGAGAGTTGTCTTCAGAAGGGTTAAATTTAATTTTGCATGGAGTTTGGTGTATAACGTGGTTGGTATTCCCATTGCCGCAGGGGTGATATATCCATACCATAATTCCAGGTTATCACCTGTATGGGCAAGTGCTGCAATGGCGGCATCATCTGTGAGCGTTATTTTGAGTAGTTTAGCATTAAAGTTATACAAGCCAAAGCTTCAAGATAACTCTAAATAGAAATACAAAGACTTTTGCACAAATTCACGTAAATCATTATCATAATACATAACTAAAAACCTCCTTATCAAACTTTACAACCATTACAGTGACATTATCCGTGGTTGAATTGTCAATGGCAAATTGGCAAAGTTTTTTTGCGGCCAATTGCGGGTCATTGGAGGTACTTAGTACATCAGAAACAAATTGACAAGCTTTTAAATCAGAAATCACATCCCATACACCATCACAAGCCAAAATCATGAAATCGTCATCTTTGGTGATTTCAGTTGAAGTAGTAAAGGGTTTACCTAAAACTAAATCTTTCATATAAGAATCTCCTAAAGATCTTGTAACAGCCAAAACACCATTTACTCTATTTTTCATGATTAAACCACCTGAATCTCTAATCCTGTTCATTTCATTTATATCTGTTGGCTTATGATCATACGATAGACGGAAAGGTTTTCCATCTCTAAACAATACGATTCTCAGGTCGCCCACATTAGAGGTATACAAGATTCTCTTATGGTACTCTAGAGGAACAAAATCGTGCTTTTTCGAGGAGGAAGTTAGAGCAGTTGCTTTGTAATCCTTTTTTAATTCACCATCGGTTTCCCAACGAAGCACTGCCACGACTGCAGTGCAACCAGAGTTGCCTGTACCTTCTTTTTCTATAAGTTGATCAGCTTTCACAAATGAATTAAATAAATTTTCCTTCAAATCTGTTTCGCCCATTAGAGGTGCTGTGCAGTTCTCCTCGTTATTATCCTTCTTCATATCCAGTTCGATTTCTTCCTCTAGTAATCTATGTAGATGATTTCCACACCACCTGGCAGTATCCTTACCGGCATGACCATCAAAGATGGCGAAATAGCCCCAGTCTACCCTTTCTGCAAAATTAGCAATATATGTGTGAACATCTTCCATTTTATTCCTATAGAGGGTATTCTTATTTTCGGCCACTCCTACCTTAAAGGAGAGTCCTTGAAACGGGTCATTCAGATTATCTGAGCTTTGCTCACTAGGTTTTACCAGCATTTACTTTTAAGGGCCCTCTATTTGGCCTAACTAGCCTTGAATGTTTTTTTAAAAATCCACACTTGAAACTTAAACTTTGAGGATATGTGCAGGAGTTGTTTCATGATGAAACTATATGGTTGATTGATCGTACAGATGCGGCAGGGGTGATGTAAAGATGTTTCTTATCTAGGCTGTGTGCTGCATCGTCAGTGAACTATATATTAGCGGTTAAAGCAAAGCTTACATATGATTCGTAATCATCTTTATTAAACTTTGACACGTAATTTTATTAGCAAATTAATAATTATACTTTATTAGTTATCAAATGTATCCTTAAGATACTCAGTTAAGCTTTTCTTACTGACAGAGCAATCGGTGGGTTGTTTCGGGATTGGAGCTGATATCCTGCACAGTGACCCAAGTATATCAAGAAAATGATAATTCAACATTGGAATTACCAATTGCTAGCCCACTTATTTGGGTATTTAACTAAAGATGATTTGTTACAGACAAGCATAACATGTAAATCATTTTACATTGCTTCATCGATAGTACTTTACAATAAAGTGATTGTTTCAAATGATAAAAATTTTGTTGATGACGTTAAGCATAGCATAAGTGGTTATCATGCTCAACCATACATGGGGACACTAATTCATTCCTCAAAGCTCTTGCACTTACTTTGTGTGGTGAACGAGAATAAGTTTCTTGGGCAGTGTACCAAGTCAATGGTGTTCCTTGACGATTCATATAACTTGCTGAAGTTGATCAGCACATATTTGAACAAGACAATAATGGAGGCATGCTATTTAGAGTCTATTATATATCCACCATCTTCAATGACCAATTTGAGAGGGTTGAGCCAAATAACATCTACAGGTAGATTTGCTGCTATTCAAAGGCTTTCATTGACAGTTGGAGATATCGCTTCTGAATATCCGCTTGAGCTTCCAAATTTACTTCATCTTCGCATATATTATACCCGTGGGACTGCGAGCAGAGTGTTTTCTTCATTGGCGTACTCTTTGGTTTCGTCTCTATCAAAATTGAAGTCTTTACAAATAGCAGCTCTAGGAAATGATGATGACTTTACCAATATTTTCAGAGGTTTATCTTTAGACAACATAGACGAAAATCCAACTTGGATTTCATTCTTTCGGATTATTTATGATCTCAATATACATCTACGGTTGAATTGTTTGAATCTAGATGAATTTTGGTTACTGGAATCACATATGAGACTCTAGGCTAGTTGTATTGACTTGCAGTCATTAAAATCTTTGCAATTAAATCCAAATTCACCTCATAAAGAGGGACTATTATCAGTTTTGGAAATTATTACTTCAATATCAGCCCATACTTTACGTAAAGTGGTTTTAACTATGGTTCCTGTTTCTTGCTATGAATCTGTTGTCAATTGCTTAAAACAGGTCAACTTGACTCATTTTATGATTTCGGGTAACGGGTTGCCTACAAAGGAAATCAATTCCGCGTTGATAAATTATCAACCCTCACTTAAAAAGTTTAAAGTGGTTGACCATGCAACATATAAACTGAATTACGAACTATTATCAAAATGCATTAACTTCAAAATGTCTATAATGAATTTTGAATACGGCATGAAGTACGATAAACTTATAAAGGAGGCTTATTGTTATGATTTATTTGTTGATCCTTGGTTTAAAATTATCAATGATTATACTACTCATTTTATAAATGATAATTGGCAATCTGGATTAAATGAATTTCTAATTTATTTCTTGAATGTTGCACATAGTCCCTTTGTGAAAGGGGACTTTGATATCAGAGGAATGAATAGTTTGGATGAGATCGATATTCTTGGTTTACGAGTCAAAGTATACAAATCTGAGCGGATTTCTCTATGCCATGTTTTGAATTCTAAGAAATTGATTATTTTCTAATCTCTTCTACGAAGATCTTTTCTTTTTTTTTTTTGGTTTTGGGTGCAAATTGAAACAAATTTGTGAGACTTTCAATAGCCATACATCCGTTAAATTAAAAAGAAATGCGTGATGAATGTGAAATGATGCGGAGGATGCGAGGAATTTCTACAGATGTATGATGATCTAACGTAAATCGCACATAAGCCACATAATGAGCGGCAATATGTATCAAATAGATGATTCCTGATTCGTAACCCCACAATGTCCCTCGATACTGTTCTAGGCGAATGAATTGATAAACCAAGCTTACTGTTATAAGTGATAATGTGCTGTGATCAACAGTGATTAGTAAAGAAGGTGGACATGCGCTGTTGACTGTGGATCCCAATGTCGTCATTGGTAGTATAAAATCAGATGAAAAATTACCCTCAAAGATTAATGAGCGACCACCCATATCAAGTTGACCGTGGAGAGTCGACATACTACGATTTTGATGGGGCTAAGTTCCATACAGTGACATGGAAAGTTCCAGAAGGCGTTGAGTATAAGGGAAAGGTGATTTATGTTCACGGATTTTGTGAAGATTCAATAATTTATAGGGAGTTTTTTGATGATCTTTCAAAGGCA
This sequence comes from [Candida] smagusa, assembly GCA_030566775.1. Lineage (NCBI taxonomy): Eukaryota > Fungi > Ascomycota > Pichiomycetes > Serinales > Debaryomycetaceae > Kodamaea > [Candida] smagusa. The sequence goes on along the minus strand of JAKUAW010000012.1, from coordinate 27,596 downwards.
GGGTACGAGATATTCTTCTTTGACCAAAGAGGTGCTGGGGAGACTGTCCAAAAGCCATCAGACCAAGGTTTAACAGACGAAAAACATGTTTTTGGAGATTTGGATCATTTTATTGAGTTGAACTCCAAGGACACAAACGAGAAGTTTATTTTGGGGGGCCACTCGATGGGTGGGGGCATTGTATTAAACTATCCTATTATGGGTAAGCACAGAGAAAAAATTAAAAGTGTTTTTGCGTGTGGACCTTTAGTGGAATTGAGTCCGGAATCTAAGCCTTATCGTATTGTCACATTTATTGGAAGATTTCTCAGCCGCCTTTTGCCATGGTTTCAAATTGACAGTGGTATTGTAATCGATTACATTACGCATGATGCTGAATATAGGAAATTTATCCACGCCAATGCAGGACCTTTGATAGGTACGTTGGGCCAAATATTTGACATGATTAAGAGAGCGGAAAACCTTCTTAAACCTAACCATGTGGCTCAGTTTAGCAGATCTACATCTTTGTTGATTGTACATGGAACCGAAGACAAGATTAATGATGTGAATGGCACTAGAAAATTTGTCAAATTGTTACCTAAGGAAGTGAAATCAGAGTTATATGAAGCTGAAGGAGGCTACCACTCTTTATTTATTGAAGAAAAGAAATATTATCAGCCGGTTCTTGAAAAAATTAAAGCCTTTCTTGGTTAAAAAAGATCGCCAAAACAACGGAAAATCGAGTTACACAATAAAGAATAGAATATCTACGAAGAATTTATGTAGCGACGGAACGATCTGTATAAGATATATATTATCTTTCCATGGAAATTTTTTTGTACATTTTAGAAGTACTCTTTTGAAACATTTTTTGGAAGAGAATAAAAATTAGAATATGGGATACACTATTCGTCAGAAGATAGATATTTGTTTGAAAGCGGAATCTACGCCTCAGATGACTCAGGCCGATTTGGCGGAATGGGCTAAAGAACAGTACGGCTCAAACAAGCCGCCATCTCAGACAACTATTTCCAGAATTTTGAGTAATAAAAATAAGCTCATTGCAAGTAAAGATTCTGATCTTGAGTTGATACGACGCAGAAAACAACTAAACCCACTTTTGAGAAGGATTTTAACTGAATGGATTACCCAAGCTATCTGGGAAAACATCCCGATCACCATACCGGTTATTCAGCTGACTGCAAATTCGATTTGGAATCGACTTCCGAGACAAGACAAGGTTGGGAACGGAATTTTTAATCAGAAATGGTGTCACAACTTTATGAAGAAACTCAACATAAACATCACAGGAAGCAGGTCAGATGCGGCTGAAAACCCAGGTAATCATAAGTTGAACAAGGTATGGAAACTTGACGACAAGATTGAATTGAAGGGATATTTGGCTGACTTGATTGAAAAGGAAGGATACAGACCACAGGATATATTCACATTGGACGAATTCCAACTTTTCTACTCACTTCCATTGGACCAAATCTTCGATGTATCAACCATCGACAAAGGCTTAAAGCAGTCTAGTGCATCTACAGAAAACTCGTTGACCATTTTATTGGGATGTAATATGGATGGGTCGGAGAAGTTGACTCCAATGGTGGTAGGTAAATATGACACTTTTGATGTGTCAAACAGTAACAGCAGCATCCTCAAGTCGTTTTCAGCGAACACGTCCATCGCCAAGGACCCAAGAAACGACACGTTAATGAACAAAATCACTGAAGCTTACCAAATTCTTTACAAGTCCAATTCTAACAAATGGATAACTTCGAGCATGTTCCAAGACTACTTACATGCTTTGGAGCATAAGATTTCGAATGTCAATCCTAATCGGAAAATCTTAATTTTATTGGATGACTCTTCAACTCATAGAATTATAAACTTGAAGTTCAACAATATTAGGTTGTGTTTCTTAAAAAATGATTTGAAGCATAAGAATCCATACAATTTATCTTATAGTGGGGTTAAGTTTGATTATTTACCAATGAGCTTTGGAATTGTTGAAGAATTCAAGATTTTGTATAGAATTCAGCAATATGTCGACAAGATCCATTTACAAAAGCGAAAGTCTAATATTAAGGTTCCAAAGGGTGGCTTGGTGAATTTCAATCAATTCAAGTTCAAGAGTGGTGCACAAGGAATGGAGATCTTGACCGAATCTGACTATCAAATTCCTATCGTCAATGCTATTGAATGGATTAAAAATGCATGGGACTCAATATCCTCGGAAAAGATCTTTGAATCTTGGAAAAGAACAAATCTTTTTAACTTTTCCCAGTGGGAAACTACTAATGAACATGAGTTGATCTCGAAATGCTTGCAAGATATTTCTCAATATGATAGAATGAAAAGTAACAATATGCTTGTTGATATCATGACTTCTTTAAATGTTGTTATTCCATGGGAGGCAGAAGAGTTGTTGGGTTTGGTTAATGAACGTGCTAAGATTACATTTAGTTATGTTTCAATTGAAGAAATCATCGGGAGTTGTCTTCTGGAGCCTTTCCCTACAGATACACAATTGGATGGACAAGTCAATTATGATCTTAAATCATCAAATTTAGCAAATGATTCGCTGGTTATGCATCATTTCATTGATGACTCCAACCCAATGCCAAACATGAACAGGTTTAACGTCGATTCTCAAGTTGATGAAATTAGTTTTGATGAAGAATCAACTGGGGATGAGGAAGTTGTCTTTGATAACAATTTAAAACATACTATTGAACATGACTATACTCAACCTGCTAAAAGAAAGGCATTCTCCGATTTCAAGTCTGATGATCTGGAAATCATTCAGATTTTACAAAGTGTAATAGATATTTCAAAGAACACATCCAGGCTTCATTTAACTCCTGACTCTATAGATGATTTAGAGAACAATTTGAGACGACTTGAAAGACAGCGTGATATGTTTGGTAAGTAATGAAAATAATAATGACTAAAATAGTAATTCCTGTAAAGCTTTATCAAAAATTACATACCTCTACAACACGTATATAGTAACTTCTTATTAATAAAATATTTACATGACCCATTAATTCTTCTCCTCGTCCTCTTCAACTTCATAACCAAGGCTCTTTGCCTTTTCTTCCAATCTCTTTCTTTTCTCCAATCTTGCACGTCTAATTCTTGCTATTTCAGCTTGAATTTCGTGACGTTCCTTAGGAATTTGATTCAAAGTAGCTGGATCTGGCCAGAAACCTGGTAAATTCAACTTCTTGTCTGAGTCTATACCAATATAGTACATGACTATAATAGGAGTTAACAAGTAAAACCCAAACTAAAAAGTTAGTAAATAGACGTAAAATAAGTTTTAATAACATACCTTACCAGTTTCCAACTGGGTTCTGGTGATACCACCAATAAATCTACGATAGAAACCTGATTGAACCGCCATCAATGAAGTTTCGAATAAAAAAAAGAAGTGCACAAACCAAATCCAGAAAACAAATTATGAGTTACACACCAATTGAGCCTGATGAACCATTGGTGACATCTCAAGAAACCCCGATTTCTGAGACAAGACGTCCTCAGATCAGCGCTAGCGGTGCAGCTGTCACAGCTAAAGCTGCTGCTGAAACTACATGGCTTGATAGATTAAAGGAATCTTCACATCCAGTGGCATTATTATTCTATATCGTGTTCAGATTAGCACCCATCTTTATGTATATTTTCGGAAACTTTATTATAGGGTTTGTAATAAAGCAAAACAGGTTTATCCTTCATTTTATAATGTTAATCTTGTTGATTTCCATTGATTTTTGGAACTTGAAGAACATTAGTGGGAGATTGTTAGTTGGATTAAGATGGTGGAATGAAATCAACCCTATTAAGGGAAATGAAGGTGAGTTTGAGAACGTATGGGTTTTCGAGACTTATAATGAAGATAGGATAATCAATCCTATTGACTCCAAGGTATTCTGGTTGTTATTATATTCTCAGCCTGTTGCTTGGGTGGTATTGGCAATTTTGGCGGTATTGAAGTTTGAATTTTTGTACTTGTTATTGATCTCGATAGCAATATCTTTATCATTGACAAATGCTTTTGCATTCACTAAATGTGATAAGTTTAGTAAGGCTAATAACTTGGCCAGCGATTTGTTTAGTAGGGCTACTGGTAGTGTTTTTGCAAGATTAAATCCATTTGCCTGATTGCCTTGATAGAATATTAAGAAGAATTGAAGATTGATGTAAAAATGAAGTTTGAACTAAAAGTATGAAAATTAAGAACTGGGAATTTCATGAATTAACCCAAGAAACTTGTAATTCAGGTAATTTCGGTGAAATCGGATAATATCATGAGCGTGCTAATTGCCAATAAATTACCTTTCGGCCAAAAGGTAGGTTTTCAGCTGATAGTTTAAACAATATAGCATTATGCAAACTACTACTACTAAATTATTATTTTTTAAACGTACACTTCCGAATTACATGATTACATGTTATAATTGAATTCAGTCATTAATTGTTCAATTCATGGATCACTTGGATAGGTTAAGTTTCTTATCTGCAAGAATACATGAATGCATGAATAACAATTGCAAGCACCCCATGAATATTCTAATTGTTGTTATTTGGTGTGTTGTTTGTGAGACAATATTAATGTAGAAGACTTTTGTTGCTTTGACATTAATAATCCACGTCATCATCGAGGATTGCTTCGAATACATAATACAATAGAACTAGCAATTGACATCTGCGTGACACACATTACGTCGTACATTAATACACTCCCACGTTTCGAGCTACAATCTTGAATATGATGTACAAATGTATTTAAAAGTCATATCGATATACCTAGCAACGCCAGAGTTCATTATGTAATTGTTAAGCCAGCTTCTTAGTTTGAAAGTTGAATGTGAACACCATCTTGATGAGAGATAGTCAAGTGAACAGACTTCTTTGGTGGGTATTCACTGTCAGACAGGGAAATCTTGCTATACATTTGAGCCAATCTTGCAACAACATAAGAAGCTTCAGTAAGTGCAAATTGTTGGCCCAAGCAAATACGTGGTCCACCATTGAAAGGCAAGTAAGACCAGCCAAACTTGTTTGGAACAGCCCAACGTTCAGGCTTGAATTCCAAAGCATCCTTACCGAAAACTTCTTTACTTCTGTGAGTGGCGTAGACACAGTATGCAACAGTAGTACCCTTACCAATAAAGACAGGAGATTGTCCGTCTGGGCCACCACCAACTGGAAGAGTGGTATCCTTGGTAGCAACTCTAAAGTTAACAGGAACTGATGGATACAATCTTAAAACTTCGTTCAAAACGTGCTTCAAATAGTCACACTTCTTCAAACCTTCAAAAGTGATTGCATCGACATCTTCAGCGGAACCAGCGCCAAAGTGGCTGATAACTTCTTCACGGAGTTTGGCCCAAACCTCTGGGTTTCTAGCAAGTTCGAAAAAGGTAAAAGACAACAAACCAGCAGTAGTATCTCTACCAGCAACCATAATGTTTAACAATTGATCTTGCAAAACCTTTGGGTTTCTAGTTTGCTTCACCAATTCATATAAGAAAATGTAACCACCCTTAGACTTCTTTTCGAGTTCTTCAGCTGGGGTCTCCAATGCCAACTTAACGTAGTAAGCAGCAATCTTATGGACATCCTTAACACTATTTCTGAATTCACTGTTGTTAATCAAAAAGTAAAAAGTCTGCAAGTAAGCTCTAGTAGAAAGGTAGTGTTGGGCAGTGTTGAAAGAAGAAGCAAAACCTTCTTTACCTTCCAAGTCATGTGGAGGAGAGCCAATCTTTGAGTCATAAAGAGAGTGAACGGATTCACCAAACAAAAATTCAGTAGCAGTATCAACGGTAAACTTGAAAAACAAGTCTTGAATGTCAAAGGTCTTACCGCCAGCTAAATCCACGTGCTTCTTGAAGGTTTGCAAGTGAGGTTCCAAAGACTTCACATGTGCAACTTGTTCTCTAGCAAATTGGGGTCTTAACATTGCTCTAGAATGCTTCCAACCTTCACCATCCAAGGTAAAGATACCGTCACCCAATAATGGGTCAAAGTGAGCATGTCTAGTACCAAGAGCAAAGTCAGAAAACTGAGTGGCCAAGATAGCCTTCATGTTTTCAGGATCTTGAGTGCAAACAATACGGACACCACCGAGTCTAAGGTAAGCAGTCTTGTTATTTTCGTAACCAAAAATTTCTAAAATGTAATCAAGAACATGACCAGCAGCCTTCTTCTTCAACATTCTAATCAACAAGAAGACGGAAAAGAAACTAGAATCATCTAAACGTGGGGCTTCTTTACAGCCATGTTTCCTAATAAAAGTTTGAACTTTTACTATTCTAACAATTCCATAAACTGCTAAAGCAGCAAAAATGATTGTGTACCACTTTGAAAGGTACGGAGTAACGTCTTCAATTGTAGTCATGGTTCAATTTTTTTAGCTATCGGAGTTTCTTCGACTATATATATGGTGGAAAAAAAAAATACGTAAAAATGGATTATGAACATTGGGGGGTTATAACAATAAAGCATGTGATGACCGCTAAGTTTTGTCCCACCAAGAATTAACATGCAAGGACTCAACACATACAAAGGGCAATTGAATGCTTTGTTACACGATATTGTGGGGAATGGAAAAAAATAATGCTTATATAATACTGTTGCTTGTGAAATTTGCTTTATTGCTGACTGAAACATGATCTATAAAAGAAACTTTACAACTATTAGCATCAATATGATTGGATTTGAACCCCGGTGAAGAGGAAAACCCAAACGGTGTATTATCACCCCCACATTCCAAAATAATATCATGTGAACAATAAAGATAATTATGTAATTGAATTTCAAGGGAATATCAAAGACAATAACAGTAGACCTTATGTGACTTCGAGCTATTTAAAGTGAAGCTGATCAGTAACGTTTGCAGTGTTGGGCATTTTGGAAGTGCAAAATATTTCACATGCGCGCCATCATGTGAAATTCAAGGTGGAGTCGCAACAATCATTTCGGACTTCGCTGGAGATTTTACCCGTCTATGCATGTCACCTGGCGGGTGTCAAAGCGTTGGATCAACTTCTGTACCAATTAGCCTGCTCTTGCGGTAACTTTTGCTTAAATGATTCGAGTTGAAGATAACGATTTTAAGAATCATCTGATTTGTTAACAAGTTCATTTCCATCTTGTCATATATTGTAAGAATAGAGCTGTTCAACCCGGTCATATCGATTTTTCGGAGTTTATTTATAATGTCCACGGAGTAGTATTGTTCCTCGTCGAGATTTTCCAATAGCTTTTTAATGAACTTTGGCTTCTTGATCGACTTATCTATGAGTTGATTCCAAAATGTTACTTCGTTAGCAGTCCCATCTTGGTTCGGGTTATTTCTTCTGTTGTTGATAAATTTGATGATCAATTCCTCATCATCCAATTCCTCGATAATAATTGAGATGCATTTGTCGATCTCTCCAATCACTTGATACAAATATATCAACTCCTCCCAAAATTTTAAACTCTCGAATAATTGAATATTCTTCTCTATGTTGATGTTCTTTGCCTTTCTTTTAAGGTATGGAAGGATCAATTCACGGTTGTATTTTGTGTATAACCTGATACGCTCATCATTATAACCGTCACTCCTATCTTCATGCTCCTCCGGCTCACTTTCCTCTTTGAAATACAAATAATTGACGTAATCCATTTCATGCTTAAAAACTTCAAGTAATCTTTGCTTTAAATGGTCAGAACGTATTAATATCAATATGATGTCGTGGATTTTATCTTCGATTTCTTGTATGTTTAACTTCAATTTCCCTTCAGAATAGTCATCCTTGAACCTCAACTTGATGATTTCTGGTAGCTGATCCACGTATTCATCAAGAATGTGGTTTTTAAACAAGTACTCAACCAACTTTAAGTCCTTTAAGTGGATGAGATGTGGAACTGCTTTATGGTAATCGTTGGTTTTGTCGTACATATCAGAAAGGCATCTTCTAAGCTGTTCATTATCAGCACTCTCCAACTTTAACTCAACCAATTGTTGTATTTTTTTGATATCATACAAAAATACATCCCAACGAAGTAGCTTATAGAACATTTCCAAGTCAGTTTGTTCCAACCAATATTGTAAAATCTTGTCGTAAATGGTTGAAGAAATTTGAAACCTTTCTGGTATCACATTGCTAATTTCTTCAATGTGACCGGTATCAATAAATATGTTTGCAAAAGTCTCCCAATTAGTTATCAACTCAGATTCCCTGTTTTCGTTTTCATCATTAACTTCTTCTAAACCTTGGAAGGATAATAAGCGAGGTAAAAATTCAGCAGCCATAGACCATTCATTGTCTTTAATTAAATTGTCAATATAACAAACTCCGAATCCTAATCTCTTTTTCCATCCAACAAGGTGCTCACTGATTTCCCATGCTTCATAAAGTTTATTATTTGAAAGATACCATTCAAGTCTATCGCTTAATTGGTATTCTTTAACTATGATACCATCCTTTGCACTGATGATAAAGTATGACGTAGGGGTTCCATCATTGTGGATGATTGAACTAATCAGATAATCATTTAACCCCAAGTTTTCAATATTTCTCATTCCAACTTCCTCTTCAAACTCAACTTCTCCGTTGACTGAGTTGATCAACTTTAATTCAGGATTGTGAAAGATACGTTTTCCATTTTCAATTTTGGGAGGTTCATAAGTTAAGACCATCCATAAATCATCTTTAAAACTAGTAATTCCACTAATCAAACTATCCAACTTATAGATATTTTCGACACTGATGCTCCTTGTTTCCACTATGCTAGATCTGAAAGAAGCACTGGAAGGAAGTAGTTTCAAACTAGGACTTTCATACTCCTCTGACAGAGCTTTTGTTGAGATTCTTAATGCCCAAATGTAATTTCCCCATCCTATTAATATACGGTCGATTTCAGGAAAGCTAACTTTTGGCCAGTAAAGATCACTTCTTGGGGAATCACTAGGCTTTTCGATTCTCTTGATAACTTGCTTTGAGCTTAGTTGGCAAATAGTGATACCGGAGTCATTCATCCATAATAACATATCATTCATAGATTGTAGAGATACAATAGGTCCCTTACCTTCTTCTATTATTGTGTCGACTCGTTTACCGAGCCAGTTTTTTGTTGAGTATATCACCTTTCCACTCATACCTCCTGTGATAAACCCTTTATTACGATTGTAGTTGGGTTCCAAGACAACGCCGTGTATTGGTCGTTGGAAGTCATACGCAGTTATGTCTGTTTCATCTGATAATGATCCAATCACCACAGTACCATCCATTGACCCACTAGCAAAGTAATTACCGTCGGTGTATAATGACAAAATAGATGCTCTGTGTGCTTTAAATGTACGCAATGGTTCAAAGCTTGGTGTTGTGATGTGTATTTTACCAGCATGTGTGGCAAAGAAGAAGAAGTTCTCATGAAACAAACATTTCGATACTGGATCCTTTGTGAATATTGAAGATGGTAACTTGGATATTCTATTATATTTAAGCATTGGAGGTGATTGGTCAGACTCATCTTCGGATTCGTAGTCATCATCTTCTTCTTCTTCGGTAGACTGGTTACTACCTATATCGTCTAATTTATCTATTGTACCTTTTTGGTCGTTACTCTGACCATTCTTGGTTTCCTTATCTTCAATTACAACATCATTAGCAGTTTCTTCTATGTCTATAGCATCATCTTGTCGTATCTCTTCATTATTTTCGATATTCTCCCCTTTGTCTATTTCTCCAGGCATTTTCGTTTTTTAAAAAAAATAAAATGCTTACAGCTTCTAAAGGAGTTTTGGTACAATGTGACCCATCTATCAAGGCACTTATACTACAGATAGACAATACCGTTAAGGGTATTGTCCTTGAAGAGTTGGATGAAACGCATCTTTTGATTAAGCAAGATCAAGTACAGTATGTGAAGAGCGAACTTAACAAGTTACTTTCTATGAATATTTATAACCCTAATGAAGAGGACATTCAGTAATGAAATGCATACAACTACGGTAATATAAACCAACATATACTTTTTGCAAATTTAAATACGTTAACTATCAACATCACTGATATCATCCAAGACACTCTGGTTGAATTCAACAGTCAGCTCATCTTCAAGTAAATCGTCAAGCAAACCAAATACATAGTTGTCCAAAAGATTTGAATTCATTATTTCATCAACAGGTTCGTGCTCTTCTGCGAGCTCCTCCAGAACAAAGGTATAGAATTCTGAATAGGCTATAGTAACCTGAAGAATGATATTTTTCATTATTGATTTTGTAGTTTCAGTATCGTGCATGCACTTTTTAACCTTTTTGAAGATTTCCGTGATTACTGGAGATAGCTTAGAATGGAAAGCTTTGAATTTCAGAAGTGGGTGTTTTGCAACCTCGAGTCTATCAAACAAAAGAATATCTTTCGTCAACTTATTAACACATTCTGTTCTAAATTCAGTGAATGCATTAGCCATTTCAGATTGAACTTCATATTTTGCATCTATCATGTTATTGACAATTTTTGGGATTGATCTTTTAACAAGTTCAACAACACCACCGGAACTCTCGACCTCACCATTTCGAATAATTGACCATATATCTGTTATACCACCTGTAAAATCTATAGTAACTTCATTCCTGACAAATTGAATATCAAAATTGTTTAAATGCTCGCTTAAGATTTTGATGTTTTTGAAGTAGCTCAACTTTGTATCTATCGGTCCTAAGTTGGTTAAAGATTTTTGGTAAAACTCCCCTTTCAAAAGGATGATACACGAGTGGACGACATAGTGTGCCAAGTCATCGAAAACGACCGAGTTGATTAACTCATAAATAGATGACAATAGTGTTAGGGCTTTTGCAAGAGGCAAGTACATTTCTGGAAACAAGTTGGATGGATATTCAATATCCAATGGAGACTCTGAAGTTATATTTTTCTTGTTGGACAACTTTAAGTCCTCGATGGTTGGTTCATAATTCAAGATCTTGTTATCAATGTACACCTGTATTCTAAAAATCAACCTGGATTGGACATCAGAGAGAATAGACTGGAAGAGTTCGCCGTAGTTTACATTTTCAAAGTAAACCAACTCCCCTCCATTTGGTTGTGTGTCTTCAAACTCGTAATACTTTTGCAATAAAGTTGTCAAGTTGCACAAGTTTTGGATATTCGTTTCCCTTAATACCAATAGTCTGATATTATCATACAATGGATCTGAAAGGTTGGTCAAGAATGAGTAGAACTCGTTAACAATAAAAGACTGGACCTGGGTATTATTTGTGAAGAATGATTTGAACAACTTGAATTCCTTTTCAATGATGCTTTTAAAGAAGGAAATTTTATCTTGACATGTTTGAACAATCGATGTTGAATCTAAGTCACTTTTAAAGTTGTTTGTTAGGTATACCTGTAAGAAGTTCATTCTAACGCTGAAATAAGCATTTAAAACGTCGGTGAATAGCCCTTGATATTCATCGTGACTCGAGGATCTCTTTAAGATCTCGTGTGTGAGTTCGTTGAACATGGTGTTGTTGGATATATAAGTGTTAAACTCGTTGTAGAGAACTAAATCAATAGACACTGATTTTACCAAGTTCATCAAGTCATCATTAAGCTTATGAAGCTCATTTATAAGGTAATTCCTAACCAAAGTCAAGGCTTTGGTCATGCATTGTCTAAACCTGCTAACGTAAAGGTCGATGTTCTTGAAATTGGGGTGTTTGCTGAAGAAACTTAACGATTCATCTAGTTGATTTAATATGTTGATTTTGAAAAATTCGAACCGTTTTACGATTAAATTGTATCCAGACTTGGACAAGTTCTTGGTAATACTTTCGAGGTTTTCATAGTTCTTGAGATAATGTTCAATTTGAGTGAATTTCTTCTCGTAGCCATTTTGCAAGTTTAACAATTTATTGGACTCTTTATCAAAATCGATTGTTTCTTCAGAAATTAAGTTGTATTTCACTTTTAACTGTTCCATGGCCCCGATCAATGAGTCTGTTTCTGAAATCAATCCATCTAACTGTTGCTTATTCAAAAAACAGTTGTCTCTGAAGTTTAAAACAGAATCAAGATCTTTAAGATTCACCTTTTCAATGTCTTCATTCTCAAGAATACTCTCATAACTTAATCCTCTAGTGTAGTTGTTCCAGAGCTCTTCACTATTTAAGATTGGTGTTGTCTGATATGTTTCGGGGATCTTCTGGGGTTTCGCTGAACTTAATGATGACGACCTCTTCCTTCTTATCTGTGAGTCAGTGTGCATTTCCTTGGCTCTGGGTATATCCGAAGCTACCTCTTTTACAATTGACTTCGCTCTACCTCGAGTCATGGTGAGTTGTTTAAATTGTTTTTCGTTGGCCTGTATGTAAGATAAGTGCGAGTTGGTGAAATATAAAAGATGTAAATGGGCAGATTAAGAATTTATTAATTTATTAATAATTCGTCAAATGACGTTTATCATTTATAAGGGGAGTCAGTCTTTTCGATGGGGAATTTTTATCAATAATATTCCGTATTTTAAATTGGAAATAGAAATTACGAAATCTCCACACTAATATAACTCTTTAAAGATTTCTGATTTTGTTGTAATATATAACTTGCTAATGGTGCTTCTATAGTACTTCTTTTTATTACTTTTATTACTCTTGTTTAACAAATTTAGGACTTTGGTTGTAAAATGGTTGCGAATTTTCCAGAAATAAGCCAATTTTTAACAATAATTTTCAAATACAGGTGGTTGTAAATTTATGCAAATCATTATATCGTCTATACAGATGAATGAGTAAACCGTCCACACCTAATCTAAAGTTTTCACGTTTGATATTACATGATTATGTTTTCGGAGTAATAGTACTGGCTAGCGCGTAAAAAAAAATAACGCGATGGAAGACCCTCGAGATCAAGTGAATGAAGAAGACTTATTAACCGAAGACTCTGATGATGACTTCAATGACTTGTTAAAAGAATTTCAAACTAGATATGAGAAATTGAAGGAGAAAGGACACGCAACACAGGAAATCAATAGTGACGACGAACAAGAAGAGTCAACAGAGAAGGAGAAGGAAGTCAAACTCCCAAATAAAGTTAAACCTAAAGCATCTACATTCGTTGAAAGGCTCTATGCTGTCAATTCAAGCGGAGAAGCATTGAAGAGTAAAAACATTGACTATCACCTTCGGAAGTTTTCATTTAATGGGATCGAATCAATTGATCTTGCTGTGGAAGAATTGGAAGCGATATCAGGACAATACATTCGGAAAAGATACATTGACAGTGGTAAATTTAAAAGTATTATGAAAGAGACGGATAAAAATATAAAGTTTCTAAAGATTGATAAAGTACTTGCAAAGATCAACAAGGGCAACAGTTATCAGGAGCCTAAGTATGATAATTGGTGCTTTGTCGGATTCGTTTTAAAAAAGTTCATTAAGGTTGCAAAGAATAAGAATAAATTCATGAAGCTTAAGGTTGGAGATTTCAACCGGTCAGTGGATGTAATGGCATATGGAGAAGAGTTTGAGCAGTATTGGAAGATAAGGGAAGGGGACTTATTATTTATTCTTAATCCAAGTGTGATGAAATATCAGTTTAAAGCTGACGATAAGAATATTGAAGGGTTTAACTTTAGAATTGATAGCAAGGACAGTGTGCTCGAATATGGATGCTTACGAGATTTTGGAACATGTACAGCGATTAAGGCCAGTGACAACCAGAAGTGTGAAGAAGTTATTAATACGAAGAAGACTACATTATGTGACTTTCATATGGAACAAAGATTCAAAAGTAACCAAAACAGAAGAATGGAATTGAATAGTGGAGGAGGAGCGCAAATACGGTCACCGAAACGAAATAAACAAAGTGTGTATGCGAATAAGAACGGGTCCGTGGCATTTCTAAAGAGTTCCGAAAAGACATACAATGAAGATACTAAGGTATACATGCATAGTGTGGATAAGTCCAAATTTTATGAACCCAAATTACCATCCGACGCTAAACGAAGAAAACAAAAAGACGAAGAAGCTAATCAGGCACTAAAGGAAAAGTTGCGAAACAATCTTTCAAATTATTCCAAATTAAAGAGTCTCAAACTTGTCGAGGAAGAAAAAAAACCTGAAGACAATGAAGATGATCAAAGATTTTCCAACAGTATGATCAGCAAGATAGGTTATGATCCCACAGTTGGAAAGAATAATCGGAAGCGACCTGCAAATAAGCTTATTCAAGAACTATACGAGTTAAGTAGTGAAAAGTCTACACAAAAAAGTCTAGGAGTATCCGAAGAGGATGTAAAAAACAGACAAGATAAATGGAAAGCAAATATCAAAACTCTAAATGCATACAAGGAGAAGCTAGATGAGCGTGAAATAAATAATTTTGGTAAGGCTGAGCCCAGCACAAAAAGATTCAAACACATGGTCAATCCGCGAAAAAGGAAGAACAAAGTTCTTGACTCTGACGAGGATGAGTTTGACAAATTTAATAATAGCAGTGGCGATAGTGATCTCGAGATTGAGTTCGATACCGAGGAAATGAAGCAGGCATATAACAATAGGGTACAGAAGTAAATCTAGGCACAAAGTGGATTTTTCACGCCTTTGCTGGACAGACGGAACCTGCCCGGGAAGTTCTTTTTTCGTATAGTGTAATAGATTGACACAGATGCCACCTTATCTGATTACATAACCCGGAGATGCGTTCAAAAAAAAGAAATCTACGTGATATCAGGGGATGAGATTTTTTTGTTTCAACCCTTAAAGTACACACACATTAACGATAGTAGATGTATTACTATATAACCATAAACCCAAATAAATAAATGCAAAGCAAAGTCTTAGACTAGTAGACCGGCTATTCTGTGATAGAAATGGACAGCTTCAGACTTTGTACGTATAAATAACCAATTAATTCTAAAGTGAAGACGAATATGAGAGGTCCACCGATAAGGAACATCAAGAACCTGAAGGTACTCCTTACGATCATTTCAAAGGCTGATGCGTAGACTATAGTAGAAAACATGTAATATTTATTGTTGTTGTAAAATTTGGTAAGGAAAATCAATGGGAAATCAACTATTCTTATACATCCACGGACCCTTATAAATTATTTCACAAAAGCTAAAAATTGAAAAATCGAAACTGGAAATATGATACCGCGTAAAATTGAGTCCGAGTCATATATATTTTTTTCTCATCTCAGTTTTCTTTTTATTTTTATATCATTATTCTTTTGTATGTAAAATGATGAATATTTCAAAACTTTACTTATCTACATTATTTGATTTATCGTGAAAAGAAATATATATTCTGACCGAATTCATACTAACAATTCCTAAGGAATTTTCCAGATCTAGTGATTATGCATTTAATCTCGTAGTATTTTCTTAGTATGCATACTACCTTGCATCTACAGGGAATTAGAACAAGTAATGTTAATGAAAAGAATCATGCACACGCAACTCATATACTTGGCAACCCCAATTCTTCAACTATTTTCTGAGCTTGAGGATGGATCGCCTTGTTTAAAATTAAGTGCAAATTGTAAAAAGTCTTGTTCTTTGTTACCGTTCACCCTTCTTTTTAATTGTCTAAGCCTAAACTTAGCTTGTTCAATTATGGGAACTTGAAAAATTACGTCTAATTCTTCCAATGTGTAACCCTTTGTTTCCGGTACGAATAAGTAAATTAGTACGGTTAGCACAAGACACCATGCAGCGTGGAAAGAAAACACCCCAACGTTTTTGATTGACCTTCTCATATTTGGTAAGGTGAATCCCAAGACGAAAGAAAATAACCACGTAACTGCAGTTCCTAAACTTGCATGAGCATCTCGAACTAACAATGAACCACTTTCAGAATTGTACACGAACAGAATTGGTCCAGCCCCGAGGCCAAAAAAGAAGACATAAACGTATATCCCAGTTAATACCAATCCAACTCTCTCTTTGCCACTAGGTGCATAAAACGAGAAGCCAGTCCAAAATAAAAATATTGCTAAAATGGGATATGTGAGAAGCACCAAAAATCTTCGACCCTTTTTTTCAATCAAAGGCATAGCTGCAAGTGCCCCCACAACAGCAACAGCCCCAAACCCACAACTCCCAGCCAATGCATCATGTGTAGAAAATCCAGATTCTGATAATATCGTGGATATATAGAATGTCAATACGTTTACCCCACAAAATTGTAACCCAAACAACAAGAGAATACTAGCCAAGGCTGCAGATCTATTTCTATCAACAGTAAATATTTGTTTGTATTGATCGAGCCACAGTTGATCTGATATGCTTCTATTTTCAAGCTCAATCAATGAGAATGAATAATAGAAATCTCGACCTGCTTGAAGTTGAGTTTTTCGCAACCTCTCAAATGATTTGAATGCCTCCTTGTATTTACCCTTTTGAATTAACCAACGGGGTGATTCAGGTACAAAATATACAAACCCACAGATGAATATTGGAAGTGGAAATATTGACCCAAGCATATATCTCCAATTAGTTTTTTCATCCACATTCATAAACGCAATTCCCATAACAGATCCCATCATCACACCAAACGCAACAAACACTTGCCATAATACAACTAAGGATCCCCGAATCCTGGTGGGTGTGGATTCGGCTGAAAATATAGGTGCAGTTGACGACTTCATTCCGAGTGTAATTCCCATTATCAATCTGCCTGCAATCAAAACTTTAAAGTTCGGACTAAATGCTTGCCACAATCCAGTTATTCCTGCAACCAAATTAGCCCAAAAGATTGTCCCCCTTCTGCCTAAATATGAATTGAATGGAACTGCCAACCAACATCCAATTACCGCAGCACCCAAGTAAGGGACTGAATTAATGATTCCTAACATACTAGCATCGGATGATGAATCACCCCCAATCCCATAATACCTAGGAAAGTATAATTGAGCACCTCCAATTGCAGCTTCATCCATTCCCTGAACTGTGCCACTTAACGCAGATACTGCGGTTAAAATATAAAGCGTCCATGTTTGTTTCCAAACATTATCTTTATCCAAATTTCTGTCGTCATCGCTAAAATACTCCAATTGTTTCAAATCGATATCTGGGAAACTGGACAAAATAGCCCCTTTAACTATTAAACTTCTCTTGTCTTCTAACCCCGTTGATTTAATAACCTTTTCTGCTTGTTCGATTGCTTGTTCGATTGTATTAATCCGAAGAAACACATTGGACACATGGTGTTCAGTCTCCTTCTCTATGGAAGAAAACAGAAGTTCCAATTGACTATTTTCCATTGACTTACTAATTTTTACACCAACCTGTGTATTTAAACAGAATCCACAGTTTTAAAATGCATTGCTAACATGAGATTCAATGAACTGTGTGGCAGAATATTATAAGGTAATCCTTGAATACTTTGGTTAATATCAACTATTTGTTATTGTTTGATTACTATCTTAATTTTTGACTATGGTGTCGGTATCTAATGACCAAAAATATGATAAATTACCTTCCTAGATGATTGATTCACAAAATGATGCAATATCATAATCAAATAAAAAAAAATTAAAAAATTGATCTAGCCGAGGATCGAACTCGGGGCCTTTTCCGTCTTCAGAATATTATTCTTGTGAAGGAAACGTGATAGCCGCTACACCACTAAACCGTTTTTCTTGAAAACTTTTTTCGCTGTGGTATCAAATTAACAAATGTGAGGTATCGTCAAGGATTCATAAGAGGAAAAGGGTTGTCTATAGCAGATTGTTAGCTTAGGTTATTCTGGTAGCGGTAGTTTTAGCGTCTCCTATTTATCCTGGGTGAAAAGCTATTAGCGGAAGGTTTTATAACTTAGGGTATATTAAAAAGTATATATAAAAACTTAAAAGATTAACTAACGCAGCAGATGTGTACTTATACAAATACTTTTGGTATTGTGTCAGTTCAGAGTAAGAGTCAGTGAATCTACCAAATGTCAAGCAAAGCTAGAAATATGAGAAGGAACATTTGTTCCTCCTAAATTATAAATCTAACACAGATACCTCCTTTTGTGATACTATCCCTGGCATCTCACTAGGAAAGACGATATTATAGAACAGAAAAATATTATCACGAAGCAGGTCTTTAGAATATAGTACAACATTCAAGATCATTTTTTTTTTGGCTGGGGATTGTGCTCCGGTAGTAAATAGCTTCTCTTAAGTCCTTGAGAAGTTATAATAGCGGAAGATTTACGTTGATGGGGTTGTTATATATTCTCTAAGTTTATATATGAAAAGCTTTAAATATAAGGTGTGCGAATTTGCCAGCTTAAGTATGTTTCATATTGTATAGCATTAAGAGTTATTGAATCTACCGCGGCGTTAACCCTGTAGCGCTAACAATTTTCTTTAGGTATCAAGTAATATTTTTTTCATGACATATGAATGGTATGTAGGAATTTTCTTTCAAATTCAAGTCATTTAATATTCAATCCATTTTTCTTAATAATATAAGTTAAGCTATGAATTTCAATCAAGTTTGATGATTTTGCCAATCGATTAATGACAAACCGTTTTTTTAAAAGAAAGCTGTCTAATTATTGAGCGCTCATACTTCAATAGAAATATTTATTCTAATATTCCAATTAATTTTACTACTCATTGAATAGATATATATTCTCCGTAATGTTTGTTTGCAATAATTATTTCTTGTCTGGTATCGCAAATTGTGCTTTAAGTAGGTTCTTTGCGTATCCATCAATCGAAATATTTTAACTGTCTAGCTTTAAAGAAGAATTTGAATTTATGTTAAGCGTTCGTTCAGTAAGTAGTTTGATTATATAATAGCAGTGGGTAATTATGTAACACGAATATTTTATTTTATTTTCTTAAGAATTATAGAATCAGTAGCAGAAACCAGGTTAGTCTTTGACTTAGGTTTTTGCTTTTTAGTACTATTAACATAATTACTAAACCATGTTTGAGACCAATACCCTGTTACAAGGATAACAGCTATAAGCACGCCCAAGATTCCAAAGAACCAATGTAAATTTCCAACTTCATCAGGGTCAGACTGACCTGGAATCTTCACATTCATACCAAATAAACCGGTTATTACCTGCATAGGAATTAAGATAGTACCAATCAAAGTAACCTTAGAAAAAATAACAGTCATCATGTTGTTAGATTTCAAAGCCCTGTAGTGTAATTGAGCTAAATAATTGGAGTGAGCACGACTGAGAATCTTCTCCTGGGCAACCAAGTTTTGGAACATTGTAATAATATGATCCTGAATATCACCCATGTATAACGCAACATCAGCTCGTGGTCTTCTAGTAGTAATAGATTCAGATAATTTGATTTTCTCTTGACATCTTTTTGCAAAAATCTTGATAACATCAGCCTTATTTGATAGTAATCTCATCAAGCGCATAACCACCGCTCTACATTCACCAATAGTACGTAAAGTTGAGCCCAATTCCAGGTCAAAAGCTTTGGAAACCGAGTCCTCGATGTAGTCAGCTTCATATTCGATATCTTGAATTACAGGAGCAAATGAATCTGTGATGTCATCCATCATAGCATAACATATCCAATCGGCAGTAACATCAACATAATCGATCAATTGACGAATTCTACGTCTTACTGAAGCTGGGTGAGAAATGGGGGCAAAGTGGAAGCTCAAAATACCTCCTTCAAAGACAACAAAATAAAAGTTGATTGGTTCAAGATAGTTTAAAGATTCTGTATCAGGTTCAAATGTGTGGAAACACACAAAGTAATAGTTTCTGAATAGTTCAATCTTTTCACGAGTTTCTTGCATTCTGATATCTTCTGAAGTCAACGGATGGATACCAAAAGCTGCAGCCAAGACAGTAATTTCGTCATCAGTTGGGCAAATACAGTCCAACCACCAAGTATCTTTGGTGAACAATTCAGCAAACTTCTGATCTTGAGTGATCAAAGAAGGTAAACCAGGGGAATGAATAGTCTCTGCAGCATTTACCGAGAAGAAAGAAAATCTATTGTTCAGAATATCAATATTTTCAACTTCTGTCTCCTTGGCCTTAGCTTTACCCCAAAGATTTTTTGGAGTGTATTTTAAGTTGGAAGCCATATCAATACCAACTTTTTTGACTTTGGTATACACCGGGGAAGTGCTTATTGGAGAGAAAAGACGTTCATTTTCTATAAAACTGTCAACAACGTCAAAGTCAAACAACGATGTTGAGTTCAATGGAACACAAACATCTTCTTCTCCAATAACCACTTCCTCCTTTATGGCATCTCTATCTAAAGAACTTCTTGAATTCATATTGATCAACCCATTAATGTAGATTCCATTGGATGTATGAATATTTCATGGAATGCAATTTTATATATAGATTAATAAACCAAGAAAAATAATCTTTTATTACTAGCGCCAAGGATGTCAACTATTTCACCTCGTGGGAATCGTTACAAGTTTTGATGGCTTAGAATTTTACAATATCTGGACCTTAAATCTAGTTCAAATAGCTTTGGACTGGCCTTTCTGATACTCATTTGATTTTTACATAAATGAAATTTTTATGATGACTTATATGTTTGTTGGGAGAAAGGGTCTTTTTGGGATCAAAACCAGTCAACCAATATTAAAATAAAAATATTTGTAGCCTAGTTAGTATCAATATAAGAATTTTTGGAGCCATACTGCCATTATTAATGAATCTGTACGTCAGAGCTATCTTTAAGTCTTGATCCAAAATTTAACATGTAGCATTAACATGATCTTAAGCACTAGCAATTTAATTAAACGACTAAATTTCATTTGGTTAAGGAGCCTGCATGGAAGAAACATATGTTTATTCATAGGTTAGTCTGCATTGACGTACATTTTTGCATAAAAGAGTAGCGATTCGAAACACACTTCGGATTGTGCATGGTATTCTCTAACATTTAGATTTCCTGGAATATTAGTACTTTATCTGAAAATACTTAGAATTGATTAGCTTGATTATAGAAAGTAAACGGCAAATTTTATATAAAGAAATTATTTATTAAGCAACTATTACGTATGTTCACTTGTTTCTCTACCGTACTATATAATCATTTTTAAAAATTTCCTCACATCTATTATAAGTTCTTAACTTCTCGTCTTATACACTTTTCGTCGGACGACTTTGATATCGCGTATTTGGAGTTACGATTGAGGAGGACGTACGATAAACCTGTATTACCAAATAATATCACCAAGTCGATGGACCAAAGCCTTCACCCTTAGGTAAAACTTTTCTAATAGCAGTAAAGTTAGTATCCATAGTATTATTAACAACATTTGTTCCCCACCATGATGGGAACGCAATGTTAGGCAATTGAATGGCTAAGAAGATGATCAAAACACCCCATGCCAATCCAACATCCAACCCTGCAGATAAAGAGTAGTTATATTTGAACCACCAACTGTACCACTTTCTCTTGATGAACCAATTAAAGAACAAACCAACCATACAGTAGGAAGCATAAGTGTATGGTGATGCTGGTGGGATATTTCCAGTAGAGGAAAAGAAAACTGGCCAGTTCAACCATCTAATAACAGAGGAAGGCCACTTCTTTAAGATCAACCATGAGATAACTGGTAACGCAGCACCAATAATAAAGAAATATAATAGACCATTGTAGATTTGGCCTGAGGAAAATACTCTCTGCGGGCCAATAACACCCCAAATAATAGAAGCATTGAAGAAAACAACACCGTTGGGACAGGTGTATCCGTGCTTATTGCTTGGATCGCATAAGTCGTCAATATTGGTGTATGACCATCGTAAGACTGAAACTTGAACGATAGAACCCCAAATACATGCAAATGTCTGGGCTGCAAATAAAACTCTAGGGGCAAGTTTCATGTAATGTCCTAATTTCATATCTTGAGTGAATGTAATTGCCTGGTTATTTGTGATATAACCAAAGGTTTTAAAAAACATCATAGCAATTGGTTTACCTGGGAGCATATAACCGACTATGAACTCGGTAAGAACATTAAGACCAACAGCGATATTTGTCTTCGCCACAATAATACCAACAGGGATTATGAATACAGAAGCTATCAACAATGCAATAATGAATGCCCAAACAGGCATTTCAGTTGGCCAAGCTCTGATAGTGGCAATTCCCATAGCAAAGAAAACAATGAAAATAATACCAAACCACCATTCTGGAACTTCCTTATAATTTTTCATTAATCTCATGTGAACGTCAGGAGTCTCCTTCTGTTTCAATTGATTAATAATATTCTTTCCTTCGAAAAGAACAATATGAACAATAGTTGCAAAAATGGAAGCGAATGATAAACCGTATGAAATTGCGAATGTGCTTGATAAGAATAATGGGGAATAAGCCTTGTACTTTTCATCTGAAAAAGTCAAAGTCTTCGAATCAATAATCCTAGAAACATTGTAATGATTACCATATCTGTCATATGTATGACTAGTTGACATTGGCAAGTAATCCGCGTACCAAGTATTCGTGTAGTTAAGAATGGGAACAAGAATCCAAAAGATTGAAACAATACACAAGGCAATTGTTGCAAGAGCACCTGCAGGAGGGATTAAAGGAGATCCAATATAGCCTGCAATTTGATTCCAATCCAATGCAATGTTATTTGGGATCATTCCCAAACCAGTAGTAGAGCCAAAAAGCTGGTTGATAATAACATTGTCAGGTTTGATCCAAGTGATCCAGGAAAAGTTTGACAAGGCTGGAATCAAAAGACCTGGTAACCAGTAGTAAAAGAAGCTTCCAAGAAGAATAAAAGAAAAGAAACGGAATCTCGAAATTGTCCATCCATTTGCTGGATGATTAACATTGAGATGCATATTTGTTAAAAAGGTAGCAGTGACCAAATTGGCAGGCCAAATCGCAGAAGATGGGTACACAATGAATCTTCTCGCCAATCCACCAAGGGCGAAACCAATACATTGCGTTGAGAAAGCAGCCAAAAGATCGAACCCCCAACCGAAATCCTTACCATAAAACTGTTTCATTGCAAGTAAGATATCTGTCACATAAGAATTACCACCACCAAAAGAAACATTGGCCATGATAGTAATCAATGTGTGTTCTTTAATAGTAAATGGGCCAGGGTTTAATTCAAGACCAAAAATCTTAATGTTTGGAAGAAATTTGCTCCATGCAACACCAATAGGAAATGATATAATAGAGGTAACAAACGCACTCATAACAAAAATAGGATTATGCAATGAGAACAACATATTCATCGCATTTCCGATTGTTGTCATCAAAAAACCAAGCACCCACATTCTAATGGTATTCTGAAGAATAGTTACATCGTCCGTTGATGGAACAGATGCCCTAACTTCAGGATACGGGGAATCATCTTCAACGACAATTTGGGCATAGTCGTCGTTTGCCAAGTTATTATCTAAATTTGAAGAAATTGGATCAAATTCATTAGACTTAAAGGTATTTAATCCGAGTCCACTCTTTTCAGGTGACAATTGTTCAACATCTAAAGAATGGAGAACAATCTCATCCTGGACAGTTTCTTGCTTCTTTGACATTATTCTTGGTTATAAATACAGAAAAAATACCCTTTATATATTATATTTTATCATGAGGATCATCTTGCAATATATCTTCAATTTTGTACTAGTAGAAACATTAGGTTTATTGTACAATTTTCTTAATATCGGAATAGGCTGCAAAATACTTGAAATTTTGGAGTTTGTGTCACTCGATAGAGTCTTTTTTTTTATCGGAATTTCCTATTGCATCTTTTTAATTGACTTGAGCCACTTGATTTGACATGTAAGAGATAAAGATTGAATGTTTAATAAATGTCGTACCATCAGTTTTAGTTCAATATCAGATTCTTATGAGAATAAAAAAATGATGATGCGGCAAATTCTTTTTCGTTATGAGGATTTATGCTTCTTAGTGCATACTTTAAAATGTGACAAAAATGTTGCAACTAAAAAAGAGAATAAAATTTCTCAATAGCAGGTTAAAAGAATTTTATATGCGGTACTGGGTTTTAAACATTAGCTACTATTACTATGAGAATCTTTAGAAATAATACATACTACTTATAAGCGGCGTTTTATTGGTTTTGTATAATTGAGCTGTTTCTCGTAATTTTAAGAATCGGTCAATCTAGGCATTAATTCAGCAATAAAATAATTTTTGCAAACCCGGATAAGAATTATACTATTAACAAGGTATATTTATATTAATTAAATACTAATGAATTTATATGTTTTATTTTTGTTTCTGTTGATATACCATCTTGTAAAATTTTACGATAAAATACTTAGATAGCTAATTAACTTATGGTTTATAAACAGTTAATTAACTATGATGACAAAACTGTAAAGACTGACCATTCTTTATGAACGTAAAAATATTTGGTACAATAATAATTTTAGGAAATTTAAAAGATATCAAAATGCATCCAGTTTCATAAGAATACTGATAAATATATTAGAACTGTTTTTATTTTCACAAATGTGGAAACTACCAATGAATAAAATTATTTAAAATTGTAGAATTTGAATTAATGAAGCGCTCTACATAAAGCTTGAAGTAGTATTTAAATTTGAAGTCAACAAGGGCAACTACTTCTAGATGTTAAGCGTTCGTTCAGTAAGTAGTTTGATTATATAATAGCAGTGGGTAATTATGTAACACGATATTTATTAGCTTAGCGACTAAAGAGTGTTTTCCCGTTAGCTTTAGTCTTACTATATCAGTCCTATTTATACTTCTTTGGCCGGGATGCCAATTTCGGTCTGGTTTTCCTTATTCTTCTTCGGCACCTCGTTATCTGTTGAAATTAAATTGCTTTTGCTATCAAATATAGCTTTCTCTTGCCATCAGTGTCTTTGAGACACTTTGTTTTGGCGAAAACTTCTCTTTCAAGTTCTATCGTCGACTTCGACTTCTGTTTCCAGTCGAAGACGTTCGGCGTACGCTTTCTCCTTCTCTGACTTTGTTGCCCTGTCTTATAAACCTCCGATAACTCATCTCTGATGACCTAAGCTTCGATCGAAGCTGGCATAAGGTATTATAAACGGCTAACACTTGATTTGTTTTATTTTCAGATTTAAACATTAAAAACGGAATACACGAATATTCTTATGAAAAACAAATCAACTAATATAGAAAAGTCTTATAACTTGTAATTTAGGAACACAACTAAGACATAAACCTCAAATATGAAGACAAAAAAGGAAAAACTCGGCAAGTTGATTTAACAAAAGGTTTAGTCATTGATTCAATATCACAGTGAACTTAGTAAGATCTTCTTTTTAGATTCTTACACGGTGACTTGGTTTCAGAGGGTGAGAGAGTCTTAGTAAGATCATTCAAATTGGACGGAAGGGATGATGGAATACCAGTGTTGTTTGGTTTTGGGTTGGTGATAGAAGATAAATCAGTTGTAGTAATTGTAGTAGTTGCAGATTTAGTAGTCAACGTTTTAGCGTTACACTTCCCAGCAGCGGCAGCTAGAGCTTGTACAGCAGAATCCTCTATAGTTTTGATGTCTAATAATTTAGCAGTGGCAGCAAGAAGGAGACCAGACTGGCCAAGAGCTGAAAAAAGATCTTGGAAACTGAATAAGCCAGCCTGGAAAATTTTTGCAATCAAATCAGCACCCCAGTAATAAAACTTAGGGTCCTTGAGCAATGTATTCACAAGTTGATCAAGCAAACCCGAGTTTTTGAGAGATTCCAAAATGTTGGAAATAACATTTTCAGTGTTGACTTGGTTCGAGTCGGTGCTAACTGGTGATAAAGAAGTAGAAGAAGAAGGAGAAGCAGTAGTATCATATTTCCTAGCTACATGAGCAGCTCCCGAAGTAGAAATTTCCCTCATAGCACTCCCAATAGCAAGAGTAGTGACATAGTCCCTCTTAGATTTGGAAACAAGATCATTAATAATGAACCCTAAGTCAGGAACATGATCCAAAACTTGATTGTAAATGTTAGCGTAGAACTGACAAGTTTCAAGCAGTTTGATAATAATGTCTGGGCCGATACCAGACATGTTAATTGCAGTCAACAAAGTAGTTATATCAATATTTCCCAGCTTAAGATCATTAATTATTGTAGAACTGGCTTGATTAGATAAAACTGGATCATCAATAATGTTTTGAACAATTTTAACACCAAGCCCAGTAAATTTAAGAAGAGTCAAAGTTGCAGTAAGCCCTGCGTAATCTCTTTTAGAAACCCCTATTTGTGAATTTGAAAATTTAATAATTTCATTTGCAGCATCAATTTGTCTTTTGGTTAAACCGGCAGTGGAGTATGATTCCTTTAACGGGTTTTCAGCAGAAGTAGTTATTAATACTGCCATAAAAACAATAGCAGATGAACTGAATTTCATTGTTTTTGTAGTTATATGTGAGTATCCACAATATACAAGGAAGTAGCATTCATATTTATATAGAACATCACTATTTTAATAGCAAATGCTAATTGCTACACAACTGTGTCTTGTAGTAGAAAAATGTTTTCCTTGTTTAGGTACCCTAGCAAAACCACACTTTTGACTTCCTAAGTGAGTATTCTTTCCATTAAATAACTAAATTATTGGTCCTGGAGTTCAGTTTGAGTTTCAAGAGGGTCCACAAGATATCCCCCAATTGGTAATAGTTATTTTAAATTGCAGACATTATTCTATATACGGAAATACTGACAATGTGCACTTATTTTTCGTGATTAATGCACAGAGTCTTAAATATAATTGCTGTCATATTTGATAGATTTTCTAAATCAAGAAAATAACCTAATCTGAATCTAATTGAGAATCTTCAATAGGCTAAAGTCTTTATCACAGACAAACAGTATCCAAAAGTTGCCATTTTCTATTGATGTTGACCATTGAGAGTTTTGCTGGATAATTATTCAAGTGAGAGTATTTATAGGGGTTGAACACTAAATTAATATATATATATATATATCAACATACTACTTAGACAGAGAACTGTCCCTAGTAACCTGTATAAGTTACTATCCTAGACTATTACTTCAGCACTAGGATACTATTTGCTACATTAAAACTTTCTCAGTCCTATAGAGAACTTAGTACCAATACATTTACTGTGAGAACCTTACTAACTAGAACGCTGAGTTTTTACCATAGATATAATGTGACACCACCTCATAGGTCTGACCCAGTTATAAAGTATACAACAAAAATTCTAGAAATTTGGCGAATACTTCAAATATTTTTTATCTTTGAAATGTCTGTGAAATAACTAACCTGCCTTTATGTATACCCAAGAACGTGCTGGAACACATACTGTGTTGTAGAGTTAGCCCTCTTCATTATTGCGGTACGGGTCTTTAGAGGTTTGATACTATTGCGGTACGGGTCTTTAGAGGTTTGATACTATTGCGGTACGGTTCTTTAGAGGTTTGATACTATTGCGGTACGGGTCTTTAGAGGTTTGATACTATTGCGGTACGGGTCTTTAGAGGTTTGATACTATTGCGGTACGGGTCTTTAGAGGTTTGATACTATTGCGGTACGGGTCTTTAGAGGTTTTGATACTATTGCGGTACGGGTCTTTAGAGGTTTGATACTATTGCGGTACGGGTCTTTAGAGGTTTGATACTATTGCGGTACGGGTCTTTAGAGGTTTGATACTATTGCGGTACGGGT